>JAFEMH010003745.1:0-248210 GCA_022495995.1 Adenophora triphylla var. japonica
AAACTCAAACCAAACTGAACATGCCTTCTGTCACCTACCCCAAAGTCAAAGCTGATATCATAGCCATGTTTATTGTAAGTTGTCGATTACCCTTGTCAGTTTCGAGTGATGAGAGATTTCATCGGGTTTGCAAAAGTCTCAACCCCGGATTTGAACCTATGTCCCGAACTACCATCACAAGGCACATTAAAATTCTTTTTCAATCTGGAACACTTGCCCTAGCTAATCTTCTTAAAAGCCACAAGGGTAGTATTTCCTTGACAACTGATGGTTGGAAAGTGGGGTGATTGGTCTGCGGGAGTGTCACAGAAGCTCTATATTTAGGTATGCATTACCAAAATGGTTTGAGAGGAAAATATAAACCATCAGTAAAGGAATATGGGTTTTTCTAAGGTTTTAAGAGAGGTAGAAACCCTAGAAAAATTAATATGGGTTTTTCTAGGGTTATTTGCTACTATGAAAACAAATGATAAAAATAGGGAGAAATTACAATAACAACTCCATTATCAGAAGGATTTATAAGTTCAGCAAGCAATTTAAAGGGAATTCACCTTGTTGTTTTTCAGATGAAATGGTCTTGCCGGCGGGTAAGGTGAGGAGAGATGTCGCCGGAGCCAGAGGGAAGAAGAGAGACGGTGAATTTTGGGGGAGAGAGCTTTGAACTGGACGTTTGGAAGGGTGGGTAGAGAGGTCTCCTCATATTATGGGGAAGGATGTCAACATATTATGGGGAAGGACGTCCGCCAACAAAGGTAAGGTAGTAGGGAAAGTAGCGATTTCTTTTTTTTTTCAATCTAGAGAGGCATACCTAAAAACCCATATTCCTTTACTGATGGTTTATATTTTCCTCTCAAACCATTTTGGTTATGCATACCTAAAAATAGAGCTTCTGTGAGACTCCCGCAGACCAATCACCCCATTTTCCTAATGCAGTTGCATGCTAACTCTTAGGTTTATGCCTCTCTAGTTTGAAAAAAAAAAAAGAAATCGCTACTTCCCCTACTACATTACCTTTGCTGGCGGACTTCCTTCCACATAAAATGATGACGTCCTTCCCCATAACATGAGGAGACCTCTCTACCCACCCTTCCAAACGTCCAGTTCAAAGCTCTCTCCCCCAAAATTCACCGTCTCTCTTCTTCCCTCTGGCTCCGGCGAAATCTCTCCTCCCGTTACCCGCCGGCAAGACCATTTCATCCGAAAAAACAACAAGGTGAATTCCCTCTAAATTTCTTGCTGAACTTATAAATCCTTCTGGTAATGGAGTTGTTATTATAATTTCTTCCTATTTTTATCATTTTCTTCATAGTAGCAAACAACCCTAGAAAAACCCATATTAATTTTTCTAGGGTTTCTACCTCTCTTAAAACCCTAGAAAAACCCATATTCCTTTACTGATGGTTTATATTTTCAACTCAAACCATTTTGGTAATGCATACCTAAATATAGAGCTTCTGTGACACTCCCGCAGACCAATCACCCCATTTTCCTAATGCAGTTGCATGCTAACTCTTAGGTTTATGCCTCTCTAAATTTAAAAAAAAAAAGAAACCGCTACTTCCCCTACTACCTTACCTTTGCTGGCGGACGTCCTTCCCCATAATATGATGGCGTCCTTCCCCATAATATGAGGAAACCTCTCTATCCACCCTTCCAAACGTCCAGTTCAAAGCTCTCTCCTCCAAATTACACTGTCTCTCTTCTTTCCTCTGGCTCCGGCGACATCTCTCCTCTCCTTACCCGCCGGCAAGACCATTTCATCCAAAAAACAACAAGGTGAATTCCCTCTAAATTGCTTGCTGAACTTATAAATCCTTCTGGTAATGGAGTTGTTATTATAATTTCTCCCTATTTTTATCATTTTTTTCATAGTAGCAAACAACCCTAGAAAAATCCATATTAATTTTTCTAGGGTTTCTACCTCCCTTAAAACCCTAGAAAAACCCATATTCCTTTACTGATGGTTTATATTTTCCTCTCAAACCATTTTGGTAATGCATACCTAAATATAGAGCTTCTATGACACTCCCGCAGACCAATCACCCCATTTTCCTAATGCAGTTGCATGCTAACTCTTAGGTTTATGCCTCTCTAGATTTAAAAAAAAAAAAAGAAACCGCTACATCCCCTACTTCCTTACCTTTGCTGGCGGACGTCCTTCCCCATAATATGATGGCGTCCTTCCCCATAATATGAGGAGACCTCTATACCCACCCTTTCAAACGTCCAGTTCAAAGCTCTCTCCCCCAAAATTCACCGTCTCTCTTCTTCCCTCTGGCTCCGGCGACATCTCTCCTCCCCTTACCCGCCGGCAAGACCATTTCATCCGAAAAAACAACAAGGTGAATTCCCTCTAAATTGCTTGCTGAACTTATAAATCCTTCTGGTAATGGAGTTGTTATTGTAATTTCTCCCTATTTTTATCATTTTTTTCATAGTAGCAAACAACCCTAAAAAACCCATATTAATTTTTCTAGGGTTTCTACCTCTCTTAAAACCCTAGAAAAACTCATATTCCTTTACTGATGGTTTATATTTTCCTCTCAAACCATTTTCGTAATGCATACCTAAATATAGAGCTTCTGTGACACTCCCGCAGACCAATCACCCCATTTTCCTAATGCAGTTGCATGCTAACTCTTAGGTTTATGCCTCTCTAGATTTAAAAAAAAAGAAACCGCTACTTCCCCTATTACCTTACCTTTGCTGGCGGACGTTCTTCCCCATAATATGATGGCGTCCTTCCCCATAATATGAGGAAACCTCTCTACCCACCCTTCCAAACGTCCAGTTCAAAGCTCTCTCCTCCAAAATACACCGTCTCTCTTCTTTCCTCTGGCTCCGGCGACATCTCTCCTCCCCTTACCAGCCGGCAAGACCATTTCATCCAAAAAAACAACAAGGTGAATTTCCTCTAAATTGCTTGCTGAACTTATAAATCCTTCTGGTAATGGAGTTGTTATTATAATTTCTCCCTATTTTTATCATTTTTTTCATAGTAGCAAACAACCCTAGAAAAATCCATATTAATTTTTCTAGGGTTTCTACCTCCCTTAAAACCCTAGAAAAACCCATATTCCTTTACTGATGGTTTATATTTTTCTCTCAAATCATTTTGGTAATGCATACCTAAATATAGAGCTTTCGTGACACTCCCACAGACCAATCACCCCATTTTCCTAATGCAGTTGCATGCTAACTCTTAGGTTTATGCCTCTCTAGATTGACAAAAAAAAAAGAAATCGCAACTTGCCTTACTACCTTACCTTTTCTGGCGGACGTCCTTCCCCATAATATGATGGCGTCCTTCCCCATAATATGAGGAGACCTCTTTATCCACCCTTCCAAACGTCCAGTTCAAAGCTCTCTCACCCAAAATTCACCGTCTCTCTTCTTCCCTCTGGCTCCGGCGACATCTCTCCTCCCCTTACCCGGCGGCAAGACCTTTTCATCCGAAAAAATAACAAGGTGAATTTCCTCTAAATTGCTTGTTGAACTTATAAATACTTCTGGTAATGGAGTTGTTATTGTAATTTCTCCCTATTTTTATCATTTTTTTCATAGTAGCAAACAACCCTAGAAAAACTCATATTAATTTTTCTAGGGTTTCTACCTCTCTTAAAACCCTAGAAAAACCCATATTCCTTTACTGATGGTTTATATTTTTCTCTCAAACCATTTTGGTAATGCATACCTAAATATAGAGCTTCTGTGACACTCCCGCACACCAATCACCCCAGTTTCCTAATTCAGTTGCATGCTAACTCTTAGGTTTATGCCTCTCTAGATTGAAAAAAAAAAGAAACCGCTACTTCCCCTACTACCTTACCTTTGCTGGCGGACGTCCTTCCCCTTAATATGATGGCGTCCTTCCCCATAATATGAGGAGACCTCTCTACCCACCCTTTCAAACATCCAGTTCAAAGCCCTCTCCCCCAAAATTCACCGTCTCTCTTCTTCCCTATGGCTCCGGCGACATCTCTCCTTCTCTTACCCGCCGGCAAGACCATTTCATCCGAAAAAACAACAGGGTGAATTCCCTCTAAATTGCTTGCTGAACTTATAAATCCCTCTGGTAATAGAGTTGTTATTGTAATTTCTCCCTATTTTTATCATTTTTTTCATAGTAGCAAACAACCCTAGAAAAACCCATATTAATTTTTCTAGGGTTTCTACCTCTCTTAAAACCCTAGAAAAACCCATATTCCTTTACTGATGGTTTATATTTTCCTCTCAAACCATTTTGGTAATGCATACCTAAATATAGAGCTTCTGTAACACTCCCGCAGACCAATCACCCTATTATCCTAATGCAGTTGCATGCTAACTCTTAGGTTTATGCCTCTCTAGATTGAAAAAAAAAAACCGCTACTTCCCCTACTACCTTACCTTTGCTGGCGGACGTCCTTCCCCATAATATGATGGCGTCATTCCCCATAATATGAGGAAACCTCTCTACCCACCCTTCCAAACGTCCAGTTCAAAGCTCTCTTCTCCAAAATTCACCGTCTCTCTTCTTCCCTCTGGCTTCGGCGACATCTCTCCTCCCTTTACCCGCCGGCAAGACCATTTCATCCAAAAAAACAACAAGGTGAATTCCCTCTAAATTGCTTGCTGAACTTATAAATTATTCTGGTAATGGAGTTGTTACTGTAATTTCTCCCTATTTTTATCATTTTTTTCATAGTAGCAAACAACCCTAAAAAAATCCATATTAATTTTTCTAGGTTTTCTACCTCCCTTAAAACCCTAGAAAAACCCTTATTCCTTTACTGATGGTTTATATTTTTTTCTCAAACCATTTTGGTAATGCATACCTAAATATAGGGCTTCTGTGACACTCCCGCAGACCAATCACCCCATTTTTCTAGTGCAGTTGCATGCTAATTCTTAGGTTTTTGCCTCTCTAGATTGAAAAAAAAAAAGAAACCGCTACTTCCCCTACTAACATACCTTTGCTGGCGGACGTCCTTCCCCATAATATGATGGCGTCCTTCCCCATAATATGAGGAGATCTCTTTACCCACCCTTCTAAACGTTCAGTTCAATGCTCTCTTCCCAAAAATTCACCGTCTCTCTTCTTCCCTCTGGCTCCGGCGACATCTCTCCTCCCCTTACACGCCGGCAAGACCATTTCATCCGAAAAAACAACAAGGTGAATTTACTCTAAATTGCTTGCTGAACTTATAAATCCTTATGGTAATGGAGTTGTTATCGTAATTTCTCCCTATTTTTATTATTTTTTTCATAGAAGCAAACAACCCTAGAAAAACCCATATTAATTTTTTTAGGGTTTCTACCTCTCTTAAAACCCTAGAAAAACCCATATTTCTTTACTGATGGTTTATATTTTTCTCTCAAACCATTTTGGTAATACATACCTAAATATAGAGCTTCTGTGACACTCTCACAGACCAATCACCCCATTTTCCTAATGCAGTTGCATGCTAACTGTTAGGTTTATGCCTCTCTAGATTGAATAAAAAAAGAAACCGCTACTTCCCTTACTACCTTACCTTTGCTGGCGGACGTCCTTCCACATAATATGATGGCGTCCTTCCCCATAATATGAGGAGACCTCTCTATCCACCCTTCCAAACGTCCAGTTCAAAGCTCTCTCCCCCAAAATTCACCGTCTCTCTTATTCCCTCTGGCTCCGGCGACATCTCTCCTCCCCTTACCCGCCGGCATGACCTTTTCATCCGAAAAAATAACATGGTGAATTCCCTCTAAATTGCTTGCGGAATTTATAAATCCTTCTGGTAATGGAGTTGTTATTGTAATTTCTCCCTATTTTTATCATTTTTTTCATAGTAGCAAACAACCCTAGAAAAACCCATATTAATTTTTCTAGGGTTTCTACCTCTCTTAAAATCCTAGAAAAACCCATATTCCTTTACTGATGGTTTATATTTTCCTCTCAAACCATTTTGGTAATGCATGCCTAAATATAGAGCTTCTGTGACACTCCCGCAGACCAATCACCCCATTTTCCTAATGCAGTTGCATGCTAACTCTTAGGTTTATGCCTCTCTAGATTGAAAAAAAAAAAGAAATGGCTATTTCCCCTACTACTTTATCTTTGCTGGCGGACGTCCTTCCCCATAATATGATGGCGTCCTTCCCCATAATATGAGGAGACTTCTCTACCCACCCTTCCAAACGTCCAGTTCAAAGCTCTCTCCCCCCAAAATTCACCGTCTCTCTTCTTCCCTCTGGCTCCGGAGACATCTCTCCTCCCCTTACCCGCCGACAAGACCATTTCATCCGAAAAAATAACAAGGTGAATTCCCTCTAAATTGCTTGCTGAACTTATAAATCCTTCTGGTAATGGAGTTGTTATTGTAATTTCTCCCTATTTTTATCATTTTTTTCATAGTAGCAAACAACCCTAGAAAAACCCATATTAATTTTTCTAAGGTTTCTACCTCTCAACACTAGAAAAACCCATATTCCTTTACTGATGGTTTATATTTTTCTCTCAAACCATTTTGGTAATGCATACCTAAATATAGAGCTTCTGTGACACTCCCCCAGACCAATCACCCCATTTTCCTAATGCAGTTGCATGCTAACTCTTAGGTTAATGCCTCTCTAGATTGAAAAAATAAAAGAAACCGCTACTTCCCCTACTACTTTACCTTTGCTGGCGGACGTCCTTCCCCATAATATGATGGCGTCCTTCCCCACAATATGAGGAGACCTCTCTACCCACCCTTCCAAACGTCCAGTTCAAAGCTCTCTCCCCCAAAAATCACCGTCTCTCTCCTTCCCTCTGGCTCCGGCGACATCTCTCCTCCCCTTACCCGCCGGCAAGACCATTTCATCCGAAAAAACAACAAGGTGAATTCCCTCTAAATTGCTTGCTGAACTTATAAATCCTTCTGATAATGGATTTGTTGTTGTTATTTCTCCCTATTTTTATCATTTTTTTCATAGTAGCAAACAACCCTAGAAAAATCCATATTAATTTTTCTAGGGTTTCTACCTCCCTTAAAACCCTAGAAAAACCCATATTCCTTTACTGATGGTTTATATTTTTCTCTCAAACCATTTTAGTAATGCATACCTAAATATAGAGCTTCCGTGACACTCCCACAGACCAATCACCCCATTTTCCTAATGCAGTTGCAAGCTAACTCTTAGGTTTATGCCTCTCTAGATTGAAAAAAAAAAAAAGAAATCGCTACTTGCCTTACTACCTTACCTTTGCTGGCGGACGTCCTTCCCCATAATATGATGGCGTCCTTCCCCATAATATGAGGAGACCTCTTTATCCACCCTTCCAAACGTCCAGCTCAAAGCTCTCTCCCCCAAAATTCACCGTCTCTCTTCTTCCCTCTGGCTCCGGTGACATCTCTCCTCCCCTTACCCGGCGGCAAGACCTTTTCATCCGAAAAAACAACAAGGTGAATTTCCTCTAAATTGCTTGCTGAACTTATAAATCCTTCTGGTAATGGAGTTGTTATTGTAATTTCTCCCTATTTTTATCATTTTTTTCATAGTAGCAAACAACCCTAGAAAAATCCATATTAATTTTTCTAGGGTTTTTACCTCTCTTAAAACCCTAAAAAAACCCATATTCATTTACTGTTGGTTTATATTTTCCTCACAAAATATTTTGGTAATGCATACCTAAATATAAAGCTTCTGTGACACTCCCGCAGACCAATCACCCCAGTTTCCTAATGCAGTTGCATGCTAACTCTTAGGTTTATGCCTCTCTAGATTGAAAAAAAAAAGAAACCGCTACTTCCCCTACTACCTTACCTTTGCTGGCGGACGTTCTTCCCCTTAATATGATGGCGTCCTTCCCCATAATATGAGGAGACCTCTCTACCCACCCTTCCAAACATCCAGTTCAATGCCCTCTCCCCCAAAATTCACCGTCTCTCTTCTTCCCTATGGCTCCGGCGACATCTCTCCTTCTCTTACCCGCCGGTAAGACCATTTCATTCGAAAAAACAACAAGGTGAATTCCCTCTAAATTGCTTGCTGAACTTATAAATCCTTCTGGTAATGGAGTTGTTATTGTAATTTCTCCCTATTTTTATCATTTTTTTCATAGTAGCAAACAACCCTAGAAAAACCCATATTAATTTTTCTAGGGTTTCAACCTCTCTTAAAACCCTAGAAAAACCCATATTCCTTTACTGATGGTTTATATTTTCCTCTCAAACTATTTTGGTAATGCATACCTAAATATAGAGCTTCTGTGACACTCCCGCAGACCAATCACCCCATTTTCCTAATGCAGTTGCAAGCTAACTCTTAGGTTTATGCCTCTCTAGATTGAAAAAAAAAAAGAAATGGCTACTTCCCCTACTAACTTACCTTTGCTGGCGGACGTCCTTCCCCATAATATGATGGCGTCCTTCCCCATAATATGAGGAGACCTCTCTACCCACCCTTCCAAACGTCCAGTTCAAAGCTCTCTCCCCCAAAATTCACCGTCTCTCTTCTTCCCTCTTGCTCCGGCGACATCTCTCCTCCCCTTACCCGCCGGCAAGACCATTTCATCCGAAAAAACAACAAGGTGAATTCCCTCTAAATTGCTTGCTGAACTTATAAATCCTTCTGGTAATGGAGTTGTTATTGTAATTTCTCCCTATTTTTATCATTTTTTTCATAGTAGCAAACAACCCTAGAAAAACCCATATTAATTTTTTTAGGGTTTCTACCTCTCTTAAAACCCT
This sequence comes from Adenophora triphylla var. japonica, assembly GCA_022495995.1. Taxonomy (NCBI): domain Eukaryota; kingdom Viridiplantae; phylum Streptophyta; class Magnoliopsida; order Asterales; family Campanulaceae; genus Adenophora; species Adenophora triphylla. Next base: position 8,697 of record JAFEMH010003745.1, read on the forward strand.
AGAAAAACCCATATTCCTTTACTAATGGTTTATATTTTCCTCTCAAACCATTTTGGTAATGCATACCTAAATATAGAGCTTCTGTGACACTCCCGCAGACCAATCACCCCATTTTCCTAATGCAGTTGCATGCTAACTCTTAGGTTTATGCCTCTCTAGATTGAAAAAAAAAAACCGCTACTTCCCCTACTACCTTACCTTTGCTGGCGGACGTCCTTCCCCATAATATGATGGCGTCCTTCCTCATAATATGAGAAAACCTCTCTACCCACCCTTCCAAACGTCCAGTTCAAAGCTCTCTTCTCCAAAATTCACCGTCTCTCTTCTTCCCTCTGGCTCCGGCGACATCTCTCCTCCCTTTACCCGCCGGCAAGACCATTTCATCCAAAAAAACAACAAGGTGAATTTCCTCTAAATTGCTTGCTGAACTTATAAATTATTCTGGTAATGGAGTTGTTATTGTAATTTGTCCCTATTTTTATCATTTTTTTCATAGTAGCAAACAACCCTATAAAAATCCATATTAATTTTTCTAGGTTTTCTACCTCCCTTAAAACCCTAGAAAAACCCTTATTCCTTTACTGATGGTGTATATTTTTCTCTCAAACCATTTTGGTAATGCATACCTAAATATAGGGTTTCTGTGACACTCCCGCAGACCAATCACCCCATTTTTCTAGTGCAGTTGCATGCTAACTCTTAGGTTTATGCCTCTCTAGATTGAAAAAAAAAAATAAACCGCTACTTCCCCTACTAACTTACCTTTGCTGGCGGACGTCCTTCCCCATAATATGATGGCGTCCTTCCCCATAATATGAGGAGACCTCTTTACCCACCCTTCTAAACGTCCAGTTCAAAGCTCTCTTCCCAAAAATTCACCGTTTCTTTTCTTCCCTCTGGCTCCGGCGACATCTCTCCTCCCCTTACACGCCGGCAAGACCATTTCATCCGAAAAAACAACAAGGTGAATTTCCTCTAAATTGCTTGCTGAACTTATAAATCCTTATGGTTATGGAGTTGTTATCGTAATTTCTTCCTATTTTTATCATTTTTTTCATAGAAGCAAACAACCCTAGAAAAATCCATATTAATTTTTCTAGGGTTTCTACCTCTCTTAAAACCCTAGAAAAACCCATATTTCTTTACTGATGATTTATATTTTTCTCTCAAACCATTTTGGTAATGCATACCTAAATATAGAGCTTCTGTGACACTCCCACAGACCAATCACCCCATTTTCCTAATGCAGTTGCATGCTAACTGTTAGGTTTATGCCTCTCTAGATTGAATAAAAAAAGAAACCGCTACTTCCCTTACTACCTTACCTTTGCTGGCGGACGTCCTTCCCCATAATATGATGGCGTCCTTCTCCATAATATGAGGAGACCTCTCTATCCACCCTTCCAAACGTCCAGTTCAAAGCTCTCTCCCCCAAAATTCACCGTCTATCTTCTTCCCTCTGGCTCCGGCGACATCTCTCCTCCCCTTACCCGCCGGCATAACCTTTTCATCCGAAAAAACAACATGGTGAATTTCCTCTAAATTGCTTGCTGAACTTATAAATCCTTCTGGTAATGGAGTTTTTATTGTAAATTACTCCCTATTTTTATCATTTTTTTCATAGCAGCAAACAACCCTAGAAAAATCCATATTAATTTTTCTAGGGTTTCTACCTCCCTTAAAACCCTAGAAAAACCCATATTCCTTTACTAATGGTTTATATTTTCCTCTAAAACCATTTTGGTAATGCATACCTAAATATAGAGCTTCTGTGACACTCCCGCAGACCAATCACCCCATTTTCATAATGCAGTTGCATGCTAACTTTAGGTATATGCCTCTCTTGATAGAAAAAAAAAAGAAACCGCTACTTCCCTTACTACCTTACCTTTGCTGGCGGACGTCCTTCCCCATAATATGATGGCGTCTTCCCCATAATATGAGGAGACCTCTCTACCCACCCTTTCAAACGTCCAGTTCAAAGCTCTCTCCCCCAAAATTCACCTTCTCTCTTCTTCCCTCTAGCTCCGGCGACATCTCTCCTCCCCTTACCCGCCGGAAAGACCATTTCATCCGAAAAAACAATAAGGTGAATTCCCTCTAAATTGCTTGCTGAACTTATAAATCCTTCTGGTAATGGAGTTGTTATTGTAATTTCTCCCTATTTTTATAATTTTTTTCATAGTAGCAAACAACCCTAGAAAAACCCATATTAATTTTTCTAGGATTTCTACCTCTCTTAAAACCCTAGAAAAACCCATATTCCTTTACTGATGGTTTATATTTTCCTCTCAAACCATTTTGATAATGCATATCTAAATATAGAGCTTCTGTGACACTCCCGCAGACCAGTCACCCTATTTTCTTAATGCAATTGCATGCTAACTCTTAGGTTTATGCCTCTCTAGATTGAAAAAAAAAAGAAACCGCTACTTCCCCTACTACCTTACATTTGCTGGCGGACGTCCTTCCCCATAATATAATGGCGTCCTTCCCCATAATATTAGGAGACCTCTCTACCCACCCTTCCAAACGTCTAGTTTAAAGCTCTCTCCCCCAAAATTCACCGTCTCTCTCCTTCCCTCTGGCTCCGGCGACATCTCTCCTCCCCTTACCCGCCGGCAAGACCATTTCATCCGAAAAAACAACAAGGTGAATTCCCTCTAAATTGCTTGCTGAACTTATAAATCCTTCTGGTAATGGAGTTGTTATTGTAATTTCTCCCTATTTTTATCATTTTTTTCATAGTAGCAAACAACCCTAGAAAAACCCATATTAATTTTTCTAGGGTTTCTACCTCTCCTAAAACCCTAGAAAAGCCCATATTCCTTTACTGATGGTTTATATTTGCATCTCAAACCATTTTGGTAATGCATACCTAAATATAGAGCTTCTGTGACACTCCCGCAGACCAATCACCCTATTTTCCTAATGCAGTTGCATGCTAACTCTTAGGTTTATTCCTCTCTAGATTGAAAAAAAAAGAAACCGCTACTTCCCCTACTACCCTACCTTTGCTGGCGGACGTCCTTCCCCATAATATGATGGCGTCCTTCCCCATAATATGAGGAGACCTCTCTACCCACCCTTCTAAACGACCAGTTCAAAGCTCTCTCCCCCAAAATTCACCGTCTCTCTCCTTCCCTTTGGCTCCGGCGACATCTCTCCTCCCCTTACCCGCCAGCAAGACCATTTCATCCGAAAAAACAACAAGACGAATTCCCTCTAAATTGCTTGCTGAACTTATAAATCCTTCTGGTAATGAAGTTGTTATTGTAATTTCTCCCTATTTTTATCATTTTTTTCATAGTAGCAAACAACCCTAGAAAAACTCATATTAATTTTTCTAGGGTTTCTACCTCTCTTAAAACCCTAGAAAAACCCATATTCCTTTACTGATGGTTTATATTTTCCTCTCAAACCATTTTGGTAATGCATACCTAAATATAGAGCTTCTGTGACACTCCCATAGACCAATCACCCCATTTTCCTAATGCAATTGCATGCTAACTCTTAGGTATATGCCTCTCTAGATAGAAAAAAAAAAGAAACCGCTACTTCCCTTACTACCTTACCTTTGCTGGCGGACGTCCTTCCCCATAATATGATGGCGCCTTCCCCATAATATGAGGAGACCTCTCTACCCACCCTTTCAAACGTCCAGTTCAAAGCTCTCTCCCCCAAAATTCACCGTCTCTCTTCTTCCCTCTAGCTCCGGCGACATCTCTCCTCCCCTTACCCGCCGGCAAGACCATTTCATTCGAAAAAACAATAAGGTGAATTCCCTCTAATTTGTTTGCTGAACTTATAAATTCTTTTGGTAATGGAGTTATTATTGTAATTTCTCCCTATTTTTATAATTTTTTTCATAGTAGCAAACAACTCTAGAAAAACCCATATTAATTTTTCTAGGGTTTCTACCTCTCTTAAAACCCTAAAAAAACCCATATTCCTTTACTGATGGTTTATATTTTCCTCTCAAACCATTTTGGTAATGCATACCTAAATATAGAGCTTCTGTGACACTCCCGCAAACCAGTCACCCCATTTTCTTAATGCAGTTGCATGCTAACTCTTAGGTTTATGCCTCACTAGATTGAAAAAAAAAAGAAATCGCTACTTCCCCTACTACCATACCTTTGCTGGCGGACGTCCTTCCCCATAATATTATGGCGTCCTTCCCCATAATATTAGGAGACCTCTCTACCCACCCTTCCAAACGTCTAGTTCAAAGCTCTCTCCCCCAAAATTCACCGTCTCTCTCCTTCCCTCAGGCTCCGGCGACATCTCTCCTCCCCTTACCCGCCGGAAAGACCATTTCATCCGAAAAAACAACAAGGTGAATTCCCTCTAAATTGCTTGCTGAACTTATAAATCCTTCTGGTAATGGAGTTGTTATTGTAATTTCTCCCTATTTTTATCATTTTTTTCATAGTAGCAAACAACCCTAGAAAAACCCATATTAATTTTTCTAGGGTTTCTACCTCTCTTAAAACCCTAGAAAAACCCATATTCCTTTACTGATGGTTTATATTTTCCTCTCAAACCATTTTGGTAATGCATACCTAAATATAGAGCTTCTGTGACACTCCCACAGACCAATCACCCCATTTTCCTAATGCAGTTGCATGCTAATTCTTAGGTTTATGCCTCTCTAGATTGAAAAAAAAAAAAAGAAACCGCTACTTCCCTTACTACCTTACCTTTGCTGGCGGACGTCCTTCCCCATAATATGATGGCGCCTTCCCCATAATATGAGAAGACCTCTCTACCCACCCTTCCAAACGTCCAGTTCAAAGCTCTCTTCCCCAAAATTCACCGTCTCTCTTCTTCCCTCTGGCTCCGGCGACATCTCTCCTCCCCTTACTCGCCGGCAAGACCATTTCATCCGAAAAAATAACAAGGTGAATTCCCTCTAAATTGCTTGCTGAACTTATAAATACTTCTGGTAATGGAGTTGTTATTGTAATTTCTCCCTATTTTTATCATTTTTTTCATAGTAGCAAGCAACCCTAGAAAAACCCATATTAATTTTTCTAGGGTTTCTACCTCTCTTAAAACCCTAGAAAAACACATATTCCTTTACTGATGGTTTATATTTTCCTCTCAAACCATTTTGGTAATGCATACCTAAATATAGAGCTTCTGTGACACTCCCGCAGACCAATCACCCCATTTTCCTAATGCAGTTGCATGCTAACTCTTAGGTTTATGCCTCTTTAGATTGAAAAAAAAAAAAGAATCCGCTACTTCCCCTACTACCTTACCTTTGCTGGCGGACATCCTTCCCCATAATATGATGGCGTCCTTCCCTATAATATGAGGAGACCTCTCTACCCACCCTTCCAAACGTCTAGTTCAAAGCTCTCTCCCCCAAAATTCACCGTCTCTCTTCTTCCCTCTGGCTCCGGCGACATCTCTCCTCCCCTTACCCGCCGGCAAGACCATTTCATCCGAAAAAACAACAAGGTGAATTCCCTATAAATTGCTTGCTGAACTTATAAATTCTTCTGGTAATGGAGTTGTTATTGTAATTTCTCCCTATTTTTATCATTTTTTTCATAGTAGCAAACAACCCTAGAAAAATGCATATTAATTTTTTTAGGGTTTCTACCTCTCTTAAAATCCTAGAAAAACCCATATTCCTTTACTGATGGTTTATATTTTCCTCTCAAACAATTTTGGTAATGCATACCTAAATATAGAGCTTCTGTGACACTACCGCAGACCAATCACCCCATTTTCCTAATGCAGTTGCATGCTAACTATTAGGTTTATGCCTCTATAGATTGAAAAAAAAAAAGAAACCGCTACTTCCCCTACTACCTTACCTTTACTGGCGGACGTCCTTCCCCATAATCTGATGGCGTCCTTCCCCATAATATGAGGAGACCTCTCTACCCACCCTTTCAAACGTCCAGTTCAAAGCTCTCTCCCCCAAAATTCACCGTCTCTCTTCTTCCCTCTGGCTCCGGCGACATCTCTCCTCCCCTTACCCGTCGGCAAGACCATTTCATCCGAAAAAACAACAAGGTGAATTCCCTCTAAATTGCTTGCTGAACTTATAAATCCTTCTGGTAATGGAGTTGTTAATGTAATTACTTCCTATTTTTATCATTTTTTTCATAGTAGCAAACAACCCTAGAAAAATCCATATTAATTTTTCTAGGGTTTCTACCTCTCTTAAAACCCTAAAAAAACCCATATTCCTTTACTGATGGTTTATATTTTCCTCTCAAACCATTTTGGTAATGCATACCTAAATATAGAGCTTCTGTGACACTCCCGCAGACCAATCACCCCATTTTTCTAATGCAGTTGCATGCTAACTCTTAGGTTTATGCCTCTCTAGATTGAAAAAAAAAAGAAACCGCTACTTCCCCTACTACCTTACCTTTGCTGGCGGACGTCCTTCCCCATAATATGATGGCGTCCTTCCCCATAATATGAGGAGACCTCTATACCCACCCTTTCAAACGTCCAGTTCAAAGCTCTCTCCCCCAAAATTCACCGTCTCTCTTCTTTCCTCCGGCACCGGCGACATCTCTCCTCCCCTTACCCGCCGGCAAGACCATTTTATCCGAAAAAACAACAAGGTGAATTCCCTCTAAATTGCTTGCTGAACTTAATGGAGTTGTTATTGTAATTTCTTCCTATTTTTATCATTTTTTTCATAGTACCAAACAACCTTAGAAAAACCCATATTAATTTTTCTAGGGTTTCTACCTCTCTTAAAACCCTAGAAAAACCCATATTCCTTTACTGATGGTTTATATTTTCCTCTCAAACCATTGGTAATGCATACCTAAATATAGAGCTTATGTGACACTCCCGCAGACCAATCATCCCATTTTCCTAATGCAGTTGCATGCTAACTCTTAGGTTTATGCCTCTCTAGATTGAAAAAAAAAAGAAACCGCTACTTCCCCTATTACCTTACCTTTGCTGACGGACGTCCTTCCCCATAATATGATGGCGTCCTTCCCCATAATATGAGGAGACATCTCTACCCACCCTACCAAACGTCCAGTTCAATGCTCTCTCCCCCAAAATTCACCGTCTCTCTTCTTTCCTCTGGCTCCGGCGACATCTCTCCTCCCCTTACCCGCAGGCAAGACCATTTCATCCGAAAAAACAACAAGGTGAATTCCCTCTAAATTGCTTGCTGAACTTATAAATCCTTCTGGTAATGGAGTTGTTATTGTAATTTCTCCCTATTTTTATCATTTTTTTCATAGTAGCAAACAACCCTAGAAAAACCCATATTAATTTTTATAGGGTTTCTACCTCTCTTAAAACACTAGAAAAACCCATATTCCTCTACTGATGGTTTATATTTTCCTCTCAAACCATTTTGGTAATGCATACCTAAATATAGAGCTTCTGTGACACTCCCGCGGACAATTCACCCCATTTTCCTAATGCAGCTGCATGTTAACTCTTAGGTTTATGCCTCTCTAGATTGAAAAAAAAAAAGAAATCGCTACTTCCCCTACTACCTTACCTTTGCTGGCGGACGTTCTTTCCCATAATATGATGGCGTCCTTCCCCATAATATGAGGAGACCTCTCTACCCACCCGCCCAAATGTCCAGTTCAAAGCTCTCTCCCCCAAAATTCACCGTCTCTCTTCTTCCCTCTAGCTCCGACGACATCTCTCCTCACCTTACCCGCCGGCAAGACCATTTCATCCGAAAAAACAACAAGGTGAATTCCCTCTAAATTGCTTGTTGAACTTATAAATTCTTCTGGTAATGGAGTTGTTATTGTAATTTTTCCCTATTTTTATCATTTTTTTCATAGTACCAAACAACCCTAGAAAAACCCATATTAATTTTCTAGGGTTTCTACCTCTCTTAAAACCCTAGAAAAACCCATATTCCTTTACTGATGGTTTATATTTTCCTCTCAAACCATTTTGGTAATGCATACCTAAATATAGAGCTTATGTGACACTCCCGCAAACCAAGGATCACCCCATTTTCCTAATGCAGTTGCATGCTAACTCTTAGGTTTATGCCTCTCTAGATTTAAAAAAAAGAAAAGAAACCGCTACTTCCCCTACTACCTTACCTTTGCTGGCGGACGTCCTTCCCCATAATATGATGGTGTCCTTCCCCATAATATGAGGAGACCTCTCTACCCACCCTTCCAAACGTCCAGTTCAAAGCTCTCTCCCCCAAAATTCACCATCTCTCTTCTTCCCTCTGGCTCCGGCGACATCTCTCCTCCCCTTACCCGCCGGCAAAACCATTTCATCCGAAAAAATAATAAGGTGAATTCCCTCTAAATTGCTTGCTCAACTTATAAATTTCCTTCTGGTAATGGAGTTGTTATTGTAATTTCTCTCTATTTTTATTATTTTTTTCATAGTAGCAAACAACCCTAGAAAAACCTATATTAATTTTTCAAGGGTTTCTACCTCTCTTAAAACCCTAGAAAAACCCATATTCCTTTACTGATGGTTTATATTTTCCTCTCAAACCATTTTGTAATGCATAACTAAATATAGAGCTTCTGTGACACTCCCGCAGACCAATCACCCCATTTTCCTAATGCAGTTGCATGCTAACTCTTAGGTTTATGCCTCTCTAGATTGAAAAAAAAAAAGAAACCGCTACTTCCCCAACTACCTTACCTTTGCTGGCGGACGTCCTTCCCCATAATATGAGGAGACCTCTCTACCCACCCTTCCAAACGTCCAGTTCAAAGCTCTCTCCCCCAAAATTCACCATCTCTCTTCTTTCCTCTGGCTCAGGCGACATCTCTCCTCCCCTTACCCGCCGGCAAGACCATTTCATCTGAAAAAACAACAAGGTGAATTCCCTCTAAATTGCTTGCTGAACTTATAAATCCTTCTGGTAATGGAGTTGTTATTGTAATTTCTCCCTATTTTTATCATTTTTTCATAGTAGCAAACAACCTTAGAAAAACTCATATTAATTTTTCTATGGTTTCTACCTCTCTTAAAACCCTAGAAAAACCCATATTCCTTTACTGATGGTTTATATTTTTCTTTCAAACCATTTTGGTAATGCATACCTAAATATAGAGCTTCTGTGATACTCTCGCAGACCAATCACCCTATTTTCCTAATGCAGTTGCATGCTAACTCTTAGGTTTATGCCTCTCTAGATTGAAAAAAAAAAATCGCTACTTCCCCTACTACCTTACCTTTGTTGGCGGACGTCCTTCCCCATAATATGATGGCGTCCTTCCCTATAATATGAGGAGACCTCTCTACCCACCCTTTCAAACATCCAGTTCAAAGCTCTCTCCCCCAAAATTCACCGTCTCTCTTCTTCCCTCTGGCTCCGGCGACATCTCTCCTCCCCTTACCCGCCGGCAAGACCATTTCATCCGAAAAAATAATAAGGTGAATTCCCTCTAAATTGCTTGCTTAACTTATAAATTCTTCTGGTAATGGAGTTGTTATTGTAATTTCTCCCTATTTTTATCATTTTTTTCATAGTAGGAAACAACCCTAGAAAAACCCATATTAATTTTTCTAGGGTTTCTACCTCTCTTAAAATCCTAGAAAAACCCATATTCCTTTACTAATGGTTTTTATTTTCCTCTCAAACCATTTTGGTAATGCATACCTAAATATAGAGCTTCTATGACACTACCGCAGACCAATCACCCCATTTTTCTAATACAGTTGCATTCTAACTCTTAGGTTTATGCCTCTCTAGATTGAAAAAAAAAAGAAACCGCTACTTCTCCTACTACCTTACCTTTGCTGGCGGACGTCCTTCCCCATAATATGATGGCGTCCTTCCCCATAATATGAGGAGACCTCTCTTCCCACCCTTCCAAACGTCCAGTTCAAATCTCTCTCCCCCAAAATTCACCGTCTCTTCTTCCCTGCAGCCCGGCGACATCTCTCCTCCCCTTACCCGCCGGCAAGACCATTTCATCCGAAAAAACAACAAGGTGAATTCCCTCTAAATTGCTTGCTGAACTTATAAATCCTTCTGATAATGGAGTTGTTATTGTAATTTCTCCCTATTTTATCATTTTTTTCATAGTAGGAAACAACCCTAGAAAAACCTATATTAATTTTTCTAGGGTTTCTACCTCTCTTAAAACCGTAGAAAAACCCATATTCCTTTACTGATGGTTTATATTTTCCTCTCAAACCATTTTGTAATGCATACCTAAATATAGAGCTTCTGTGACACTCCCGCAGACCAATCACCCCATTTTCCTAATGCAGTTGCATGCTAACTCTTGGGTTTATGCCTCTCTAGATTGAAAAAAAAAAGAAACCGCTACTTCCCCTACTACCTTACCTTTACTGGCGGACGTCCTTCCCCATAATCTGATGGCGTCCTTCCCCATAATATGAGGAGACCTCTCTACCCACTCTCCCAAACGTCCAGTTCAAAGCTCTCTCCCCCAAAATTCACCGTCTCTCTTCTTCCCTCTGGCTCCGGCAACATCTCTCCTCCCCTTACCCGCCGGCAAGACCATTTCATCCGAAAAAACAACAAGGTGAATTCCCTCTAAATTGCTTGCTGAACTTATAAATCCTTCTGGTAATGGAGTTGTTATTGTAATTTCTCCCTATTTTTATCATTTTTTTTCATAGTAGCAAACAACACTAGAAAAATCCATATTAATTTTTCTAGGGTTTCTACCTCTCTTAAAACCCTAGAAAAACCCATATTCCTTTACTTATGGTTTATATTTTCCTCTCAAACCATTTTGGTAATGCATACCTAAATATAGAGCTTCTGTGACACTCTCGCAGACCAATCACCCCATTTTCCTAATGCAGTTGCATGCTAACTCTTAGGTTTATGCCTCTCTAGATTGAAAAAAAAAAAACCGCTACTTCCCCTACAACCATTACCAGAAACAGGTGGTTTAGCGACGGAATTATCAGCGACGGATTCATTCCGTCGCTAAATAGCGGCGGAATATAAGCTTTAGCGTCGGAATTATTTTGGCGTCAAATTTATCTACGGAATTTAATTCCGCCGCTAAATTTCGCCGCTAAAACGAATATTCCTCGAATATTCGTTTAATTACCGCCACTATTTTCGCGGTTGATTTACCGACGGATTATTCCGCCGCTAAATCTTTATCAGCGACGGAATTATTCCGCCGGTAAAAATTTATCATTTTTATATTTTTTTTATTTATCAGCGTCGGAAATATTTCGACGGTGAAATTAAAATATTTTCATTTATTTTTTTTGAATATTACACCGACGGAATATTTCCGCCGCTGAATAATTAATTTTTTTTAATTTATCAGTTTCGGAAATATTCCGACGGTGAAATTAAATGTTTTTTTTTTAATTAAACACCGATGGAATATTTTCGTGAATGGCTATGTGTTTCATACCAAAGCTTACGGAAGATTCTGCAATCAGGATCTTGGTAAATGGAAGGTGGAGATTGAAAAAATTGGAGGAAAACAGGCACTGTCAAGAACATGGCTGTGATGTTTGAGATCCTTAGAGAGGAGGACAGTGAAACTGGAAAAACCTATATTAAACAGAAAATTCTTTGCTCAAACAGTCGAGAACTTGTTTGCTCTGTCTTTCTTGGTCTAAGCTGAGATAGGGTTTTGATAGTTGTGGATGATAACGACTCTCATCTTGTTTATAAATGTTAATTTAATTCATCATTGTAAAATTATATATTTTACAACAAAGAATTAAATATTAATATTTAAAATTATTCACAATAGTAATAATTTAGGTCTATGCAAAAGCCAAAATTTCTTTATTTTCGATTATAAAGCAAGTAGACAAAGTGATATTTGCATTTCATATAATCATGCATTTCGGGATGGGATAGGTTTATCAAACATGCACTTAAAGGACAGAGTAGGTGGTTAGGTAGGGACACCATTATCCTTTAGTTTAGTTTGAACTAGAGCTCAAGATTTGTTGATACTAAGAAGCCAACCCCAATTCTAAACCTAATTTTAAATATTAACAATTTACAATTATTCACAATATTAATAGGTAAAAATCCCAAAGAAATTTCCAATTTAAGGCAAAGATGGAGCATTACAATGGAGAAATTGTTTCCCGAGAGTATCAATTTCAACTAGACGTTCTTGAACTCTCGCGCTTTCACCAAAAACAACACCGGAAACTTATTGACAGGAGGTATAGCATGCCATGCATCTGGTCTCTAAAAGATTGGAAGATTGATTGGGATGCGCTCTGCCGCTTCGTGCTTTGGGATTCGGAGCGACATGTGTTCACCCTATCATACAACGATCGATGCCAACGATGGAGGATTTTCGAGCACCGATCGGGTGTGGGTGAGTCGAGGACCGTGGCATTTCCTCGAGACAGACGATCGCTACGGAGCAACTATCTAAATTCTTGGGATTATCGCCAGGGGGTATCGGGCATTGTCGTTGACGATAGATTCATAGACTTGACTCATATAGCCAGATTGAGTCGGACCCCCTTGACCGTTTGATCTATCCACTTCCTTAGATATATTCATGTTGCTCATTACGTCTACGCACTACTTCTGCGCCTACATCGGAGTGTGTCCGGCTACGCCGTTAGAGATCATCAGCGGTGAGAGGTGATCGAGGAGTTGACATCCGGCATATTCAATCCGGACAGGAGCGATGGACATCATTCCACTGTTGCTAGCGGAGACATACCACGGCATTGATAGATTAGCCTGAGGATCCCGAGTACAGGTTCGAGCGGCCCCAGTTACTATCATTGTGGCCGTATGAGAGATTGCGCTTGATCTCGCCACTTTGCCCGAGAGGGCGAGACGGCATTACTCTTGGGTGGACTGGACGCAGATATTGAGGGATGCCGCTGCGAGAGTTGGCATAGGAGGTTGGCCTTGGCCCGATATGAGACCGCAAACCCGTACTATTGGATTCCGGCATGGGGATTGCAGACTATGAGAGATATTTAGGACGGGTCGTTGATTGTCCGACTTAGGGACTACATGTATCATCCTTTTGCATTCCATCTCTAGTGAGCGAGGCATTACGGATACCCGCAGCAGGACCATTCGGACTTTGAGAGAGCAAATGATGACTAATACCATGCCGATGATTATGACCGAGCCTCGGACTACACATTTCTTTGGCGTAGCATTTCTAGAGGGCTTTCTTCCGATACGACCACTACTCCGTCATACTAGAGGTAGCACATTTCGACCACCGAGTATACGATATGATACGAGGAGCGGCAAGGTCCTGTACGGTGATGATAGAGGCTCGACGCGAGATTATTTTGGGGCGTACTATTCTTCCAATGGACATTAAGAGACATAGAGGCCAAGAGAAACCCCGATGAAATCACTTGGCGACATTGCGAGCCAGATTATGAGAGACGGAGCTTCGGAGAGATGCTTTGAGAAATGATCCCGAAGTGATAGCTCTCAGGAGGCCTCGAGGCAGAAAGAGCAAGATCGAGAGCTACCAGATCGATTGATCCACCGTCTCACACGATACCCGAGCCAGACGAGGTCGATCGACTTTTTCAACATACCTAGACCAAAGACCTCCCGGGGACCGAGGCAGAGGAAGAGTAGAGATTCGAGTTCGGGAGCGGGAACGAGTTCCTAGACACTTTAAGAAGACATGTTAATATATTGTTAAATATGAGTTAGAAGCTTTATATTTATTTTAAGAATATCTGTGTTGCTTTTAAGTTTGTAATTCAAATTTAGGGAATGATAATACGTTAATTACTTCTAAACTGTTAATATATTATGAAATCCAATAATTATTAACATCCCAATTTTGTTTCATCCGTCGATTAAATTGATTGTACGTATAATATATGGATTGCAATGCAGGAGTGATATCTGTTAACAATGATCGTAGTTGGATGTACAAGCGGAAGTTGCCGAATCATTCCAAAAGATCAATCCCGAGTTTTATAGAGGGTCATGGGGTTTATTGAATTTGCTCAATCAAATAAAACCAGTCACATGGATAAAGATGGTAAGATTAGGTGTCCATGCACCATCTGTTGTAATGTCAAGTATCTAAGCTTGATCGATACTCAGAAACATCTTTTGCATAACGGGTTTGAAGTTGGGTACAAACGGTGGACCCGTCATGGTGAGCTGAGGTTGCGCACAAATATTGCGAATAATTCCCCCGAGAATATTCATGTACCTCCCGAACCCGAACCTATTATTCAGGACAATGAAGAACCACCTTTGAATATGGAAGATATGGTTAGGGATGCAGCCGGTCCTTCCTTCGATTGGTCGAGAACCAACAAAGAAGAACCAACCCTCGGCAGCCCAAGAAATTTATTGATGCTATGGACTCTCGCAAAAGAGAAGGTCTATCCAGTTGCGAGATCAGTGTGTTGGAGGCCGTGGCCGAGCTCCTTAACATAAAGGCCGATTGCAATATTAGCCGCTCCGCTTATAATCGTATCATGAAAGAAATTAAGCGGATGTTGCCGAAAGAGAATAAGATGGTTACAAACTTTTATGAGACAAAGAAGTTGGTTGGGCAGATTGGGCTATGTGATGAAAAGATTGATGCGTGTAAGAATGACTGCATGCTATTCTACAAGGAAGATTCACGTAAGACAGAGTGTTCAATTTGCGGACAAAGTAGATATAAGCCAAATCGGAGGGGAGTTCAAAACACAAGAAAAACAAACCACATAAGCATGCGTTACATGCCGTTGATTCCAAGATCGCAACGCCTCTACGCGTCTAAATCTACCGCAGAGGCAATGCGTTGGCATAAGAAAAGTTTGCGTGAAGAGGGTGTGTTGATTCATCCTGTGATGGGGAGGCATGGAAACACTTTGATGAGACTTATCCCGACTTTGCGTCCGAAGCAAGAAATATACGGTTATGCATTTGCACCGATGGTTTCAATCCATTTGGTCCTGGGGCAAAATCTTACTCTTGTTGGCCGGTTATAGCCACCGTCTACAATCTTCCGCCCGGTTGTGTATGAGTGATCCCTACATGTTCTTGTCGTTATTCATCCCCTACCCAAACAGCCACAGGAGGAACATTGACGTCTATCTCCGACCTTTGATGGGCCAATTGAAGCAAACATTGGGAGGATGGGGTCGAAACGTGGGATGCTTTCAAGCGAGAGAATTTCAAAGCATGAAGGCTGCGTTGATGTGGACAAGCTAATGACTTCCCTGCATATGGGATGTTATCGGGTTGGAGCACCCGGGAAGTTGGCATGGTCCGTATTGTATGAGTGACACAAAGTCTTTCACGCTCACGCACTCTGGAAAACCATGTTGGTTCGATTGCCATAGACAATTTCTTTCGGAGAACCACCCATTCAGACCCGGAAGAATGCGTTTAAAAAGAACAAGATTGACCATGATGAGGCCCGATTCGTTTAAGTGGTGACACGGTCTATGAGAAGGTATCTACATTGCCCGATCCTCGGTGGGGGAAAAAGTTTTTGAAGACCAAAATACAAGGGTTTGGGACTACCCATAACTGGATCAAGAGGAGTATATTTTGGGAGCTACCATAATGGAAAACAAATCTCATTCGACATAACCTTGACGTGATACACATTGAGAAGAATGTATTCGATAATGTTTTTAACACGTTGATGGATTTCAAGAGAACAACTAAAGACAACGAAAAAGCTCGAAAGGACCTTAAGGAAATCTGTAAGCGGCCGGCCTTAGACTTGGTACACGTCAATGGTAAACCAGTTAGACCGATGGCTCAATACATGCTTACAAAGGAAAAGAAACTCCTCCTCCTGAAATGGCTCAAGGATTTAAGGCTTCCAGATGGTTACGCGTCTAACATTGGTAATCGTGTCAATGTAGAGGAGGGGAAAGTGTGGTTTGAAGAGTCACGATTGCCACGTTTTGGCCGGATAGGCTACTTCCGATTGCTCTCGGTGGTCTCTTGCCTGACAATATATGGGTGGCGTTAACAGAGTTAAGTGAGTTTTTCCGAGCATTAACATCGACCACACTGCGTGTTGATCACATGAAAAAGCTTGAGGAGAGCATCATAGTGACTTTGTGCAAACTTGAGAAGATATTTCCTCCTTCATTATATTATTATATGGAGCAATTATCGGTCCACTTGGCATACGAATCTAGAGTCGGTGGTCCAGTTCAATACAGATGGATGTATCCATTTGAGAGGTAATTGAATTTATTCTATTTCTAAATAATTTGAGCGTTAACAATATACCTTCTTTAACATTATTTATGTTTTAATCTACGAATGACTTTTAGGTATCTAGGCCAATTGAAAAGGAAGATGAGCAATAGGGCCATGGTCGAGGCCTCAATTTCGTAGGCCGTTATCATAGATGAGATTGTTGCCTTTGTCAACATATTTTCCTCCCGATGTTGATACGAGATTGACTAGGGTTGGCCGCAATTGCGATGGTGGTTTTCCGTCTAAGGGAAACATCTCTCGTATTTTCATCCCCTCGGTCGGTTCCTCAAAGAAACGGGTTGGTACGCGTACGTTAACCGCTAAAGAGTTTGCCGCGGTCGAAACGTATGTTCTTCTTAACCGCGATGACGAGGTTAGGGAATATATCAAGTAAGTCATTGATGTTATGTTTACGCCTCGTCGATTAAATTATGCATGTTTAATTACTCCGCATATGAAATGCCTTGTTTAACCCTATTGCAGAATGTTTGAAGATTTAGCTCAGATTTATCTCCGTAACTCATCGCAACTAGGACGTAAAGAGAATTTCCAAATCGGCTAAGGAAATATGTAAATATTTCGTTTCATTCAAATTTATTCTATACACTTCTTTAAACATTCAATCTTAAAATTGTATTAAATTGGTTACAATATTGTCTTATATAGATAGCCGAACATCCGGGTGATGCCAAAGTCGCGAGGTTAAGACATTTAGCATCATCTCCGTACTTGAACGTTCATTTATACAACTGTTATTTCGTGAATGGCTATGTGTTTCATACCAAAGCTTACTGGGATCTAAATTGACGTGGAATAGCGGTGTGAAGCTTAAAGGAAACCTTGATTATTATGGCGTCCCGAAAGAAGTAGTCGAGGTGGAGTATTTGGGTAGAAACAGTGTTGTCTTGTTCAATTGTGATTGGCGGGATGTCGCGCGAGGTGTTAAGAAGCACGCCATATTTGACCTCGTCGATGTAAAGGACTCATCCGCATAATGGCGACGACGTCTTCATCTTAGCATCTCAAGCACAACAGTATACATGACTCCCTACCCTCGTCCGCGACCCGACGGATGGTGGGCTGTCCGGATGACCAAGGCTAGGAGCATGATTGACAACCTACCCTCGTCGACAACTACAGAGTCGTCATTAGAAACACCCTATCAAGAGGATGAAATGCCGTGCCACCTAACGCTTTCATCGCCTAATCATCCATTAGATGATGTCACTCATATTCCTCAAAATGTTGATGAACCCGAGGAGGATATCTTACCAAATGAATTTGCCAACTCCTCCGCCTCGTTGGTCATCTCGCGCACATTGATATTGATGAATCGTGAGGAAGAGGAAGAGGAAGAGGAAGAGGAAGAGGAAGAGGAAGAGGAAGAGGAAGAGGAAGAGGAAGAGGAAGAGGAAAGAGGAAGAGGAACCAGAGTTTGATTCATCGTAGTCCGAAGACGAAGATGAAGAACTCGAGTTTTGTAGTAATTTAGAGTCCAAGATGATGATGGGGACGAAGATTAATAATAGTTTAAACTTTAAAATTGTATTGTGAATGCTTTAGATTATTAGAACTTTAAAGTTTTATATGTATTGTGAATGCTTTAGATTATTAGAACTTTAAAGTTTCATATGTATTGTGAATGCTTTAGATTATTTTTAATATCCGTCGTTTTATATATATTGTGAATGCTTTAGATTATTAGAACTTTAAAGTTTTATATGTATTGTGAATGCTTTTATATTATTAATAGTTTAAAGTTTTATATGTATTGTGAATGCTTTAGATTATTAGAACTTTAAAGTTTTAGATGTATTGTGAATATATTGTTTCCTATTGTTAAAGTTGTATATTTTAATATTTTTACTGTAATACAGATATGAGTTCTAGTAGAAAGGGTAAGGGTAAGCTTAAGACTAAGCCCATCTACACATTGATTACTGGGACGCAACCGTCCCGATCCGGTACCGATGATGTCGACCCTTCACGCAGTAGTACTAGCTCCACCTCTGGGGCCGGTACTCAGACTACTGTCGATTCTGATGGGAGGATATTTGTCCGGATATCGCCACATTATGACCAGTAAGTAACTCTTCATTAATTTGATATAAGTTGGTTCCTTTTTGTTTTATATATAATTCATTATTTAAGTTAAAATGTTATTGTATAAATATACTTGACAGGTTTGTAGGTGGATACCCCACCACAGGGACTAAGATCGGGCAATACTGGCGGTCTCGGAAAATGACCGAGTTTTTGACCCAACTGGAAAAAATTGCCACCGAGGCAGAAGGAGGATGCGTGGGAGGAGTTTAAGGTAATGTGTTAATGGTTTTTATTTAAAACTTAAATGTTAGTTTGTTATTAAAATGTTATAATTAATAATGATTATACTCTTTTAGTTTTGTAATGTTTTCATTATATGTTGTAGGCTAAATATTATTGGGCGTCAGACATCAGCGAGGCGACGGCTAGATTAGTTTTCGATGAGCAGGCTCACAAGCTATTTAAGGATATTATTTGTAACATATTTATCTATCCTTAATTAGTTTAATTAACAATGATTATACTCTTTTAATTTTATAATGTCATCATTATATGTTTACGAGATATTCATATTTTTTATAGGTACCACGAAAAGAAATTATTATACTAATCTGCTCGCGGCGAGACAACAGCCCTCGACACCTACTTATATGACCGATGAGGTGTTTCGTCAATTTTGCGAATATTGGGGGTCGGATGCGGCGAAGGCTATATCTGAACAAAGTGCTAAGGCCAATAGAGCAGTGCTCCTGGGTCGGCGGCGATGCATACCATGGGGACGTCACGGTCGCCGAGCATCACGACCGCATGGTATGTATGTTAGTTTAAATGTAGTAGTGTATGCATGCTTTTAAATAGGTTTATGTACGTATGTTAGCTGGGAGCCATGTTGATGCTATGAAATTCATGGTTTTAGTGTAAATGTAGTGTATGCATGCTTTTAAATCAGTTTAAATGTTGCATTCATACAATTTCAAAGTAATAATCTCGCTTATTTTATTTATAGGAAAGGGAGCATGGTCCGAATATCAGTTTTGTGGATGTTTACGCTAGCACCCATCTTCGGAATCCTACAGCGCCCGATCAACCTCCGCAATGGGTTGACAGGCTGCATATCAAGCCGCCGTTGTTCTCGAAGGAACGCCTCCCGGCGAGCCCGTCCCCTTCGTTCCTGATGTTTGGCACTCGGTCACCTCTGAGGGACATCCAAAGAGAGAAGCCCGAGTGTTAGGGATGGGGATTACGGCGGCAATGCCCGTCGACCACCGCCGTCGGCAAAATGTTGACTCCGCCCACGTTTCATGATCCGAGGTCGACACTCCGAGGCCGCGTTGGAGTAGAGAGAGACGCGAGGAAAAGATTGCGGAGGCTCATGCGGAGACTCAAAGACAATTGGCGCTCGTTGATGGCTCATATCGGCCAGACTTCCAGTGGTAATATCCGCCGCCCCGAGTTGATTACTGACTATTTTAGACTTGTTTGTACTATTTTTTACTCGTTTGTAAACATTTGAGACATTTGGTACCCGCGGAGCCCCTCCCCGCCCTCTCCCTCCCCTCCCCCTCCCCCTCTCCCCCTCTCCCCTCTCCTCCCGATTTGAGTACGGTGATATTTAGATTTTATTTGGTACGTTGATTTTTGATTTTTAGTTTTTATAGTTTTAGTTTTATAAATTGAAATGTTATATCGTGTACAAAAAATTTTGGTTTATTGATATTTTAAATTATTTTTTTAATTTATTTCTTAATCGACGGAAATTTCCGTCGCGAAATTAATTTCAAATAATTTAATTTTTGATTATAGCGGAAATTCCGTCGCCGAAATAAAAATTAATTAAAATAAATTAATTTCAATGAATTTTAGTCTCTGAAATTAATTTATTTTAATTAATTTTGATTTCAGTGACGGAATTTTCGCCGCTATAATCATTTAATTTTTATTTAATTTTTGATTTCAGCGGCGGAAATTTCCGTCGCTGTAATAAAATTAAAATTAAAATTAAATAATTTCAGCGACGGTAATTTCCGCCGCTGAAATTAATTCATTTTAATTTAATTTTTATTACAATGACGGAAATTTTCGCCTTAAATTAATTTAATTAAATTAATTTTATTACAAATGACGGAAATTTCCGTCACAAATGAAAATTTAATTAAATTAAATTAATTTAGCAGCGGAATTTTCCGTCACTGTAACCATTAATTCACCGGCGGAAATAAATTCCGTCGGTAAAATAAAAAAATACCGGCGGAAATTGACCCGTTGGAGCACTGCGACGGGCTGGTAGCGGCGGACCACCGACGAAATTTTTCCGCCGGTAAATATTTTTAGCGACGGAAATTTAATTTTAGCGGCGGAAATTTCCGTCGCTAAATGACCTTTTTCTGGTAGTGGAAATCGTAATGTCAACTTGCCTCCTCCTCCTCCACCAGCGCGCCATGCTAGAAGGGCGACCCACTCCAACAGCGTTGCTGATGGCACGGGCTTGCTAGATAATAGAAGGGACAAAAGGCCTATGACCGCGCCTGAAGGAGAACCACAGCCTAAACGGCTCCTAGTAGGTCGAACAGTTGCAGGCGACAATTCAGGTCCCTCAACTAATCACCTCAGTAGGAGAGAGATGTTACTGGAGCGGGCTAGAATCTTACAGGAATTACTTGATATGCCAGAATCTCCAGATCAGGATGATAGGAGATCGCATAGAGCAGCTCCCTCCTAAACGTCTCACAGACAACCTAATGGGAGTGTCAGACCGAATGGGAGTGCTAGGCAAAATGACGAGCAGCTGAGGATTGAACATGTCCATTCCCACATATCTGTTTCAAGTAGCGATCTAAGAGATAGGCTCAACCAGAATAGGGAGCAGGAGGCAGAGTCAGACTTGAGGCGACAAAGGGAGGCCGAAAGGAATATGCATAGGTCGCCTGCCAGAACTGAGAGGTCGCTATCCCATCGAGAGAGAAATGGGCGCAGGTCGCCACAAAGAAGAGATAGAGCAGTTTCCTACCGGGGAAGGTGTAGGTGTTAGTGCCCTAGGCCTATAGAGATAGACCTTTATGTAATGTCATTGTTCATTTATATATGAGATTGCTTCTTTGATTATTATATGTGTTTGCATGTTTAGTTATAATAATTGTGTCCCTAGTACTTAAGAAGCACTAGTATGAAGTCTAATGGATAATCATGTGATGATTATATGCATGGAGATGCACATTAGATTCATGGGTACTTGTTAGAGAACAAGGTACTGGACTTGACCCATTATGAGATTTATGTCATGGTCAAATGTCATAATTAAATCTCATATAGTCATATCATTGATATCCTTTGACCTGAGATTATCATCGTCTTCCGCTTGATGAATATCATGTTTGATATAGTTTAACGTTATCTTTAACCGGATGACAATAAGGGCTATCATTGGCATGGTATGATTCTTGTTGGGAAGAATGATAAGTCAAGATGGAAATTGTCCCTCGTAAAGAGAGATGTTTGCTAGGCCACTCGTAAGTAAGATTGATGTAGTGCATGGCCATGCCCGAATGAATTAATGTGATTAATGTCATTCGATTAATCAATTTACTTGGTAACGAGAAAGCATTGAACAATATGAGTTGACGTGGACCATGACTCATGTTCAATATAACATCATGTGACAATGGGATTGTGATATGTTCTATGTAGGAAAATCGAACTTGATATCATACTATTTGGGTAGGCATGATGGCTTGCTAGAGTCCGCCTCATGTCTTATGAGGATCGATGTGATCGGACTCATTGCCAACATAGTATGGTCCTATGGGGTCACACGCATCGAACGAATTGTCAAAAATGAAGAAAATGGGTTTTCGGGGCTCGTGGGACGACTGCTCCTCAAGGCCGAACCAAGTCGTGCCTTATGAAGGGACGCTGTGTTCAGCTGGGAGTGTCCCGAGGGACGACTCGTGCCTGGGGCACGAGTCGTGCCCAAAGGGACGACTCGTCCCGTGAGCTAAGCCAAGTCGTGCCTCTTGCAGTGACGCCAGATCGCCGAGAGCCGCAGAGGGGACGACTCGTGCCCCGGGGGACGAGTCGTCCCGTCGGGCCCGGACCGATACGTAAATGGCCCGATTTTAGGGTTTTCGCAAAGGGCTTTTATTTGTAACGTATAAATAGTTGCCCTGGTTGCCCTAGCCGTCATTAGAACGTTTTGGCTTGAGAGAAACACTTAGAGTGGGAGATTTCAATTGAGAATTGAGAATCAAACACCACCAAATCCATTGTTCTTCATTGATTGAAAGGTGTTTCAATCAATTCGATCTAGCAATCCTCCTAGAAGAGTTCTAGGGTTCGCTCCGCGTGGATAAACATAGAGGATCTTCGCTCATCAAGATCTTTGGTTCGTGATTCCCGCTCGTTCATCAAGGATTAACAAGATCATTCAACTGAGTTGGGTCAAGTTTATCAAAGGCAAAAGCATTCAAGGTTGGTAATTCTATTTCATCTCTCTTAATTATTCATCTAGAACGGATTCTAGGTCTTGGGGTTTTTCGAGTTATTGCTTATTCCGCCGCGCATGGACCCTCGAAACCCTACAAAGGGTATCGAGCCCCGTTCATGATGCTTAGTTAGATAATCATGATAATTATGTAATATGATTATATGAATTTTCATGATGTGCATGATCTAGAATATGAAATTGTATGAGTTTTACTTGAGAAGTAATAGTATATATAGATATACCATGATTATGAAATTGTAATATATATGATTAATATGATTAATCTAGATTATGGGATGTCAATTTCATTGATATGATTAATGTGATTAATCTAGGATATTTGTGATGTATTACTTGGTATATTGGCCGGACACCAAAACCTTTCCCCACGTGCACTTCGATGGAAGTGTGGGATAATCTTGGAGCACGTGGCCGCGTACTAGTAATTACCGATCAAATGTAATATGTGTTGCATCATTCCATGTTCATAATTATGTTCATATAGTTTTCATGAATCAACCTTGGGATGTAATTGATAAGCATGAAAAATTGAACCTTCTTTGTAATTTGAGTTTGTTTTATGCCACCCATGTTTAAACACTTGTGAGTACACGGTAGTTTTATGTGGCTCGCCATAGCGAGGTGCATTAATTCTATCTTTGTATGATCAAGATGAGCAAATAGTGGTTGCTATACGTTTAACATGGTTGAACTCAATTAGGCTATCAAAACGGTTTTGGGCCTAAGGCATAAGATGAGATTGAAACATGTGACATAAGATGTCTATAATCTCATAATGATCTAAGAGTCATATATAGATATGATTGATAAATGTTATCTACCTTTTTAGTTTAATTTTGAGCAATGTGCCATAGCCGACTTGAAATTAAATTAAAGTTGGGTCTTAGCCTATTAAATTATATTATACATATTTGTATAAGAAGGTTATATAATTTAGTGGGAGTATTTGTGAAATACGTTAATTAATCTCTTAAATGAATTGGTACTTATATGTGTTCATATCTTGTTGCATATCTTTGTAGATCAATGGTCAGTAAACAATAATCAAAACATGTCATCGCGATCACCCGAGAAGGACAAGTTAGAGGAGAATGGCAATAACTATGTGGATTGGATCCGCTAGCTTGGGAATTGTTCTCAAACAGAAAGGAAGTTGTACATTCTCGATGGACCCGTTCCACCCGAGCCGGCCGCTAATGCAACTAAAGCGAAAGGGACCAACATAAGAAGCATATGGATGATTCTATTGATGTTGGTTGCTCGATGCTTGCGACCATGTGTAAGGCTCTTCGTAAGGACCTTGTACACATGGAAGCCTATGATTTGGGAAATCATTTGAAGGAAATGTTCCAAATTGCAAGCACGTACGGAAAGGTTTGACACTATGAAGGCTCTTCATTCATGCAAGATGATTGAAGGACAACCCGTCAGGCCTCATGTGTTGAAGATGAAGGGTCACCTCGAACATCTTGAGAGGCTTCGGGTATCCTATCCAAGCTAGAGTCAAGCTACGGATATGATATTGCATTCACTCCCCGAGAGTTATAATCGCTTTGTTCTGAATTATAACATGAATGGGATGAATAAATCTCATTCCGAATTGCATGGGATGCTAAAGAATGCGGAGAACAATATTACCAAGAAAACCAATCAAGTGTTGATGGTGAATAAAGGAAAGGGGTTCAAAAACAAGGGTAAAGCAAAAGTTGCTAAACCGGAGGCAAAGGTTGCCGTTGCCGAGAAGCCTAAACCCAAATCCCAAAAGGATGCGGTGTGCTACCATTGCAAGGAAACCGGGCATTGGAGGCGTAATCGCAAGCTTTATCAGAAGGATCAAGAAGAAGGGCAATGAGATTGCCATGACTTCGTGTATCTATGTGATAGATATTTTACTTTCTACCTCTAGTTCTTGGGTATTAGATACCGGATGTGGATCTCACATTTGCCTAAATGTGCAGGACTAAAGAATAGAAGGTTGCTCAAAGAGGGTGAAGTAGATCTACGGGTTGGAAATGGAGCAAGAGTTGCCGCATCGCCGTAGGACTTACGAAGTCACTTTACCAAGCGGATTAATTTTAGTTTTAAATAACCGTTATTATGTTCCGGATTTGAGCGTAAACATTATTTCTATTTCATGTTTAGACAATGAGGGTTACAATTTTCTTATTGCGATTAAGAGATTTTCGATTTATTTGAATGACATGCTTTATTGTGTTGCTCATTCTTTTAATGGCCTTTATGTCTTAGATGTTGAGAATAATGTTGATAATGTCTATCATGTTAGTAAGAAATCCAAACCAAATAATGTGAATGACACATATAAATGGCATTGCCGTTTTGGGCACATAAACGAGAAACGCATCTCTAAACTCCATAAAGATGGATATTTAGACTCATGTGATTATGAATCATATGATGTTTGCGAGTCTTGTTTATTGGGCAAGATGACTAAAGCACCTTTTACTAAGAGTAGTGAAAGGGCTAGTGATTTGTTGGCTCTCGTACATACCGATGTATGTGGACCAATGAATAGCATTGCTAGGGAGGATTTCGGTGATTTCATAACGTTCATCGATGACTTATCAAGATATGGCTACGTCTATCTCGATGAAGTACAAAAGTGAAGCTTTTGAGATATTTAGAATATTTCAAAGTGAAGTACAAAATCAACTTGGCAAAACTATTAAAACACTTCGATCCGATCGAGGTGGTGAATATTTGAGCCAAGAATTTGACGATCATCCGAAAAGTTGTGGAATTGTTTCGTAACTTACTCCACCCGAACACCACAATGGAATGGTGTGTCCGAGAGGAGAAATCGAACTCTATTAGATATGGTTCGATCGATGATGAGTCAAGTGAACCTTCCTATTTCCTTTTGGGGACACGCACCGGAAACACCGCTTTCACACTTAACAAGGTCCCTACTAAATCGGCTCCTAAAACCCCACATGAGATGTGGTATGGAAGAAAGCCTAGCTTATCTTTCATGAAGATTTGGGGATGTGAGGTTTATGTAAAGAAATTGGTTTCGAACATAAACTTGCACCTAGATCTCGATAAATGTATTTTCGTTGGTTATCCTAAGGAAACGAAAAGGATATCTATTTTACAACCAATCCGAGAACAAAGTGTTTGTTGCTCGAAATGGTGTCTTTCTAGAGAAAGAGTTTCTCTCTAAAGAAACTAGTGGGAGTAAAATTGATCTTGAAGAAATTCAAGAACCCGAAAATGACAAGGAACCAATAGTAGAGACGGAACCAAGTTCACAAGTCCGTTGTGGAACCGGTTCAAGATACACAAGTTCTTCGCAGATCGGATAGGATACGATCCGAACCCGAGAGATATGGATTTCTCATGACGGAAAGTAATGAAGTAGAAATCATTGAGAATGATGAACCTACTTCCTATCAAGAGGCGATGTCCACTCCCGATTCGACAAGTGGCTAGGAGCCATGGAATCCGAAATCAAATCCATGTACGATAATCAAGTTTGGAACTTGATTGATCCACCCGAAGGTGTAAAAACCATAGGTGCAAGTGGGTTTTCAAAAAGAAAACCGACATGGATGGGAAGGTACATACTTATAAGGCTAGGCTAGTTGCTAAGGGGTATAGCATTCATGGCGTGGACTATGATGAAACCTTTTCGCCCGTAGCAATGCTTAAGTCTATTAGAATCCTAATTGCCATAGCCGCATATTACAACTATGAGATATGGCAAATGGATGTCAAAACCGCTTTCCTTAACGGAAAACTGCTTGAGGATGTATACATGATACAATGAAGGGTTTGTCGATCCAAAGGATTCTAACAAAGTGTGTAAGTTGCAGAGATCCATTTATGGATTGAAGCAAGCTTCCCGAGTTGGAATCTACGTTTTGATGAATCAACAAAGAGTTTGGCTTCATCAAAAACGAAGATGAACCTTGTGTATACAAGAAGATAAGTGGAAGCATAGTGCTATTTCGGTGTTGTATGTCGATGACATCTTGCTCATTGGAAACAATGTTCCCGCACTTGAGACTCGTAAAGTCCTGGTTAGGAAAATGTTTCTCAATGAAAGATATGGGTGAGGCGGCTTATATCCTTGGTATCAAGATCTATAGAGATAGATCAAGAAGGATGATTGGTTTGAGTCGAGTACATATATTGACAAGGTCCTTAGAAGATTCAAGATGGAAAATTCTAAGAGAGGATACTTGCAAATGGGACATGGCATTACTCTTAGCAAGACTCATTGTCCTAAGACAAATGATGAGCGAAAGAGGATGAGTGATATACCATATGCTTCGGCAATTGGGTCTATCATGTATGCCATGTTATGTACTAGACCCGATGTCTCGTACGCTCTAAGCGCAACGAGTAGATACCGGCCCGATCCCGGTGAGAACCATCGATAGTTGTCAAGAATATCCTTAAGTACTTAAGAAGGACTAAGGATGTATTCTTGGTATTTGGAGGAATGGAAGATGATCCGTTGTAAAGGGTTACACAGATGCAAGCTTCCAAACCGACAAAGATGACTATAGATCGCAGCCTGGTTTTGTGTTTATGCTAAATGGAGGTGCCGTTTGTTGGAAGAGTTCCAAGCAGAGCACCGTTGCCGATTCTACAACAGGCCGAGTACATAGCAAAGATCGATGCGGCTAAGGAGGCGGTTTGGATCAAGAAATTCGTTAGTGACTTAGAAGTCGTTCCAAGTATCACTAACCCGATAGAGCCGTTTCGTGACAACAATGGTGCTATTTCCCAAGCAAAAGAACCAAGGTCACATCAATCCAAACACATTTTGAGACGCTTCCACCTCATTCGAGAAATCTGTGAAAGGGAGGACGTCAAGATATGCAAGGTACCAACGGATGACAACATTTCGGACCCTCTCACCAAGCCTTTACCACAAGCTAAACATGATGGTCATGTTAGGTCCATGGGTATAAGATACATGAATGATTGGGCCTAGTGCAAGTGGGAGTCTCAGAGGTGTTAGTGCCCTAGGCCTATAGAGATAGACCTTTATGTAATGTCATTGTTCATTTATATATGAGATTGCTTCTTTGATTATTATATGTGTTTGCATGTTTAGTTATAATAATCGTGTCCCTAGTACTTAAGAAGCACTAGTATGAAGTCTAATGGATAATCATGTGATGATTATATGCATGGAGATGCACATTAGATTCATGGGTACTTGTTAGAGAACAAGGTAATCGACTTGACCCATTATGAGATTTATGTCATGGTCATATGTCATAATTAAATCTCATATAGTCATATCATTGATATCCTTTCGACCGAGATTATCATCGTCTTCCGCTTGATGAATATCATGTTTGATATAGTTTAACGTTATCTTTAACCGGATGACAATAAGGGCTATCATTGGCATGGTATGATTCTTGTTGGGAAGAATGATAAGTCAAGATGGAAATTGTCCCTCGTAAAGAGAGATGTTTGCTAGGCCACTCGTAAGTAAGATTGATGTAGTGCGTGGCCATGCCCGAATGAATTAATGTGATTAATGTCATTCGATTAATCAATTTACTTGGTAACGAGAAAGCATTGAACAATATGAGTTGACGTGGACCATGACTCATGTTCAATATAACATCATGTGACAATGGGATTGTGATATGTTCTATGTAGGAAAATCGAACTTGATATCATACTATTTGGGTAGGCATGATGGCTTGCTAGAGTCCGCTCATGTCTTATGAGGATCGATGTGATCGGACTCATTGCCAACATAGTATGGTCCTATGGGGTCACACGCATCGAACGAATTGTCAAAAATGAAGAAAATGGGTTTTCTCGGGCTCGGGACGACTGCTCCCAAGGCCGAACCAAGTCGTGCCTTATGAAGGGACGCTGTGTTCAGCTGGGAGTGTCCCGAGGACGACTCGTGCTCGGGGCACGAGTCGTGCCCAAAGGGACGACTCGTCCCGTGAGCTAAGCCAAGTCGTGCCTCTTGCAGGACGCCAGATCGATGAGAGCTGCGAGAGGGGACGACTCGTGCCCTGGGGACGAGTCGTCCCGTCGGCCCGGACTGATACGTAAATGGCCTGATTTTAGGGTTTTCGCAAAGGGCTTTTAATTGTAACGTATAAATAGTTGCCCCTGGTTGCCCTAGCCGTCATTAGAACGTTTTGGCTTGAGAGAAACACTTAGAGTGGGAGATTTCAATTGAGAATTGAGAATCAAACACCACCAAATCCATTGTTCTTCATTGATTGAAAGGTGTTTCAATCAATTGGATCTAGCAATCCTCCTAGAAGAGTTCTAGGGTTCGTTCCGCGCGTGGATAAACATAGAGGATCTTCGTTCATCAAGATCTTTGGTTCGTGATTCCCGTTCGTTCATCAAGGATTAACAAGATCATTCAATCTGGAGTTGGGTCAAGTTTATCAAAGGCAAAAACATTCAAGGTTGGTAATTCTATTTCATCTCTCTTAATTATTCATCTAGAACGGATTCTAGGGCTTGGGGTTTTTCGAGTTATTGCTTATTCCGCTGCGCATGGACCCTCGAAACCCAACAGAAGGATAGAAGCCACTCCACCTAGGAGTGAAAGGCAGAGGGCCTATTCTAGGGGAGAACCTCACCAGGAGGAGAGGCAAAGGTCTAACAATATCTCCTACCAGAGAAACGACCAAGATGCGAGGGAATTGCTGAATCTGAGAAGGAGGTTAGAGAAAGTGGAGGCCGATAGAAAGGAGTAGGAAGGAAAGGGCGAACGAAACTACAATACTCTTCGACCCTTATCCAGAGAATTGCTCGAGCTACGACCTCCCGTGGGTTTCAAGTTGCCTTCACTAGATAAGTATTCAGGTGCGACCAATGCCCTGAACCACATGCAACACTTTGAGGCCACCATGTGTTTGGTCTCATCCGAGGATGATGTGTTGTGCAAGGCACTAACCAACACCTTCACAGGTGCAGCACTGACTTGGTTCTGTGGTTTGGCACCAGGCTGCATTACCTCGTAGGAGTACATGAGGAAGAAGGTTCTGGGTCGTTTCTCGACAGCTGGGGCCAGAAAGAAGACGGTCACTGACTTGAACAACTTGACTCAGGGTAAGGCTGAGAGCTCCATGAGTTACTTCACCAAGTTCAAGTAGATGGTCGACCAAATTGAGGAGGACCTAACAGACAGGGAAGTAATAAATTGCTTCAGTAATAAATTGCTTCAGGAATGGAGTGTCCTCTCCTGATTTAGACTACGAGCTGTAGGTTAGGAGAGTGACTACTAGACAGTAGATGTTTGAGAGGGCCTACGATGTGGCCATAGCTGAGGAAAGGAAGGAGAAGAAGAAAGGAGGCTCCAAGCAGCCTGAAGCTGGTGAGACCAACAAAGGAGGTCAGGCTAAGCACAATGACAGCAACAACAACAAAGGGAAGAATAGAACAAGGGCGACTGAGAGAGTGCCTGAGAGTTTTACCCCATTAACTGTGAGTCGCACAGAAATCATGAATACTGTCGACCTAGGCCCACCTGCCCCAATGAACCCAGGAAATAAGTTCAGAAGGGACAATGGCAAGTATTGTGAGTTCCATAAAGATACGGGTCACACTACAGAGGAGTGTATGAGTCTGAAATGTATCATTCAGAAGTGGGTCGACAGTGGAAGGCTGGACAGATTTGTGAAAGGAGCTCAACCTAGTGGAGGCGAACGAGCTACAGGGGGTGTGCCGGAGCCAAGGCAACCTCGGTTAGATTTGGGAGTGATCACCGAGGAAACAAGCAACACCGCCCTGAAACATAAGATTTTTCAGCATGCCAAAGCTCCATACGTAACACCTAGGAGCTACGTCAAGGAGGAGGTCATCAGTTTCTTTCATGACGAGCTAGCTACCAACATGGCGGCTAGGGAGCAAGTTCTGGTAATTCCGGGGTTGATAGATGGTTGTACGACGAGCAGAATATTGGTAGATACAGGGGCTTGCAAGGACATCCTCTACTACAGAACTTTCTTAGAAATGGTATTGACGAAAGAAAGATTGTCGCCTTACGATGGTCGACTTGAAGGCTTCACCAATCATAGGGTGGATGCCAAGGGACAGGTCAAACTGGAGGTCGACATCGGACAACACCGTTTCAAGGTCATTGCTAAGGTAACTTTCATAGTTATTGATGTGATTAGTGATTATGCTGCTATCTTGGATATTCATGGTCAGGTCGCACTAGGAATGGTGGCCTCTATTCCCCATCAGCGGGTAAAGTTTCCTACACTAGCTGGAGTAGGCTGCGTTCAGATTACAGCTCGGGCTTATCTTGATCATGTCCTTCGAACAAGGAAGAAGAGGGAGCTAGAAATTGAAACTCCTGAGGCCAGCTGGAAACTTTCTAAATCTGTCACCACAACTTCAAGGCTATCTACTATCACCTGTGTAGAGGAAGCGACCTATCACTCACATGACCATGTTATGACTGAGCCAACACGTCCCTCCCAAAACACTATGGTCGTAACAGATGCAGTTATGGTCGACCAAGTCATCATAGGTGAGCTAACCCTCCAGATCGACCAAAACTTGGGGGCCACCACTGGTGAGATTGCAGCTGAACTGGACGATATGATAGTTGAAGAAGCTCCACACTTGGGGGCCGAGGAAAGATAGCGGGTTCGAGAAATTATCATTGAGACCTTGCAGTTCAGAGATGGTCCGGAGCTAGAGCCGGTGGACGAGCTAGAGGAGGTAATAACCAATCCCTCATATCCCGACCAAAAAATTCAAATAGGAAGACAGTTGTCATCAGAGGAAAGGACAGAGATTGTGGATCTGTTGAAGGAGAGCAGTGATGTTTTTGCTTGGCGTGTGGAAGACATGAGGGGAATCAAGGAAGAGGTCGCCGTCCATAGGCTAGAAGTTAATCCGACCATCAAACCTAAGGAGCAAATGCTGAGGAGTTTTGCTCGTGACAAAGAAGAGGCGATCAAACTTGAGGTAAACAAACTTTTAAGTGCAAGAATCATCAAGGAGGCTTCTCATACCACCTGGCTAGCAAACGTGGTGATGGTGAAAAAGGCCAATGGCAAGTGGCGTATGTGTGTCGACTTCACCAACCTCAATCTGGCTTGCCCAAAGGATAGCTACCCACTTCCACGAATTGGCAAGCTGGTGGATTCTATAGCCGGGCATACTACTCTGAGCTTCCTCGACGCATACTCGGGCTACCATCAAATAAAGATGCACGAGGACGACATAGTGAAGACGGCCTTCCAAGCTGCTGGAGGAATATATTGCTACAACATGATGCCCTTCGGGCTGAAGAATGTTGGGGCGACTTATCAGAGGATGGTCAACAAAGTCTTTGCAACCCAAATTGGCCGAAACATGGAGGCCTACGTCGACGATATGGTCATCAAAACAAAGGTCGGACGTCATGTGCCCGACCTAAAGGAAACGTTCGCCAATTTGCGGGCAAACGACATGAAGCTCAATTCTAGCAAGTGCGTATTCGAGGTAGCAACAGGGAAGTTTCTGGGTTTCATGGTCTCTCAACGGGGCATTGAAGCCAATCCTGAAAAAATCAAGGCTCTAGTCGACATGAAGGAGCCTACGTGTATTAAGGAGATGCAGCGACTAAATGGTAGGGTGGCGCCCTAGGTCGCTTTATTGCCAAGTCAGCGGAGATGTCTCTCCCCTTCTTCAAATATTTGAGGGGGACGAAGAATTTTGAGTGGACGGCCGAATGTTCGTCGTCGTTCCAGCAGCTTAAGGAGTATCTTTCCTCTCCTCCGTTATTGAGCAGCCCGGTTATGGGAGAATCTTTGTTCGTGTATCTGTCGGTTGGCGACCAAGCTGTGGCCGCCATACTAGTTCGAGAATAAGGGGGCTTCAGAAGCCCGTATATTATGTGAGCAAGGCCCTGTCCGATGTGGAAGGCATATATTATAATGCAGAAAATGTGGCTTACGCTTTAATCGTTGCATCAAGGAGGCTGCGAGCTTATTTCCTAGCTCACCCTATTGTAGTGTTAACTATTGCTCCCTTGAAGGAGATTTTACACAAACCAGAAAGTTCAGGCCGACTACTCAACTGGTCAATAGAGCTAACAGGGTTCAACATTGAGTATAGGCCTCGAAAGGTGTTAAAAGCTCAACCTTTGGCAGACTTCTTGGTCGAGCTTATGTTCACCAAGGAAGATAGCGAAGTGAGAGCTCAGAAGGAGAGTACGAAGGGAAAGGAGCCTGCAACTCAACCCGCTGTAAGTTTGCCCGACGATTGCTGGGAAGTCTATTCTGACAGGTCGGCAACCAAGAATGTTAGTGGGGCTGGAATCGTTCTAGTCGAGCCAGAGACAGACAAGGTTTTTGAGGAAGTCCTGAGGTTCAAGTTTGAAGCTTCCAACAATCAAGCCGAATATGAAGCCTTGGTCACAGCTATTGAGTATGCCAAATGTTTTGGGGCGACTAAAATAATGGCCTACTGTGATTCTCAATTGATCGTAAATCAAGTCAGAGGGGAGTATGAAGTGCTAAACCCTACCCTAGTCAAATACTGCGACCTAGTGAAGGAATTGGTCAAAGACTTGGAATTCTGGGAGATACAACGGGTAGGTTGTGATAATAACGAGTTGGCCGACCTACTCTCTAAGTTGGCCACATCGGACAAGCAACATAGAGAGCCAATCTCCTACCTAGAGCATCCAACATACGAGAGGGTTCAGATTCAATGCCTGGAAGACACCAGTAGAGAATGGATTTACACAAAATGCTGGATCGAGGAAATAAAGGACTACATAGAAAGGGGCGAGCTACCTGCTGACGAGCAAACAGCCCGAGCTATCAAGAAAAAATCTCCAAGGTATGTCGTTCACGGAGATGCATTGTTCAGAAGATCCTTCACAAAGCCGTTGTTGTAGTGCGTTTATCCCATGGAGGTTACTCAGCTTTTGTACGAGGTACATTGTGGAGTTTGTGGTGGACACCCGGGGGCCAAAACTTTGGCCGACAAGTTAATTACGTTGGGTTACTATTGACCTCATTTGAGAGCAGACGCTCATGATTTTGTTCAGCAGTGCGACAAATGCCAAAGATTTGTCGACCTGCCTAGGTTGTCTACAACCGAGCAAACTCCAGTGGTCGCAGCCTGGCCCTTCAGCATGTAGGGAATTGATTTGATTGGTCCCTTCCCTCCCGCCCGGGGAAACTGTAAGTACGTGATTGTAGCAATAGACTACTTCACCAAGTGGATTGAAGCCAAGCCCTTAGCCAAGATTACGAAGGAGAACGCCATCAATTTTATTCACGATTTTATTTGGTGTCGATTTCGGATTCCTTGAGCTATTGTCTCAGATAACGGGCTTCAATTCTCTACAGCTTTCGAAACAGAGATGAACAGGTTGGGCGTCAAGCATTGGAAGTCGTCAGTGGCATATCCTCAGGGCAACGGCCAAGCAGAAGCAGCGAATAAACTAGTCTTATCAGCACTTAAGACGGGCTTGG
This sequence comes from Adenophora triphylla var. japonica, assembly GCA_022495995.1. Classification (NCBI taxonomy): domain Eukaryota; kingdom Viridiplantae; phylum Streptophyta; class Magnoliopsida; order Asterales; family Campanulaceae; genus Adenophora; species Adenophora triphylla. The sequence continues at coordinate 42,826 of JAFEMH010003745.1, forward strand.
TTGGTCGAGCTGGCAAATGGTTGGACGAACTCCCCATTGCTCTCTTGCAGTCCGCACAACCACCCGGGGGCCTACGGGTGAAACCCCATTCGCTCTAACATATGGATCAGAGGCCATGACACCTGCCGAGCTACAAGTTCCTACAACAAGGGTAGTCTTCTTTGATCACGAACAGAACGACGTCAACAGATTGTTCGACTTGGATTTGCTCGACGAGAGGCGGGCTACAGCTCAATTACGAATGGTCAATTATAAGCAGAAAACCAAGGGCTACCACGACAAGAAAGTCAAGAAGAGGTCGTTCAAAGTAGGGGACTAAGTACTGCGGAAGATCGAGGTAACATGAAGGAAAGCAGAGCAGAACAAGTTATCTCCTAACTGGTAAGGTCCTTACATAGTTACTCGAGTTGTCAAAGAGGGAAATTATATGATTGGTCATCCAGAGGGTGAAGATTTGACACATCCTTGGCATGCTAGCCACCTTATTAAATACTACTTTTGAGTTCAGTTTCAGTTTTCAGTTCTTTATGTAACCGTTCTACTACATCAATAAAGCAACAGTTCCATTCAAACAAGTTGTGTTATTTGTATGCTTCTAACAGGTCCGACTCTTAGTCGACCTCGTTCTAACAGACTCGACTCTTAGTCAGTCTCGTTCATCTAACAGGTCCGACTCTTAGTCGACCTCGTTCTAACAGACTCGACTATTCGTCAGTCTCGTTCTTCTAACAGGTCCGACTCCTAAGTCGACCTCGTTCTAACAAATTCAACACTTAGTCAGTCTCGTTTCCTTAACAGGTCCGACTCTTAGTCGACCTCGTTCTAACAGACTCGACTCTTAGTCAGTCTCGTTCCTTTAACAGGTCCGACTCTTAGTCGACCTCGTTCTAACAGACTCGACTCTTAGTCAGTCTCGTTCCCTTAACATGTCCGACTCTTAGTCGACCTCGTTCTAACAGACTCGACTCTTAGTTAGTCTCGTTCCTTTAATAGGTCCGACTCTTAGTCGACCTCGTTCTAACAGACTCGACTCTTAGTCAGTCTCGTTCCCTTAACAGGTCCGACTCTTAGTCGACCTCATTCTAACAGACTCGACTCTTAGTCAGTCTCGTTCCCTTAATAGGTCCGACTCTTAGTCGACCTCGTTCTAACAGACTCGACTCTTAGCCAGTCTCGTTCCCTTAACATGTCTGACTCTTAGTCGACCTTGTTCCTGAACTAGTCCGACCAAAAACTTGTGTCTATTGCAGTTTATCTCATAAATCTAGTTCGACAAATAAATGCAAGCAAGGATCAAAATAAATGGATTCAAGTATAGTCAACTACAATCAGATAAATAAAAGTCCCCCAAAAGCGGGCCAGGACTTGAATTAATAAAAAATTACGAGTTAAAAGCCTCCCAAACTGGGCCAAGGCATAGACTACATAAAGCAAAATGAAAATTGTTTTGGAGCTTGTTCATTGCATCAGCTAAACAATAATTAAACAGCTGGCTCGTCATTAGCTGGATCCTGCTGGTCTTTGTCGACCCTCTCATCTTAATCCTCTTCCATATCTTCTGCATCTAAAAATTCTTGGAAAAGTACGTTGAAGTTTCTTTCTGCAATAGGAGGAGTGACCCAAGGCTCACAACTATCATCCTGATCAAGCTGAGCTATATAAGCTAGGTCGTTGTCACTGTAGGGAACGACAGAGTGACCACCACGGGCTTCGATGTCATATTGTTCCGCAGATGCCCACCTGGCTAGCTGCTCCAAGGATACATCAGCTGTGGGATCTACTATGGCCCGACGGGCCATATGATGACGACCTACGTCATAAAAATCTTTAGCTCGACTAACGATGATATCGTAGCATTCATTGCTATTCTTGAAGGCTTCTACTGCGGCTTTCTCTCTAGTCAAGGCCTCCTCCTCCCATGTCTTTCGAGTTGCTAGCTGGTCCTCAGATATTTTCAGAAAACGCTCGTTACTTTCCTTGAGCATCTTGGCCAACTCCCTATTATCTTTCTCCAGTATGGACTTGTCGGCCTCAACAGCATCGACCTCCCCCTTCAGCAGAGCGTTCTTCTCCTCGGCCTCTTTAAGATCTACCAAGGCTTTGTCCTTATCGCCAACGACAACATCTCTCGAAAGCTTCATCGCATCATAGGCCGCGTCCAGATCACCGTACTTCTCCTTGAGCTCATCTATCTCATTGACCTTCCGGGCATAGGCAGCTGTGGCAACCCTCTCCTGTTCAATGGCTGCCCTCCAACCACTTTTGGCTTGCTCAACAAGGGTTAGGGACTGCATCCACAAAAGGAAATCGGTTAGAGCGACAAGTAATTACAGTCGAAAGCGATCAACTAATATGGCGACTCAACTAGAAATGAAAAGTAAATATAAAATCGAAGTATTACCTCACAGTGAGATAGGCCGGACCTATCAGCAAATTCTTCAGGGGTGAGCTCCTTCTCAAAAAAGCTAGATAGCAAGTTTAGATCCATAGCCCATCACTCAACAACCTGCCCATACCCCAGCTCGGGATAGCGATGGCTCATGCATTCAATCACGGTGAGGGCGAGCATATCACTAAGCTTCGCCACCTCAGCACGTACGAGCTCTGCGCTAGTCATTGGGGGAGCTTTGGAGGGAGGATCATTAGAAGTACCAGTTCCATCAGCGCTTAGGCCGAGCCTCGACCTCTTCCTTTTGTTGTAAGGGGAAGGGCATCTTCATTCTGCTCATCATCACCAAGATCTAGGTCGACGAAGTTAGAGGGAATAGACCCAGCTGGTTCCTGTCTAGGGATGGATTCTGACGTCTTCTCTGAAGAAGCTTCAACTTCAGACTCCTATGTTTGATCGACGTGAACTTCATCAATCAACTGGAAGGGTCCCGACCCATCTACAGGGATCGTCCCAGCACCAACCTAGGGGAGGAACTTCTGGTGATCAACAGCCTCCTTCTCCCTGCTCGCACGAGCATTGGCCTTCCCATGGGCCCTCTTGCTTTTTCTTTGGTCCGACACGCCCACAATACGGTTCATGTTCGCTTGTTGCTCAGAAGTAAGTACTGCATTAGACAAGAAAAGGAGCAGTCAACAAAAAATGGTCGAGCTAAGTATAGATGAGTAAACAAAGAATTGCAAGCAAAAAGAAGAAATGAGATAACAATTTACCACCAACGTGCTCTCCATTGGTTTTACAATAATCAGGTGTTTTTTTTTGGCAAAAGTGGCATTGGTCTTCGAATCTACCTAAGGCATGGGTCACCCAATCCGGATACCTAAGGCTCCTCACTATCAAGGCCAAGGGGGCCACTTCTCCATCTCCCCCCAACATCATGCCAGCCTGAATGAAGTTATCTTTATTTGATTGGAGGGCACCCCAGTTAACAGTACCCCTCTGAGCTACCAGCGTCAGCCTACGAATTAGCTCTTTGATCCATGAAGGGACCCAATAATCCTCCTCTTTCATCACTTCAGAACTGTTATCGGGCAAAGGGAATTCCCATCCTTTTTTACTCTCAGCAAGAATCACATGGCTGTTCCATCCCACTACTTTCTCAGGCAAATTTATGAATAGCTTGGGGGCATTCCTTCTGGCAGGGGTACTGATCCCACGGGTTCTCTTATCAAGCACAACCTTTAAAAATTCCCTAAAAATGTGCATGCAAGGATCGTAACCCAAGAATCTACAGATCATTGCAAAACAAACAAGCACTCTACAAGTATTAGCCCCCAGCTGCATCGAAACAGCCGCCATGCAATCCAGAAACTTGCAGACGAATGGATCTAAGGGGAGACGAAGCCCGGCCTCAAATTGGCCATAAAAGAAAGCCACCCTTGTCGGGTCCCTAGTTTTGTCCGACCAACTAAGGGCATCAAACTGTTTGGCCGTCTGATGGGTCAACCTGAACTCCTCTTTGTCGACCTCACAATAAGTATACAATATCTGGAGTCTGGATTCTTAGGATTTCTTTCCCGTCAATGGTTTGGGGGCCACATAACCCCTCTCATTACGGCCAGGGACGACCGACGAGCAGAAGGCGTCAACAATATTGGTGGAGTGAGAGCTCGTCGTGGTAGAGGCCGCCGTCCGTTCTTGAGTTGACATATCTGAAGAACAAGAGGAAGCAGGGGAATCAATCATATACACAGACTCAAGTGACCTACCTAAGGGCGACCTAGATTCCCTTGGAAACCCTTTTCTATCCCTAAAGAAGGAAGGTTTATTGGGCCCCCTGATGTAAAACAGAACTAAATGATCGAGCAATTCATGGAAAAGATGAAAAGAAACCACTCTTTGGTCGTCTACTTCCAGGTCACCTAGGGTTTCTCCTACAGGCAAAATTAACTCGCTAAATCTTAAGCCCCACCGGGTCATGATGGAAGTACACTCCTCTATGGACATCTCCTTCCATGTCCCACCTATGTGCTTGTATACTCTACGATTGACAGTGCAATACCCATACCAAGCCCCAGGTTCACAACTAAAGGTCCTAGCCATAGCGAAATTAAAAGGGAAATAGAAATTAAACCTAAAAGCGAAGGAATAAAGGGGTACCCTGGTTAAATTGGTGAGGATGGATTTCGAAGATAAACTGAGAAGCTGAATGCACCGGGGAAATCAGAGTTTTGTTCTTGCCTTTGTTCTTGCTTCTTGCTTGAAATTTAGGGGTTTGTAAAAAACCAAAAAGGAAAAGGATGTTCCTTATATACTGACCGCTAATTCTTTCCTGGATTGGGAAGGTTAGGGAATACAACATATTAATCTCTCAATTAATGCCAAAAACAGTTCCCAAGTGTAAGTACCCCAATCTGGATCGCTCCCCATCCGATACACGGGAAACACCGCGGACTCACACAAATGTGATCCCGAACACCCGTAACCTTCAAAAACCCCAAAACCCCAAACCAAACCAAGATAGGACCCCTCCGAGATAAAATAAAACAAAAGGACTTTTTGGGAATTATGAAAAAATAGTCAGCCTGCATAATGGTCCACGCGGACCATTTTGCACCCAGACATGGTCCGCGCGGACCATTTTGCACCCAGACATCATAATTGCAAAATCCTCTTAAAGTCTAGGAGATTCCCGTAAATTCGGGAAAACCAAAAATTTGGTTTTCCTAGAACAATCCCCGCGGACCATTTTGTCATTTTTCCAAGCCTATAAATAGAGGGCTCCCCCTCTCATTTTCTACACACCTCCATTCTCTCCACTCTCCCCCAGCCTTCAGGCTCCCCTCTAAGTTCTTTCGAGGCACTTCCGGTCCCTTTCGATTCCTTCCGGGGCCTTCTGAGGCGCTCCGAAGCCCTGCCGAGCGCTCCCGAGGCGCTCTCGAGCCGTCTCGAGGCATCCCGAAGCCCTGCCGGTCCATCCCAAGCCATTCCAGCCCATCCCGAGGCATCCTGGTCCATCTCGAAGCCCTATCGGACAATCCCGAGGCATCTCGAGGCACGCCGAACCTCTGCCTGAGCACAACCGACAATTTCGAGGCACGCCGAACCTCTGCCCGAGTATAACCAACCACCCCGAGTCACGCCGAACCTCTGCCCGAGTACAACCAACACTCCCGAGGCACACCGAACCTCTGCCCGAGTACAACCAACAAACTCGAGGCACGCCGAACCTCTGCCCGAATTCAACCAGCAATCCCGAGGCACGCCGAACCTCTGCCCAAGTACACACAGCAACCCCGAGGCACGCCAAACCTCTGCCCGACGACACACCTAGCACTCCCGAGGCACGCTGAAGCTCTGTCCACAGACACCGGTACATCCCGAAGCAATCCCGGTCCGTCCCAGAGCACTATTCACACTCAAACACTATTCACAAGTGGAAGATAGACACGAACCAACATTGGTATGGCCTCCTTCCAACACTATTTCAATTTGTTTCAATTCACAGCATACAATATAGACATCATATTCAACATGCATTTTTAAAAAGCACATACACACACACACAACTTTTAAAGAAAGAGGGGTATCGAAAGACTTGTGTATACGAGGCGACTCGGGTGAGGTCTGCTATTCTCTTCCCGAGGCGTAATCTGACCTCCGAACTCAAAATCTCATCACACAACAACCTTTTTTAAACGAAGCATTTTTTCAATGTTTTGGGCTATATCAAAACGGCGTGGCGACTCCTCCAAACGCAGCGACACCTCCCGACTCAAATTGCGAGATGTCGGGGCCCGCGCAGCCGGATCCGGGTAATTTCAGTTGGCGACTCCGCTGGAGAATTTTTGTTTTAAAATCTTTTAAACAAAAAAAAAAGATTTTTAAAACGTTGATGAAGGTCAAACTTTCATTTTACCTCTTTCTTTAACTGTTGTGTGTGTGTGCATGTGCTTTACTTATTTTTTCCAAAAAAATAAAAATACAAAAAAATGCATCATAATACATCTGTGTACATACTCTTAAAAATTCTACAAAAATTTATGTTTTACTCAGAAAAAGAATTTTAGTGATTGCACACTACAACCCCAAACCCGGAGTGGTCTCAGTTGCAGTTCGATTGGTCTTCCTGACGCCTTTCGGACGCGCACGGGATCATTCCAAACATCCCATCCTAGCCAGTGTCAACCCTGCACGCTTGCGTCATACTCTGTCCAGAATCGGTTGGTTTTTAGCCAGTCCGTGTCATAAAGCCTGGATAAATATCCCATGCCGGCCATTTTCTGAGTCAAAGCTCGGAACTCAAGATCCCTTGCGCAAGCAAAGCGATGAAAGGTCATGCTAAAATCTTGACGCGATCTTGATTTCCAAGCTACACCCAGACAATGCTCCGTCCTGGATATACATCCATGCCCACATGACACCATGTTGTCAAGCCTTTGATACGTCATCCATGACAATATGACCTAGCCAAAACCTAACGTCACAGACCCCTTGGGCAAGCAAGGTAAAGAGAGGTCATGCCGAACTCTCGACTCGATCTTGACTCAGGTGCCGGCTCGGCTCACTATTCACATGGCTGACGCATTAAAACGAACATGACAGGCTCGGTCCTTAGGTTCAGATTTTTCTTTTAGGCCGGTGGAAACTGCTTGCCCTATAGGACCCTCGCCCGGGGCTGTCCATCCCGGGATGTCGAAATACAGGTGCAAAATGAGGGACTTATAGCCGCAATGATGGTCTCCACTGACCCAGGATCTAGCATAGCTGCGAAAAAGAAGAGCAATCTTTTCCAACCAACTTAGGATTCTGAGAAAACACGTTTTAAGTAAATTAAAACAAAAAAAACATAAAAAAGGAAACTGCATGTCACATGAGCTTTCCCCCTTTATCCAAAAAAGGTCTTCCCATGTCTAAACCTTACCCGTCACCCCCTCCAGCAAATCGAGAGTGATTGAGAGTACCCGGGAGCCGTCTTTCCAGTGTCAAAGCCGCAAGGTCCGACAGCCTTTCCAATATAGCCACCAGAGCAGCCCGCTATTCCCCCATGGCGGGATCAATAGATAACAGTGAGGAAAACAGTACCCCGTCCCCGAGAAACTTCCAAATAATGGAAGAAGTTTGGCAAGCTTTCAAGGCTCTCGAGAAACGCCAAGAAGAGCAGCAGGCTTGGATCGAATATGCCATGCGCCATCGCAGAGCTATTGCGGTTCCCCAACCCGATGGAACCTTTGTCCTCATAGAAGACAAAGAAATGCATGTTCCCCTGGTTTCCCAAAGATATCAGCAGGTCCCTCCTTCACAAAGCTACGAAAATTCGGCAATGCAAAATAGCTCCCGCTCAGAACTTCACTCGGGCCTCAGTCAAGCGGTTCCGATCTGCCAGCCGCAACACATTCAATTTCCCGGCCCTGCGCTGCAAGCTCAATATCACCAGCGCAGCGCTGGACCATCTCAAACAGATCCCAATATCCTTCAAAATCCTCCCAGGTTCACATCTTTCTATCAATATCCTTCAAAATCCTCCCAGCATTTCGATAACCTCGGGATGCCCTTGAGCCAAGTCCTCAAGATACTAGTAAAACGGAACATCCTCAAACCTCTCGAAAATTTCCAGCCAAAGACTCTCAAACCTAACATGGACATGAGAAAATGGTGTGCTTTTCACAACTACATCGGCCACACAACCGACCATTGCTTCGTGTTGAAGAAAGTGGTCCAAGGCTTAATCGAAGAGGGAAAGTTGTTACACCCCCGCGGTCCCAACACAGTCGGAAACCCTTTCCCTAGAGATGACGGGGTAAGCATGGTGGATAATTCCTCGACAAATTCCCGTGATGATCAGGGACGTGAAGGCAGAACCTGGGGCTTCCACGTTGAGAAATTCAGTAAAGAAAACCTAAGAATGATTATTCCCCAACAATCCTTTCCAGTATCAGGGCACACTAATGGGTGGATTGAACGCTCCCCGGAGATAAGGCAGTTCGAGACAGGCCGACCAAGTGGCAGCGTAAAAAATGGCATAACTTTCCCAAACGCGGACCCACAGCCAGCAAGAAGAGATAGGTCGAGAAGCTTGGACTAACCCCTCGTCTCCTAGAGTCTAGCTTCGAAAAAAAATCCAGAGTCTGTCGTGTTTAAGTTTGAGTCTCTCGAGTCTTCTGACGGCCTTACGCCTAAAGATTATGCGTTTGTAGCAAAAAATATGTTTCCTTATGCTCTGAATAATAAATTCGACCTTTCTGAGTATCCCCTCATTGCCACTTTAACAAATGATAAATTAACTAATCAAAACAGTTAATAATGATTCACTTGATAAAAATGCGGACACATTAAATGAACAATACATTAAACAAATCTTTAAGCATGTTGTCAAACGAGAGGAAAATCGGGCCCAAACTGCCGAGAAGGTTCTAACTAAAATGAATTTGGGGACTGCTGAAGAGCCTACATAGACGCAAATCGGAGAATTCTCCGTCGATACTTCGCCTAAAGAATATCGATTCTTCTCTCCCCCCACCTCTACACTCTAAAAAAAAAACACAAAAAATCATACAGTCAACCTCGTAGGTTCTAGTACTTTTCTCGTTCAATCAAGTCCTCCTCAGACATTGTAATTAAGTCTTCAATTTTCCATACGCAAGTTTTATTTCTTTTCTTGCTAGACTTGAGACATTATTTTGTACCCCACATTACATTTAATGAAAAGGTTTTGCTCTATATGATCACTTGCATTGCTCAACAAATAATTCCCCAAAGGATTAATGCTTTGATTAATTGGTGTGAGAAAGTCAATCGATAGCTCCCCATACACCTTCCTTACCTCACAAAGGCCTCCATCAAACTATACACTTTCCAAAACATGTCCCCACCATCACCTTGACCAAGTCAACGACGGCGGCAACATCAAAGGACAACAAAAGGTCACTCAGCATTAAAATATTGACCCCATATCGACAACAACCTAGGGGATTGCCTTCGCCCTCGTGCGCATCAAGAAAGTTCAAGCAGGGGCTTGCCTTCGCCCTCGTATGCTTCAAAAAAGAAAAAGAAAGAAAGCTCAAGCAGAAGATTCAAAAAAAAAAAAAAAAGCTCAAGCAGAAGCTTAAAAAAAAAAGAGAAAAAGCTCAAGCAGGAGCTTCAAAAAAAAAAAAAAAGAGGCCAAGGACCCAGCACCGCCAATCAGAAGCTTGACAGATGGGCAAAACTAAAGCTCGAAGAATGGAAGTTGTCTATAACGATGGAGCAGTTAAAGCAAAGGCAGAATCATGTCATAAGCCCTTAAGCTGGGTTCAAATTCTTTCTCCGCCGATGAAAGACGACGATCAAGAAGCAATGGATTCATTGAAACTGCCGTCAAATACGACTTGTCAAGGAATCACCTCAAGGCCCGTGCCTCATCATTCAACCTTTCGTCTGAGCCTTTTCGCCGAAGGCCGCATAAATATTCACTGCCCTTGCCCCAAAGCCAAACACGGTTCGGCCCCGAACTACGTCGATCTGAGCTCCTTGTCTTAAGGGGAACGTAGGCAACCATAAACGGTCCAGTCATAAACACATACAAATCCACAAACCCGGTCTCACCAATGACCCCTCATATACACAAACCTTCCCTCATACCTGATCCAACTTGATCCTTGATACCGGTTGACTTACTCCTCATGATTAATCAAGCATATCAAGTTTAATTGTTGAATAACCCAAACATCAACAAAGAGTTTTAAGCAAACATGTGATCATTGTGAACAAATCAAGTTTTTAAATGTCTCGACAAGTCTTATTTTTCTACAAAATAGGAAAAATAGAGCTAAACACTGATTTTCTGTTAGCAAGGGCTTCCATACACTTTTACAAGCTTTTCAGTTTTCATACTCTCTCAAAAGAGTCAAACCCAAAAGCATTTCTTTTGTGCCTACATCAAATAAGGCATTCACACAAAAAGGGACCAGTTACCTTTTCAAAAAATAACATATACGCCCTTGCAAGTGTACATTACAAGTCATTTCTTTCACATTTTTGGTTGACTGATTGATTCAAAACAAAAAACAAAGGTGTTTCAGAAGGTCATTCCGCGCCACTCGCGCTTGTCCCTTCTCCATTCTTCCCTTTCTTCCCTCGTCCCCAACGAGTCTTCTTTCGCTCCATGTGAACTACTTCTGTCTCCCTCCTACCCAGATCAGGAGTCCTTCCAGTTGTGTCAAGCAATCCAGTCGCTCTCAGAGCATCATTCGCCCGTGCCTCGGCTTGGATCTCCTCCCTACGAGTCTGCAAAAGGGGACCTCTCACCGTCAATTGGTCAACTCTAGTCTCATAGTCAAATAAACCGTCTCCCGTGATATCTCGAGGGTTGACCCAAGCTTCTGTACTCCTAAGTTCGTAGCCACGTCATGCCAGCCCAGCAAAGACTCCTGCCTCATCCCGAACTGCCTGGAAACAAGCGACGGAATGTAGAAAGAAGACTGAGACATCCCCGATCCTGAAAGTCCCTCCTAGTCTCAATGCCCCAATGAGGAACCCACCAGCGGATCTGATGCGTGCCAAGTCGAGCCATCCACCTCTCCCAAGCGGACTGATCCATATCCAAGACAAGAGTTCGCTGAGCAAACTTCCATGGACTAAAAGATGTCAGAAGCATCGGCATTGCTTGAAGCCTCTATCGCAACCACAAAGTGACCAAAGCAGGGGCTTCCCCCACGCATGAACCGGTCCCCCATCGCCAGGCGATCTATGCCGTGGAAAGTCTCCCCTGAAACTAAGGGAACGATGTCCTCACCAGCCCGGCAATGGCCTACCACATCCAACAAACACGTCCCAAGAGATATCACTCCCGCCGTCGCTCATGAAACTGTCAAAGCTGCTTCGCCCCAACCGCCGTAAACTCCGCCAAAGCTGCCTCAGCCTCCACTAACCACAAATGCATTCCCAGCTCATGGGACATGCACAAAAAATAAAATAAGCTAGCAACAATTCCTAGGTCAGTCCCTGGAATCACAAATACGTCATTACATCTCAAATAAAATACTTAGCTATCCCAAATACAAGTGTTTTATTACAGATACGAAATGTTTGTTGCTATACAAATAAAAAACAAACAAAAAGGAGTCCTACTCTGACTCATCATCATCAGCCTCATCAAATGAGAACTCCGGCAACTCGGAAAACCTGGCGGTCACCTCCTCGTCATCAGAATACTCGACCCCCTCCTCGATCGAATGCTCAAAGTAGTCCGAGGGGCCAAACCTGGTAAAAGGATCAAATAAGGGGTGCGAGGACGAACCCTCACCCTGTGCACCAGATGAAGGGAAGAACTGATAAAGGGTCTGCGGCCTCTGGGCCCCCGAAGATGTCCCCGCATCAAAGCTGTGCCGCTCCCGAACTGGCACCTCAGACTGTAGCTCTGGCTCAGCCCTCGAAGAAGGAATATCCACAGACCTTCTCGAAGGCATCGGCTCGTACGCCGCCGCACTCCGTGAAGATCCGCACGACAGCTTCCCCAAGTGCTTCTTCATAAAAGCCTTCAACCCCACTTATCGGCGGGTCAGCACATCCAAGGACCGCCCCGAGACCTGCGCAAGCAAACAACCAAAGAGAAGCTCAGCAAAAGAGATACAAAAATACTCGACAAAAGAGAAAATACAGAAAAGATGCCAAGATGAAAAAGAGTAAACAAAACTCACCGCAGCATCCGGGCCAACCCGATAAACAGCAGGACCATGCTCTGGGATGGGCATCGACACCCTCCTCCTCGAAGAGTCCCGACGAACATACGTGAAGTCCGGCCCAAGCATCGGGACATCTGGAGGACGTGACAAACCAGTCTGCCTCTCCCTCGCCAACACCTGTGGCGTCCTCAGCTTCCGCCTAACAAAGGCCGCATACTCCTCGCCCTCCAGGACAAACTCCTCGGCACTCACGCCGGCCCGGCATCTCTCATACTTCAGCACGTCCATATCAAGAGGACTCATCATATGGAAGGGCGGATCCCTCGGAGCCATAGGAGGCACACCTGCGCCATGCTGCCAGAATACCCTCTCCCCCAAGTACATGGAGTCACAAGTAAGACCTCGCATAAGCTTTCGCTGCCGTGTCACCCAAGGGGCACCCTCCAGCTCATCCTCATCATACCGAGTCCAAGGGTACCATGGAAACCCGCCCGGACTGTCCATCTCCAAGTATTGCTGCACATCCTTATATGTGACAGTGACCTTTCCCCTGCTCGTCCTCTTCTTCCTCAAAGAGCGAGCCCAGCACAACATGACGGGATAACCGAACATGGCCTCATCCTCCCAGTCCCACAGCTGGCACCGGAAGATCTCATAGCACCACGCCTGCAACGAAAAAGCAGATAGTGCTCCGAACAAGAAAAAGAAAAAGAAAAGAAGACGGAGAAGTGACAAAGTGCTAAACTCTACAAACAACAATAAACTCATACCTCCAGTGCGAAGTCAAAGCACCCCAGGGAATTGACCGTACCCCATCTGAATCGGTCCATAGCGAAATAGAGCTCGGCCAAGCCCGCCTCGCCCCAAGCAATGTCACAAACCCTCTCCAAGTCCACTAGACTCTCCAGCAAAGGGAAAAGAGCGAAAGAGGCATGATTCGAGAACAAAGTCACGGAGAGGGCAAACCACAGAAAAGAGCACGCCAGCTGCTCCGCCATCACTACCCCAGTGCCCCGGCTATACTCCCCGATGTTGGCCGTAATCTTCGCCTCCACATCATGGTACACCATACCCAAGCCCTTACGGGGCAGACGCGCGAAGCCAAGCAGCTCTGCCAACACCTCGTCAGACATCCTGTCCTGCCACTTCACCGACTCCCCCTTAAAGGAAAGCCCGGTGATCGCCACAAATCCGTGGGAGTCACCGTCACCTCTCCCCAGCTAAAGTGGAAGGTGTGCGTGGTGTCCCACCAGTACTCAGACAAGGCCAAGAAGACGCCCTTGCTCCTCTGCGTCTCCGCTATCCCGGCCAAGTTCTCTATAAACACGTTCAGCCCCGTAGCCATGACTAGCCTCCGAGGGCTAGGTTTTCCATCTCGGGAAATATCAGGCAGGTTCTGCCACACCTCAACCACGGCCTCAAGGGACCCCCGCGACTTCATCCTCTTCGCCTTCCCAGATGACGGCAACTCACCCTGCAGGTAAACACATCAAAGGTACGTCAATAACAGTACTGTAGCAAATATACAAAAAAAAAAACCACAAAAAGTTCGTCCCAACACGGCAATCCCACACAAAGTCCGTCCCAACACGGAAATCTCGAAAATAAAAGTCCGTCTCTACACGACACATTTTCACAAAAGGGATCCGTCCCTACACGACACATTTTCAAACAAAAGTCCGTCACGAAACACACGGCACACATCACACAATATCACCTTCGGACACCGACACGTCCACACACACAATTTCACCTTCGGACACCGACACGTCCACACACACATTTTCGCCTTCGGACACCAACACGTCCTCACACACAATTTCACCTTCGAACACCGACACGTCCACACAACATTTCACCTCTTGGACACCGACACGTCCACTCACAATTTCACCATCACCAGCACAAATCATTATCCTGAAATCACGCATTTAGAGGTACGCACATCTCTATGTCCCTGATTGAAGGATCTGTCTTGTGATAAGGCACGAACGTCTTCATCACCAGCATAAGTCATAATCCGTAGCCCGGAAGACTTTAAATTACCCTGTCCGGAAGACCGTATAAATTTCTCAAATCATTATCCGTAGCCCGGAAGGCTTTAAATTACCCGGTCCGAAAGACCATATAAAGTTCCCAAATCATTATCCGTAGCCCGGAAGGCTTTAAATTATCCGGTCTGGAAGACCGTATAAATTTCCCAAATCATTATTCGTAGCCTGGAAGGCTTTAAATTACCCGATCCGAAAGACCGTATAAATTTCCCAAATCATTATCCGTAGCCCGGAAGGCTTTAAATTACTCAGTCTGGAAGACCGTAAAATTTCCAAAACATTATCCTTAGACCGTATAAAGCACGTCCCGTGAGACATCGTCTCCATATAACGTGTGGGCTCCTCCCAACTCCCGAGACCTATAAACTCGTGTCCCAGAATGGAGAGTCCCAAAATACCATTTCTAAAAAAACTTTTCTTTATTTTAACTTGAAAAGTATACAACTCAATTTTCAAAACAATTTCAAAATAACCTCCCTACACGGAGGTGATATATAAACCTGTTTGCAACCACACACAACCTGTTTATACAAACTGTACAACTGGAAAGCTTATACAAGCCAACCATATAACAAACCACACTCAAGTTGAATTACAACACAATCCAACTGAAAACATGTTTATGAAAGTTTTATATACAAAACCTTTCCCCAAAAGAATAACAACCAACAATCCCAACTCCCCATGACAACACATACCCCTACAACCAAAAGATGTCCAAACTCCTGCCCCGACCTCACTGGTCCGTTCTTCCTGTCTCAGCGGGATCTAAAGCAATAAAGGGAGAAGGGTGAGATAAAATATCAGCAAGCTATTATGTATGCAACAATATGCCATACAAGATGCAACACATAAACAGGTTGCTCAATACAAATATGCAACCCCAAACAGGTTGCTCAATCACATTGGGAAAACAGTAAACACGTTACGTTACCTTTCCCTTTACCTTTTCCCCATCTGGGTCATATGTAGTACTATGGTGGGAGTTATACTTATACTCCACTCATTTGGTGAACTGCTAGTGCACCTTCACCTCTTATACGATCCCTTACAGAGATCCATATAAGCTGCCTCGCTATCTTGTGGCATGACTGCACATATCCACAGAAGCTGAACCCCTCAATCCGTGGCCACAGAATGGGGTGAACGGTACAAGTATAAGGACATCCAAGCACCTTATGAAATATCTTCTCATAAGTGTTTGCATTCCCTATACCCCCGAAGATCAACTGGTATACCATATTCAAGCACATTACAGATACTTGAAAATAAGTCCACCCAATGGGACATCAACATATATATAACATGGTACTGCAATTTATGTTAAACCATTGAAACAGTGCAACACGTATTTAACACTATGTGAACAATTAATTACGAATATGTAAACTCGTATGACACAAATTAGATGACATAAGTCCTACACATTCATTACACAATATGTAAACTAGTAACAGGATACTACTACTCCTGTCCAAAACCAAGTAAATAGTGCACTACACATTTTAGGCACTAAAAGAACAAATAACACTCTATAGGTTATCACGTAAGGATACAATATCGTATAAGTAACCCTACACGTTCACAATACAATATTAAACACCTTCCGTTAAGGTTCCAAGTTCATTTACCAAGTTTTATAAACTTTGGTTCAAGTTTCACATGTGCCTCTCAAGCATCTTCAAGACATTATTTAAAGTCTTTCCCCTTATCCATTTGGACTAATTCAAGTTCCATTATGTAGTAATAAAGTTGTAATAGATTCAGGGTTTAAGAGTGTTCCATTTCATGTTGGTTAGACTAGGTTTTCAAGGCCTAGAAAAAGGTTCAAGGCTGCAGATTGAAAATGGTTCAAGTGTCAAAACTGCCTTTCAAGCATTTTCACGCCACTATTTAAAGCACTTACCATTATCCATTTGGACCATTTCAAGTTTCATAATGTAGTACTAAAGTTGTAATAGACTCAGGGGTGAAGAGTGTTCCATTATACGTTAGTTAACCTAGGTGTTCAAAGCCTAGAAAATGGTTCAAGGCTGCAGATTTTCCCAGCTGGGTTGAACATCAGCAACCAGCAAGAACACTACCAGTGCTCAGTCCAGCTATTGCAAAGTTATCCCACTTCACTATACATGTATTAAAACACATAAAGATACACTCTTCAGGCCATACCACTTATATACAAACCCTTTCCAATTATCAAACCTCCCTTGATCAATAATCCACCCCTAAGTGATCTCCTCTCAGCCTACTCTGTTCAGTCCATGGTTCCTCATTTACAAGCCATAAACTTGTCAAAAACACATCACATACTCATAATAACATCATTAAACCAAGCATGAACAGGTATAGAACAGAATCATAACAACTTACCAAGATTTACCAAAATAAAAAGAAGAGGAAAGCTGATTTTCTTGCTCTATTCCCTTTCCTTTGCAAGTATTCAAAGTTGGAATCAACAATCAATCCAAGGCTGAATTTCTGGGAATTTTTGAAGTTAACTAGGGTTTAGGGATCTTTCTAGAACGTAAAATCCATGGAGAGAACTGAGGAGGTGAAGAATGCTTCCTTAAGAAGCTAAAATGAGATATATATAAAGCATTTTACAACCAAGCTCCTCCGAGTTTGAAAATCAACAAGACACCACCTTAAACTTAAAAGTACACCTAAGCTCCTCAACTATTTTATAACACTTTCAAATCAAAATTCAAGTGTTGCCAAATAACTACACAATTTTTCTTTATTTAGACATTATATGATTAAATCAAGTTACAACATCTAAAATCACATAGTTCATCAAAATGCCAAAATGAACATGAACTCCAACCAAATGCTAACAAACCAAGGATGAGATGCAATGTAATCCAACCCCACGTGCTTCACGTGTGACCAAAATGTGCCTAGGTTTAGGGTCGTGACATAACGTGACTTCATTCCTTGATGGAACACGTCCCATGAGATATCGTCTCCATATAACGTGACTTCATTCCTTGATGGAACACGTCCCGTGAGACACCGTCTCCGCATAACGTGACTTCATTCCTTGATGGAACACGTCCCGTGAGATACCGTCTCCGCATAACGTGACTTCATTCCTTGATGGAACACGTCCCGTGAGACATCGTCTCCATATAACGTGACTTCATTCCTTGATGGAACACGTCCCGTGAGACACCGTCTCTGCATAACGTGACTTCAATCCTTGATGGAACACATCCCGTGAGATACCGTCTTCGCATAACGTGACTTCATTCCTTGATGGAACACGTCCCGTGAGACACCGTCTCCACATAACGTGACTTCATCACCTGATGGACACCGATACGTCCACTTCACCTTAGGACACCGACACGTCCACTCACCATTTCATCTTAGGACACCGACATGTCCACTCACCACTTCACCTCATGGACACCGACACGTCCACTTCACCTTAGGACACCGACACGTCCACTCACCATTTCACCTCATGGACACCGACACGTCCACTTCACCTTAGGACACCGACACGTCCACTCACCACTTCATCTCAGGACACCACCACGTCCACATCACCTTAGGACACCACCACGTCCTCACATCTGACCTTAGCGGTCACCTCACACATGAACTACGATCAGGCTTGATTCCCATTCGGGATACGTAGGAATCCTGTCAAAAGGTCCAGCTAACCGACCTAAACGGTCACCCTCAGGACACCAACACATCCACCTCACCCAGGACACCACCACGTCTACATACACGACAACATTACCATTTCCGAACTACGATCAGGCTTGATTCCCATTCGGGATACGTAGGAATCCTGTTAAAGGGTCCAGCCAACCGACCTAAACAGTCACCCTCGGGACACCAACACGTCCACCTCACACCAGGACACCACCACGTCCTCACCAAACCGACCAACATGGTCACCTTCTCTCTCCCAGCAAAGCGATCCAGATCAGGACCCTTATCTTATCGACGACCCCACTTCCTTTATAAATGATGTCACCGAGGGGCTTCTGTAAGTACCTCAATCTGGATCGCTCCCCATCCGACACACAGTAAACACCGCGAACTCACACAAACGTGATCCCAAACACCCGTAACCTTCTAAAACCCCAAAACCCCAAACCAAACCAAGATAGGACCCCTCCGGGATAAAATAAAACAAAAGGACTTTTTGGGAATTACGAAAAAATAGTCAGCCTGTATAATGGTCTACGCGGACCATTTTGCATACAGACATCATAATTGCAAAATTCTCTTAAAGTCCACGAGATTCCCGTAAATCCGAGAAAACCAAAATTTTGGTTTTCCTAAACAATCCGCGCAGACCATTTTGTCATTTTTCCAAGCCTATAAATAGAGGGCTCCCCTCTCATTTTCTACACACCTCCATTCTCTCCTCTCTCCCCCCAGCCTTCAGGCTCCCCTCTAAGTCCTTTTGAGGCACTCCCGGTCCCTTTCGGTTCCTTCTGGGGCCTTTCGAGCCCTGCCAAGGCGCTCTGAAGCCCTGCCGAGTGCTCTCGAGCCGCCCTGAGGCACTCTCGAGGCATCGCGAAGCCCTGCCAGTCCATCCCGAGCCATTCCGGCCCATCCCGAGGCATCCCGGTCCATCTCGAAGCCCTGCCGAACAATCCCGGGGCATCCCGAGGCACGCCGAACCTCTGCCCGAGCACAACCGACAATCTCGAGGCACGCCGAACCTCTGCCCGAGTAAAACCAACTACCCCGAGGCATGTCGAACCTCTGCCCGAGTAGAACAACACTCCCGAGGCACACCGAACCTCTGCCCGAGTACAATCAACAAACCCGAGGCACGCCGAACCTCTGCCCGAATCCAACCAGCATTCCCGAGGCACGTTGAACCTCTGTCTGAGTACACACAGCAATCCCGAGGCACGTCGAACCTCTGCCCGAGGACACACCTAGCACTCCCGAGGCACGCCGAAGCTCTGTCCGCAGACACCGGTACATCCCGAAGCAATCCCGGTCCGTCTCAGAGCACTATTCACACTCAAACACTATTCCCAAGCGGAAGATAGACACGAACCAACATTGGTAAGGCCTCCTTCCAACACTATTTCAATTTGTTTCAATACACAGCATACAATGTAGACATCATATTCAACATGCATTTTTAAAAAGCACATACACACACACAAAACTTTTAAAGAAAGAGGGGTATCAAAAGACTCGTGTATACGAGGCGACTCGGGTGAGCTCTGCTATTCTCTTCCCGAGGCATAACCTGACCTCCGAACTCAAAATCTCATCACACAATAACTTTTTTAAACAAAGTATTTTTTCAATATTTTGGGCTATATCAAAATGGCGTGGTGACTCCTCCAAAACGCAGCGACACCTCCCGACTCAAATTGCGAGATGTCGGGGCCCACGCAGCCGGATCCGGGTAATTTCACCAAGGCAGTTGTCCAAGTGTCAAATGGAGTAATGATTACGGAATTACGGCGCTCCTGCAGATCTGACCGTCAAAATAGTTAAGGGTCGAGATTGAGCCACGTCATCACTGGTCGATCAATCATCAGTTCGAGCATCTACCTACGACCTACTCAAATATTCATCAAAATTCTTATAACTTCCTGGTCGACAAAGCCAACTCAGAAAGTTGGGGGCCACTGAACGGAATAAAAGTGACGGGCTAGGCCCAGCGAGCAAGCCCAATTTTACGAACGTTATCACAACCACATCTTTAGTGGATCGGCCCAATTACTACAAGGCCCAAGCCCCATCGTCAATGATCAGTTGACCTAGCTCATTGTCCGACCTCCTTGGTCTCGACCTAGCTTTGTCCGACATACGATCCATATCTTATACGGGTGTCACCCGGCTATATCATTCAGTCAGGTCGACCTAGATTCATGCAGGCCACCTCGACCTACCAGGCGTACGTCGACCTATAGAGTCATAACGTAGCTACAATTCTTTTCTTAACAGACTCCCTACAAATCAGGAGTTATATATGGACACGATTATTTCCACAATTTGGTCCGTGATTCCATGGATCTCATGCAATCCTACTGCAATTATGTCTCTTATTAAGGCCTATAAATACTTTACAACATCAACAATTTTGGGGTAATCGCTATTTGTTATTCTGAATACTCTTGTTCACTATAATTTATCAGCTTATACATACAGCACGTTTCTTGCGGCATCAACTGGTACTAAATATTTACTTATCGACTGCATCGATTAATATTCATTAATTTCTTTACAAGGCCTAATGTTTTTTACTTATTGAATGCATCGATTAATATTCACATTTAGCTTATATTATAGGGTCATTAATTTCTCCTTTCCAGTTTTTTTTTTTTTTCCCTCCCAAGTGGCCGTTGTACTATTTGCCCTTCACTTT
Source organism: Adenophora triphylla var. japonica (assembly GCA_022495995.1). Classification (NCBI taxonomy): domain Eukaryota; kingdom Viridiplantae; phylum Streptophyta; class Magnoliopsida; order Asterales; family Campanulaceae; genus Adenophora; species Adenophora triphylla. The sequence goes on from JAFEMH010003745.1 coordinate 63,292, forward strand.
TGCTTTTGAGCCACTGATTTAGTAAGGCAGTAAGTGTGGTCCATTTTCTAGTTGTTTTTGTTTGGGATCAAACGTGGAAGTAGGAATGTTCACACGGGTCTCGGTAGTAAGGCAGTAAGTGTGGTCCATTTTCTAGTTGTTTTTGTTTGGGATCAAACGTGGAAGTAGGAATGTTCACACGACTCTCGGTACTATCTGTCAGTATTGATTTAGTTGTTTTTGTTTGGGATCAAACGTGGAAGTAGGAATGTTCACACGACTCTCGGTACTATCTGTCAGTATTGATTGAGTGGTCGGTGTATGGATACATTAATTACTTTTGTCATTTTTAAACATCATCAAGTAGGCAGTAGTACTATGCGTCATGACACGAATGACTTTTCAACGGCTAATACGTGAATGATCAGAAATATACGTACTTTTTCAATGTTTTTCGTGAATTGAGAAAAAAAATTCAAAAATAACTCCACATTTAGTTATATTATACTCCCTCCATCCCGGAGAAATGTGCACTTTTTTGTCTGGCGTGGGAATTAAGGTAAAAGGTGAAAAAGGTGATGTGTTGTGAGTGTAGATGGTTGGGTAGGAGAGAGAAAGTGGAGTAAGTGGGTAATGGTTGTGAGTAGAGAGAACTGGATCCCATTTCCATTTTGGAAAAGTGCAGATTATTGTGGGACGCCCAAAAGGTGTCTTTTTGCAGATTATCGTGGGACGGAGGGAGTATGGTCATTATTAAAGTAAATGATATAAGTGTGTTTCGGGTAGGGGTGTAAATGGTTCGATTTGGTTTGGTTTAGGTCAATTTATGGACCAAACCACTAGTTCTAGTCCTCAGTTTGGAAAAATCTCAAATCGAACCAAACCATGAAAAAATTCAAATCGAACCGAGGTTTGATTTTACGGTCCGAACCGCGGTTTAAACCACAGTTCAAACTACGGTTCATATCATGAAATAGAACACACCTTAAACCGTTCATTAGAACATGATTTCAGACTACACAATTCATTATCATATTTGTTTGAATTTTCCAGACATAGCATACAAAAGAGATTCAAAATTTAAATGAAATTATGCTTAAATGTTTATGATAACAACAATCCATTTGAGTACTTGTAATGGTATGTGATAAAAAGTGAATTAACATTATTACATAAAGATTAACCAAAAGAAAAAATGGTTATGAGCTAAAACTCATGAATAGAATTAGAAGTTTTCAAATCTAAATGTGAGGTAGAGATGAAAGATATGCATATTTACAGTTAATATTGAACGATTTGGTGGTTTGATTTATCGGTTCGGTTTGATAGTTCGGTCTCGCGATCTCGAACCGTTGTTTGGGGGTCCAGACCGCAGACTAAACTGAACCACACGGTTTGACAATTTTTGAAACCGAACCAAACCACTATTGCTGAAAAACCGAACTAAACCGCATGATTTGATTTTGTTCGGTTTCAAACCACAATTTGGACCGAACCACTTACGCCCCTAGTTTTGGGTTTGTGAGTCCACTGTGCATGCAATCAATACAAAAAAATAAATAAATATTTACTTGTTTGTACTCTTATTTTTAAAAATAAAATCAAAGTCATTACTTGTAGACAAAAAAAAATCTGGTACTAAATATTTACTTATCGACTACATCGATTAATATTTATTTATTTCTTTATAAGCCCTAATGTTTTTTAGTTTTTTTATCATCAAATTAATTTTTATTAAATTATATGATAAGATAAATAATAATTTATACGAAAGAAACTATAAAATACATATAAATATATAATAGAAGTTTTTTTTAATGTGTATTGCATATAGTTCTTAATTATATGAAGAAAATTAGATATTTTTTACTTAGTTCTATTTATAATTCCACCTAATAATATTTATTTATTTTTGTCTCGATTAAAGGGAATAAAAAGAAAAAATGGATTAGACAAAATGGCGAAATTGTAAAAATTAGACAACAAGTTATATGATTAAAGTATAAAATATATATGAATAAAATATATTAATATGTTAAGACTTTAACAATATTTATTAAGAAAATATAATCTAAGTGACAAATTCAACAACAAATGTGACTAAAAATAATTATAATATATAAAAAGTAGAGTTGAAAAGAACATAACATATTAAAAATATGAAAAATATGTTGCCAAATTTTTGACTTCTTTAAATAATATAAAATATGATTGGAGGTTTATATGTTTGTAAAAATGAAGGAAAATTAATGAATCATATGTGATTTGGTTATTTTACTAGAAATTAGAAAGATAAAAAATATGAATATAAATAAGTTAGAAAACATGATAATATATATTAAAATTATTTATGTTTACTCTAAAAAAATATTTTTTATTAAATAATGTAAGTATTTCAATTGCATTTTATGATATTATCATAACTATTTAAATTTTATTTAATATAACAAATGTAGCGAAAAAATAAAACTCATAGTGAATATAAAATTAAATCCTATACACTTAAGTATTTCATTAACTCCTTCAAATAGGGAAGGATAACTACGAATATTATTTATAAGAGTTGTAGTGAATAAAATTAAACTCTATGTAATTAAGTATTTTAATTGCACTTTATTAGTTGGTTTATGGTGAGAAGTAATGTAAGTGAGGCGGACATTAAATAAGGTTAATATTGATAATTTGATCATTAAGTTGATGTAATAATTATATTTCTTAAAAAATTGTAAAAAGTCCAAATTCAAAAGACATTTTAAATAAGAGGGAGTATTTAAATCGATTTGAAAATTAATGAGAAAATATATATATATATATATATATATTGTAAGTACAAATATAAATAAATAACTATTTATGACTTGTGATCTTGTAATGAAAATAGAAAACATTGAGAAGGAAAAAGGAAAAAAAAATAAGTGGTATTGATATTTCATGGAACAAAGGAAATATTACAATTAATAAGCCTAAAACCTATTAGTAAATAGAGGGGCTTAGTTGTAAATATCAGTCCAACTTTCAAGGTAAAGTAATGATACATTTAAATTATCGAGATTTTTTACACTGTTTTTTTTTTAATTTGGAAGTGCAAATAGTAGCACCCGAAACTTATTAGTCTCTCTGACCATTCCAAATGTCAGCTATAGTGCGTGTATTTTTGAATAAAATAATTGCCAATACAATTTTATACTCATAAGTAGGGCTGTACAAAAAAATCGTGGAATTGGATCAGATCAGTAAAAAATGGACCAAAAAAATAGTACTGGTCTGGTCCTGGTTCCAAATTTTTATGGAACCGATTATTTGGTCTGATCCTGATTTTGAAAAAAATATACGCAGTCCGGGATCGAAACCGGACCGGACCGAATATATATATATATATATATATATATATGTGTGTGTGTGTGTGTGTGTGTGTGTGTGTGTGTGTGTGTGTGTTTCTTTTAGCTAGTTAAGTTTTTTAGTTGAGCTCAAGTGGTTGAACATGTAACTCTTCTTTTCTAACTGTTAATTTTGTTATTGTAATTTGATTCTTAAATATGTTTGCTTGTAGACAGACATATACTCCCTCCTTTCGAAATATTGTTCAGCAATTTGGTTCTTAAATATGCTTGCTTGTAGATTTTGTTTTTGTAAAAATTATATTATATTGTAATTTGTAGAACCAGTGGAACAGACCGAAACCAGACCATTAGAACCGGACCGACGGGACCGGTCCTATAATGTAATGGTCTAGTCCTGATCCTAAATTTTTACAGAACCGAAGTATTTGGTCCGGTCCTGATTTTCTAAAATTTTGATAAAAACCGAACCAATTCGGACCGTGAACACCCCTAATTATAAGCAATGAAAAATAAATAAAATTTGTCAACTTTATTGTTATTGCTAAATCTTCTTAAAAGTGCAAGTCCAAATGATGAGCTCGTACCTTTAAAATGGGGCTAAATTTCGATCTGTTCCAAATGCCAATTATGATGTGGCATCACCAATAGCGCGATCGCCAAGACCGCGATCACCAAAACCGCACCACTTATTACCTTGTGTATCCAAGACCACGTTGAGCGCGATCTCATAATATACTCCTGGTTTTCTAACCAAATTCCCGGTTAAAGTTAAGGCCAGTAAGATAAGGATCCGTACCTACTCTGACATCAAGGACATACCTGTTATTATCACATTAAATGGTGGCTCAGCCGCCTATCATGCGCGTAAGGCGCCGCACCAGTTGTCGTCTGCTTCTCGTACCTTCGTCCAATCAGAGACAACCATTTACAATAATTTTCACTTTATTCTATAGCCAACCAGTCGCGGACACGTCATAGGTCAAAGGGCAAACATCTCCTACAGGGCTGATGTCACCAACGGCTCCCTCATACTATAAATACTATCACTTGTCCTCATGGATAAGGTAAGTGTAAAATCACTATTGTAAGTAACATTATCTAAACCCTAAAACACAACACATTAAAAAATTCAAAGTCTTATTCTTAGTTATTAAACTCTCTGAGATTTTACTCTTATACCCGAGGGATTGAGCTGGATTAAACTTCGACTTGTTATCTAACGGTGCTTCTTATCTTTATTTTGTTTTAGATACAATCATTTTATACAAATCAGACATCCCTACGTAGTTATGATCCAAAAGTTGTGGAGTTATCACCAAATACTCTCTCCGTCCCACGATAATCTGCAAAAAGACACCTTTTGGCCGTCCCACAATAATCTGCACTTTTCCAAAATGGAAATGGGACCCACTTGTCTCTACTTACAACCATTACCCGCTTACTCCACTTTCTCTCTCCTACCCAACCCTTTACACTAACAACACATCACCTTTTTCACCTTTTACCTTAATTCCCGTGCCAAATAAAAAAGTGCCTATTTCTATGGAACGAAGGGAGTATTAAATTAGAGTCCGTTTGGTCTCACGTTCTAACCGCAAACGAGTCATAAACCACTACTCCCTCCGTCCCGCCCGAAAGGGCACAAATTTCCTTTTTGGGCGTCCCATTTAAAAGGGCACAACCCCAAAAAGAAAAGTTTTTATTATTAATATATTCTTCCTACCCCACCCAATTAATCCTAATCCTACCCATTCCACTAATTAACCCAACCCAATCCTAATTACTTACCCTAAACAAAACCCCATCTATTCTCTCTCTCTCTCTGTCTCTCTCTCTCTCTCTCTCTCTCTCTTCCCCTTGTATTTTCATCAGCGTATTCTCAAGAACCCTAGATCGCCATTTTCTACATCTCTCTATCATGGATTCTCCGTCACCACAAAATTTGTTTCCCATGTCCATCGATTCGTCCTCTCTCTCTCTCTCTCTCTCTCTCTCTCTCTCTCTCTCTCTCTCTCCCTTTATTTTCATCAGCGCCGTCTCACTCCTTGGCGAACCCTAAATCGCCATTTCTTCATCTCTCTATCATGGATTCTTCGTCACCACAAAATCCTTCTCCCATGTCCATCGATGAGTCCTCTCCTTGGCAACACCCTTATATTCCGCTTCCTCCATCCCTACCATTCACTGAATCGATTGATTTGGCGAACGATTATCCGTCGCCGCCGCCATCGCCATCGCTTGACCCATATCAGGCGTATTGCTATGCCGTTTGGTCATCGGAGGCGATAGTTACTTCCGATAGTGAATCTGAAATTCCTCGAGACACCGTTGTCGAGGAAACGAATTTGGGGGTTTCTGAAGAGGTGAAGAAGGAAGAAGATAGATGTGCTTCCCCGGGTTATTACGAGGCTTTCGTGAAGGATTACGAGCAGCGGATGAAAGAATCACTTGATTTCAGTTACAAAAGAGATGCGTCAAACCCTAAATCAGAGGAGTCAAAGAAAGTTGATGACCATCATTTACGTGCGTTAATGGAATTGTACCTATCGTGGGTGCTTGTCACCGATCTAGACCCTTCAAAAAGTTCTTCGGAGACTCAAGACATTGGAAATAACTTGGCTCGGGTTATGTTTTCCTTCAAATTTTACTTGTTTTCTATGAATTTCATAATTTAAAGTTGGGATTTGTGATTGAGTGATTATGTGAAATGATGAAATGTCCCTTTATGACTCTGTGATGATATTATCTGAGTTTGCCATGCTTTGGTCCAATTTTGATAAATGACAACAGACCTACCTTGGTTTTTATGTGTTCTATGATGATGCAAATCTGAGAACAGGATGAGCATTGGTTTTTATGTGTTCTATTATGATGCAAATCTGAGAACCACCTGAGCATTGGTTTTTATGTGTTCTATGATGATGCAAATCTGAGAACCACCTGAGCATTGGTTTTTATGTGTTCTATTATGATGCAAATCTGAGAACCACCTGAGCATTGGTTTTTGAGTGTTCTATGAAGATGCAAATCTGAGAACAAATTTTGTATGTGTTCTATGGTGATGCAAATCTGAGAACATATTTTGCATTGGTTTTGGTGTGGTTTTGAAGAGGTGAAATGATTTTTGGAATTGCTAAATAACAAGAGTTTTTTTGTACAAAATACCAAGTCTAGGATGAGCTTTGTTAATATGAAAGCACTGAGACTTTACAATCAAAATATAGTGATAAAATCAATAGCTAAGTGGATACTCTATGATGAACAAAAACTGAGAGTAGCTGATTGTTGTCTTCACATTGAATCAAAGAAGCTGTTGTTCTTCCAATTGTGTCATTATGCCTTCAAAACCATCTCCATCACCTACCTGCAGCATGTAGTGAACACATTCTCTGACTTGCCCAATTTCCACATTCAAATCTCTTTCGAGTCTCCCTTGTCTTTCCAATGCATCCTTGCCCAAATGAGGCAATGGAAAGTTGTTGTGCCCTCTTTCTTTCATCATGGATATCATAACTTTTGCAATGAAAGGAATAATTTGTTGAGTGTCTTATGAGATAATTTTGCATAGGCTTCTAAAACTCCCTTCACTAGGTCATCAACACTTTTGGAAGAAGTCTCTGTTTTAATTGAATCCAATGAAGCAAACCATCCTAGATCATTGATGTTTGTATCAGGAGAGTTGGGGGGTTGAAATCTTAGTTGTATGTCAAATCCATATGTACTTGTTGCTTCTCTAAACTCTGGGTCATTGTTCTTGATATGGGGTGGTGCATTATCCCATTGAATGATAATATTTTTACTTGCATTTGGTGGCCACCTAGCCTTGATTGCAGGGATTACCCACATTCAGTAGCTGATTGCATGGATTAATAACACTCAGTAGCTGATTTCAGTAGCTGATTGCATGGATTAATCACATTCAGTAGCTGATTTCAGTTCATGGATGGATGAATCACATTCAGTAGCTGATTGCATGGATTAATCACATTCAGTAGCTGATTTCAGTAGCTGATTGCATGAATTAATCACATTCAGTAGCTTATTTCAGTAGCTGATGGCTTCCATTAATAACATTCAAGAGTCGATTTCAAGAATGATTGTATCATGAAAGCTGAAGCAGCTGATTGTATCATGAAAGCTGAATAATAAATGTAACAATAAAAGAAATCTTACTTGGTTGATCAACATTAACTTTGTGACTGACTTGTTGATTGTTTCTAATGGTTTGGTCACTAGTGTACCAGCTACCCTATTCCTACTGTTTCTTCTTGCTGGCTCTGTTTTTGTAAAAGGCCACATGCCTATTTTGCCATCAAATAGCAACTCCCCATTACTATCATATTGTGGCCTACTTACACAACAAAAAAACATGACTTTGGTGATGAATCTTTTGCTTTGACATGATCTGTAAGACTCTATTTCACCAGGCGGAATATAAGACCTTATTTTACATTTTGTCATGAGAAACCACTTCTCATCTGCATGAATAACATTATCCATACTTTTGAACTTTGTTGTTCCTGCTTGTACATCATATTTTAGAGCCGCCGTGCGTAATTTCAAACCTTGTTAAAAAAAATTCATCTGTTAAGGATGGTTTGATAGCATTTGTATGTGCTCTGATCACACCCTCCTTTTTCCATCTTCCAACCATGCTTTTACAAACCCCCAAACCTTGTCCTAAATTTCGAATGGTATTTCTATTATGAAAATCAATTGTTTTCATTTTCTCAACATCCAGCTGTACTAATTACTGCCTTATTACTCCTACTTTTTTTGATGATAGATGAACAGGCATACCTCTCCTCCTTTGCTCCTCGACTTGCTTCCAGATTTTGTAGATAGTTCTCCGATGCAACCCAAATTTAAAGCAGCTTCTTTTATTTTGCCCTTTGGATGCTTTCCACCTTCTAAACCTTCTATCAACATTTGAGCCAAGGAATTTTTGACCTCAGTTGACATGTTGGGTTTGTGCATTTTTTGGTTTGGCATTTTTTGGTATGTAAAGAAGATAGTATGTGGATAATATGTTTGCTAACTAGGACAATGTTAGATGTTTGGGTGTAATTATAGAAGGTATTTAGGGATTTTGTAATTTTTTTCCCACAAGGATTGTATTATGAAAAGTGATTCTCAGTTAAACTGAAAGGAATGTATTATTACTGTTGTATCAGTTTATAAACTGATACAAGTATTATCAGTTGGTGTTGGTGGGAAATTCAAATTTTCACATGGAGATTGATCCTTCCAGTTTATTAGTATGATGATTCAAATTTTGGTGGGAAAAGTAACATTTTTAATCATGGGATTTTTACCAATAAGTCCCTATTAAACGGTGGAATTTATAAAAAAAAACACCACATTTCATATTTTACCTTGGGGTCCATAAATTAAAATTCATTTTACCAATAAACCCCTGACTCCTTTTAAAATATTTCATAATACCAAATAATACCAAACTGCCCTCCCTCGCATTCCGTTTCTTTCTCTAATCGCAATTCCCCTTCTTTCTCTATCCGCAATTCCGATTTCGATCTCCAATTTCGTATTTCCGATCTCTCTTCTCTCTCACGCACCAAAACTCTATCTAGGGTTTACTTCCAATCCTTTTGATTCTCCATTTCATTACAATGGAATCCCCCAAATCTGACTGATTCCAGAGGCGAGTTGTTTGTTAGCGGGGATGCTAATTGGGCTTCGGATGCTAGTGAGGCTGCAGCGGCAGCTAGGAATTTGAGGAGGGAAAGAGATGATGGGAACGGAGGAGGAGGAGATAGAGAAAATTCGGGTGCAGGGTTTGGTCAAACTGGTGTATTGGACGGTCAAGGGAATGAATCTGGGTATGGGAGTGAGCCTGGAGATCGAGGTGATGCTGAATTGGGTTATGGCGATGACATTGATGAAGAAGATGATCTGAGGCTGTTATTTTGGGGCGAGCATTTTGGAGGTATATTTTCTTGATAGAACTTTCATTTGCTAAGCTTATGGTTCTTGATACAAATATTTTAGGATCAAATGGTTCTTGATACAAGTATTTAATAGAAAAGCTATGTATTTTTGTATCAACTTTTGAATGTCATGTTCAGGAACCTTCTAACATAATCACAACATTAAATCAACTCAAGACAACTTATCATTACCTTCCTATCACAAATTATTATGGACAATTCAATAAATATTAATCATAACATCAATCCAAGTTCATCAATGTCATATGATTCTTTATCCACCATTTTTGTGAAAATTTGCCATATCTTGGATATTGAGGATAACTCGTTTGATAAAGTCAGCGCCCAGAAGTCTCTAAATCTTGCCTTCGATTTTATCCAACGGCTTATAATCATGCTTAACAAGAAGTCGATGTTCTATCAGTCCTGGTACTTACAATACAGGCCTAAATGAGTTTTGATCAGCAAGATTAATTACTACCAGCGTGACTTGAAATTCAGTCATTAAGTCCTCTATCTAGGCCGGAACGTCTTCCATTTTGTGCAAACTTACCTTATAAACCACATATTTATTCCTCTCCGTTTCTCACCAAAAGAGATGAATGGGCTGGTACCTTTGAATCCATTCTTCTAACCCGAACCCAACCCAGAACTGATTACCCAGGTAACTCTCTCTCTCTCCAACACCACCGCAGCTGCTATGGAGCTAACTCTAATAATTTTTCCATGCTTTTATTTTTTATAGAACAGATTCCAACTCCAGTAAAGATCAGGCAAGTCGAGGCAAAAGAGGACGCCAAGCTAAGCGAATTCCAGCAAGAGTTAATACAACTTGCTGCGGTTCTAAAAGGAGACAATAGCCTAACAAGTTACCCAGAAAAGATCGGACGTGAAATGACAGTTAAGCAAGGTAAAGAGTACATGGAAGCAGCAGTCAAAAGTTTTTTCGAGGCAGGAATTGCAGCTAAGAGAATGGGCATTGATGGAGAACATGTTGGGATTTGGATCCTAAACTGCAAGGAAATAAACGTCCGAGGAATTTCTGCGAAGGAGAGCGGCCGCGCTCGGGGTGGAGGGCGACCGCGCTGGGTGAACGAAATTGGGGGTTGCATCTCGGCAAAGGAGGGCGACCGCGCTGCAGGGGTGCGCGGCCGCGCTGGCGTCGGGGAGTTTGAATCCTGTTCAGATTTTGTTTCCTATTTTGTGTAGATCTCTTCTTTGACTGAGCTAGGGTTCCTTGTATTGCTATATAAACATAAATCCGGCCTAGAACATATTGTAGCAACATATTAGAGAGACTAATACATATTGGCTTGGCAATTGCCCCCGGACGTAATTCACGAGTTGGTGAATGAACCGGGTAAACAACTCTTGTGTTCTTGTGTGTGATTGTTTCTTTCTTGTACGTGTGGGTGTGTTGTTTTCTTTGTGTTGATTGCAACGGGGGAGCACCAATTTCACAACAGAACAAAATGTAAAGATGTGGCCTTCACTTACTACAAGATCAACAAAGCCTTCTTACAATGGTCAGCCTTGACAAGAGAAGACCATACGCGTTTTAATAGCTTGGAAAAATGCGTAATGTCAGATGATCTTTGCCTAGTTGGTGTTGGTCACTAACTGATGTTTGTTGCAGAAAATGGGCAGGGAAGCGATAGGTTATTGCTCTTTGAACAAATGAGGCAGCTGCAAATCAGTCCCAATGGGGAAACGTTTGTTGCAGTTTTATCAGCTTGTGCAAGTGCAGAAGCAGTCGAAGAAGCTTTAACACAGTTTAAGCTGATGGAAAACGAGAATAAAATCACTCCAGTCCTTGAATGAAGCCATGGAATTTCTGGGCATTTGAATGAAGCCATAGAATTGATGCTTTGAGAACTCTTAGGGAGTTGAAGCTTCTTAGGCATATTAGGCACGAGAATGTGATTGCTTTGAAGGATGTTATGTTGCCTATTCAACGGAATAGCTTCAAGGATGTGTATTTAGTTTATGAGTTGATGGATACTGATCTTCAGCATATTATAAAGTCGCCACAACCTCTTTCCAGTGATCATTGCAAATACTTCTTGTTTCAGGTAAGATTTTTTCTCAAGTTGTTTCGAGTGGCTGATCGATTTTCAACTTGAATCCACCCTAGCTTATAGGAGTATTAATGGTAACAATTTAAATTGCTGAAATAACACTATTGAAGTAAGAATTAATGCAACCTTCCAGATTGTGTGTGGCCTATGTTTTGTTAACTAGTATGTTTGTTCTTGGGCATTTTAAGTGTTAGTTAAGGAAGTCAATGCTTAATTATTATGTGGTCATAGATCATTTTTTGCCTTTGCTTTTTCTTTCGGAGCTGATTTCTTCCTATTGTGGGAGCACTCTGCCATTTCAGCGGTGGAATTCGATACTAAGGTAAACCATGAATAACAGATAAATAACGGCAATTTTTTTTTACTCATAATATATTATTTTATTTTTTCACAGTTATTTTGCTTTGTGTGGTTTATCCGTTATTTATCTGTTATTCATGAATGTTTGTGCACAACTGTGAGGTCAATTTCTCAGTTCTGATTGTTGAGGTCACTTTCTCAGTTATTGTGCATAACAGTGAGGTCTATTTTACAGTTGTTGGTTGTGATGTGAATAACTGTGAAATGTTTTTCACACTTCTAAAACTGTGAGGTCAGTTTCACAATTATTTATGAATGTGAAATGGTTTGGTTTTTAACCTTTCTAAACTGAGAACTGTGAGGTCAATTTCACAGTTAATTTGGTACTTAGTATGTTTTATTTACCCGTTATTTATCTTTTATTCATGAATGTTTGTGCACAACTGTGAGGTCAATTTCTCAGTTATGATTGTTGAGGTCACTTTCTCAGTTATTGTGCATAACAGTGAGGTCTATTTTACAGTTGTTGGTTGTGATGTGAATAACTATGAAATATTTTTCACACTTCTAAAACTGTGAGGTCAGTTTCACAGTTATTTATGAATGTGAAATGGTTTGGTTTTTAACCTTTCTAAACTGAGAACTGTGAGGTCAATTTCACAGTTAATTTGGTACTTAGTATGTTTGGTCTACTCGTTATTTATCTGTTATTCATGAATGTTTGTGCACAACTGTGAGGTCAATTTCTCAGTTATGATTGTTGAGGTCACTTTCTCAGTTATTGTGCATAACTGTGTGATAGATTTCACTGTTTTATGTCATTCTTTTATATAACAACTGTGAAATCTATTTCACATTTGTTGAAAAATAATTTTATTTTATTTATAAAATTTGAAATATATGATGAGTAAACTTGTTTGATTTGTCTTGGCGATGCGATTAAAACATTGGTTTCAGATAATTTTTTCGACTTTTAGATTTTGAGATATTGCATTTTAAAAATTTAAGAGAAAAAAAGGAAGAGAGAGAAGGAGAGAGAAATAAAGCAGGTAAGGCTCTGGACTCAGCGTCCGTCACGCGTCAAAGAGGGGTATGAGGGGCAATTTGGTCCAGAAAAATTGAGGGACTTTTTGGCTGTTTTGATAATGTTAGTCCTTAAAGGTAATTTTTATTTGGATTGGGGACTAATTGGTCAAAGCCTCTTTAATCATTGAGGTGACTTTTGTTAATTTTCCCTTAGATCTAAGGACCCAAGGACCCAACTTCCAAACCAATAACCCATTTTAACCCATTTGAGATGAAAATCCCAAATAAACCCACAGCTAACAGAGGGAGACGGATGTTAAGTTCCTAAAATCTCTCCGTAATATCACGTAATCAAATCATAATCAAAAATTCAAAATTTCTTAAACCCAAACTTTCTCTCTCTACAATCAAGCGTCGATTGATTTTTTCTACCAGAACAAAACATCAATTCCGGCCAAATTCGAACCTAATTCCACGCGAGTGAAGTCATCGACGAAGACATTGAAGCTCGACTCTGATAACCTCCGTTTGTGAATAACAATGTGGCAAATGGTATGAGACCTGGCAACATCATATACACAGATATAAGGCCTTTAATTGGTCCTATAAAGTATAGGACCCTAGGCACAGCAACATCAAATACACAGATATAAGCCCTTTGAATGGTCCTATAGCAACTGGTATAGGACCTGGCAACATCAAATACACAGCTAAAAGAACTTTAAATGGTCCTATAACAAGTGCTATAGGACTTGGCAACATCATATACAAAGCTTTAAGACCTTTTAATGGTCCTATAGCAAGTTGTGATGATGCCCGATTTTTTTTGAAAATCAAAACGGAGTCGCCACGCCATTTTTTTTTTAAGGGCCAAAAATTTGAAAAAAGCCCGAGATCAGAGATTTAGGTTCGGAGGTCATGTTACGCGTCGGGAAGGACGTTAGTGTGCACCCGGAGCGCCTCGTAAAACGAGTCTTCCAAACATTTGAAATCCTGTTGTGTGTGTGTGTGTGTGTGTGTGTTTTGACCAAAATGAGTTGAAACTGAGAAAAACAAAAATGGGGAACTCTTTATAAGACTTTGAACAATCCCCAAGATTTTTGGTATGATTTTTGGGTTGAGTCTTGGCACTCAAAAGATCTTTGGGAGTTGAAAAGCAATTCTGCCAGAATGAAAAAGGCAGTTGACCCTTGACTTTGAAATGGACTTAAAGGCTTCAAAACCTCAGAATCTGGGGAAAGTCCGAGAATGAAAGTTGCTTAAAACACCCTAAATAGGGTTTCTGCAAAGGAACTTTCCATTTTGGAAGTAATTTGAGGGGTCAAAACCTTCTGGAAATCTCAGATGTGAAATCTGGATTTCCAGAAGCTAATGAACTGGCCTCTAAGAGAAAAATTGAAAGATTGGGTTTTACTCACGCAAAAAATAAAGTAAAAATATGTATGGAAAGATCTGGATGTTGGCTACAAAAAGTATTTTGTAGTCAACACCAAATACCAAGTTTATCTATGTCCAAAAAATTAGACCATGGACTGAGGTCTGAGAAAATTGCTACTGGACAGCAACTTCTCAAGAGAAAATATGATTTAAAAGGGGGTTTTTGCATCCATGCTTGTCCCCATTTCCCTAGGTTTTGATTAGTGATCACTAGACATTTTAGTGGTGAATCAACTATACCAAACCATCCTTGGGGTACATTAGGACTAAGCACTTCATTTGCTTGGGAAGGGGAATTTTATCCTTTGAAAATGGGATTTGGTGCTTGAAAATGGTATTTAGGGTTTTGAAAATGCATTTTGCAAGTAAATAAGAACACATTGAAGAAAATGTTGATCCTTGTAGAAGATCATCCATGGAGATGAACCTCCATGGTGATCTTCTTGGATCTAAGACAAGAAGATAAAATAACTACATTTTGTAGTTTAAAGATGCATGCATGAATGAGAGACTTAGTGTAGGGAGAGGGAGGTTATACCTATCTTCCTTGTGTCTTGTGTTTGAATGGATTCAAAGGCTTGAATGTGTTTAGGATTTGAAAGTGTTTAGGGTTGATGATTTGAGTTGGTTAAAGAGAAAACAAGTAGATAACAATGAAGTCCTCTATGTTTTCTCTCTATTCCTCCTCCTAAAGGGTGATTTGAGCTTGAGTTAGTGTATGTATAAGAGTATGTATGAGAGTGATTTGAAGTGTTTGTGAGTGAGTGAGATTTGGGAAAGATTGAAGAGAAAATGGTGGCAATTCAAGTGAATTCCCACCGTTTTCTCCCTATATTTCGCCGCAGTTTCGTTGCCGTGATCAAATTGTGTTGTTTTAACCGAGAGAGGAGGGTTCAATTTATAACCCCGCGAACATTAATCATATCCGCGGAGGTCCTCAGAAACGTGCCTCGGTGCATTAAATGCCGCTCCAGTGCTTTGAACAGAAGAATATTATTCAAAAATTTCCAAAGCAGCTTGTTTTTCAACTTGCCTAATTCGGATTTTTCCAATTTCTTTTGCTTTTTGAGATTCTTTTCTTGGTTTAACTTTAAATGGCAATGCCCACTTTACCCTTGCTTTGTTAGGAAAGGTTAGTGGTTTGTTAGAAATGTTAGAAATGTTAAAACTCTCGTTAATTTTCTAACGAAAGTACTAACGGCTCAAATTGGAGCACTTACAAGAGCCCCTGCGACGGTGCTTTCGAAGGAAGCGGGGTCGTCGATAAGAGTAAGGCTCCATATTTGGCGGATGATCGTGTGATCGAGCCGGACCTAATGATAGGCTACCTACGTATCCCTAGCGAGAATCAAGCCGGCCGTAGTTCTGTCTTTCGACTATCTTTAGTTGTCGACCCCTGAGTGACTGCTTTAGGATGTCAACTCGGCGAGCGAGTTCTACAAGCCGATGCACAAAGAAACTCTCGCTGGGATAAGAAATGACCCTTCTGGCTACGATGGCTGTGGTCAGATATCCGCTCCGCTGGGGATAGGAATGACCATTTTGGTCCGGCGGCCGAACCTAATGATAGGCTACCTACGTATCCCAAGAGGAATCAAGCCGCCGTAGTTCGGGTCTTTCGACTATCTTTAGTCGTCGACCCTACTGCTTTAGGAAAGTCATCCTAAGATTTGACTATTTTTGGGAAGTCGCCCTACGGTCCGACTATTTTTGGGAAGTCGCCCTATGATCCGACTGTTGGGAAGTCACCCTAAGGTTTTGACTGCTTGGGAAGTCGCCCTACGATCCGACTTTTGGGAAGTCACCCTAAGGTCTCGACTATTTTTGGGAAGTCGCCCTATGGTTTGACTATTTTGGGAAGTCGCCCTATTACTTGACTATTTTTGGGAAGTCGCCCTACGACTATTTTTGGGAAGTCACCCTATAACTGACTATTTTGGGAAGTCACCCTAAGGTTTTGACTATTTTTGGGAAGTCACCCTAAGATTTGACTATTTTTGGGAAGTCGCCCTAAGGTTTTTGACTATTTTGGAGAAGTCACCCTATGGTTTGACTATTTTTGGGAAGTCACCCTAAGGTTTTGACTGCTGGGAAGTCGCCCTACGATCCGATTTTTGGGAAGTCACCCTAAGGTCTGACTATTTTTGGGAAGTCGCCCTATGATTTGACTATTTTTGGGAAGTCGCCCTATTACTTGACTATTTTTGGGAAGTCGCCCTACGACTATTTTTGGGAAGTCACCCTATAATCTGACTTTTGGGAAGTCACCCTAAGGGACGATCGATTTATCGCTTCCTCGTGTCAGCGTGTGATAGCGTTTAGGTGCCTCAAACCTCGATGATGGCGTCTTAGGTGCCTCGAACCTCGGTGATGGCGTCTCAGGTGCCTCAAACCTCGATGATGGCGTCTTAGGTGCCTCGAACCTCGATGATGGCGTCTTAGGTGCCTCGAACCTCGACGATGGCGTCTTAGGTGCCTCGAACCTCGATGATGGCGTCTTAGGTGCCTCGAACCTCACGATGGCGTCTTAGGTGCCTCGAACCTCGATGATGGCGTCTTAGGTGCCTCGAACCTCGATGATGGCGTTTTAGGTGCCTCAAACTCGATGATGGCGTTTTAGGTGCCTCGAACCTCGATGATGGCGTCTCAGGTGCCTCGAACTCGATGATGGCGTCTCAGGTGCCTCGAACCTCGATGATGGCGTTTAGGTGCCTCGAACCTCGATGATGACGTTTTAGGTGCCTCGAACCTTGATTTGAAATGATTTCCTTTGATGGTTTAGGATAGATGGTCCTCTAGTGGACTTTATTTGAAGGGATCGGTTTTACGTCCGCCGCCGAAGGAAAGGATGACCGTGCCGGTCGAGCGGCCGGACCTAATGATAGGCTACCTACGTATCCTTAAGAGGGAATCAAGCCGGCCGTAGTTCGAAATCCACCGGACAGCTTAGGAATAGGTCTAGATCCCGGGCCTTTTGATAATTTGGAGGCCGTCACCTTAAGGAACTAAAGCTTTCGTCGCTATTTCGCCGAGATAGAGATAGCTTAAAGCTAAGGGTAATCATGCAACATTTCGAGATATGTCGAGGGACTAACGTACCTTGCGTGCTTACCTCGCAGTGAGAGCAAGTCGCGGGGCCGCAGTAGCCGATGCTGCCGAGAGTCTCGATGTATCCGATCGAGAACTCGCGTCTCGTCCTGACCGTATTTGAGAACTCGCGTCCCCGACCCACTCGCTCGAGAACTCGCGTCTCGACCGAACCGTATTTGAGAACTCGCATCCCCGACCGATTTGTAATTCGAGAACTCGCGTCCCCGACCGACTCAGATTGGAGAGCTCGCGTCCCCGACCGATTTCAGATTGAGAACTCGCGTCTCCGACCGATTTGCATTTCGAGACCTCGCATCCCCGACCGATTTCAGATTGAGAACTCTCGCCTCCGACCGATTTGCATTTTGAGACCTTGGCATCCCCGACCGATTTGCATTTTGAGAACTCGCGTCTCCGACCTATTTCAGACTCGCGTCTCCGAACCGACTCAGATTCGAGAATTTGGCATCCCCGACCGATTTGCACTCGAGAACTCGCGTCCCCGACCGATTTGTATTTTGAGAACTTGGCGTCTCCGACCGATTTGTATTCGAGAACTTGGCGTCTCCGACCGATTTGTATTTCGAGAACTCGCGTCTCGACCGAATCTCGACCGAATCAGATTGAGAACTTGGCGTCTCTCGACCGATTTGTATTTCGAGAACTTGGCGTCTCCGACCGAATCAGATTTGAGAACTTGGCGTCTCGACCGATTTGCATTTGAGAACTCGCGTCTCTCGACCGATTTGTATTCGACCGAATTGTATTTGAGAACTCGCGTCTCTCGACCGAACGGCAGACACCGGAGGTGGTCTTCATCGGGGCCGTTTTCATCCATTTCAGGACACTCGAGGTCGTCTTTAGCAAGTCAGACGCCGGAGCTTGTCTTTGCCAAACTGTAGATGCCGGAGGGCGTCTTCATCCATTTCAGGACATCGAGGTCGTCTTTCGTGAAGATCATCCTTGCCGAAAAGGGTGATTTGATTTCACGTTTAAATTCCTGCATTCGTTAGTGAAGAGGAAGATGCATATATGATATTTATGGTGACAGATGCATGCATAGAGCCAAAAATGATTGTGAGAGTATCACTGCATAAGTTTGCGAGATGACGCATTTACTTGCTTTCGAAGATGCACTTAGCCTAAGCTGGGAAGGAATTTAAGATCTTCAATCACTTAGGATTGTTCCTATTGATTCAAGTTTTCAGTGCATGCTACATGAGCCCCGGGGAGATTTTTGTGGGGATGCATGGTGACGAGAGGGGATGTATGTGTTGCTGACTGCTTGGGACAAACTTTGAGCCGCGTGGGGTGATATCCTTTCGTCGCGGACCGAATTGCATGTTATTGATGAGGTCAATTTTGATCTTGGGATGAAGTTGGATTTGAACCCCTGTCTCGATTGAAATTTCTTTTCGCCCTGACATTTCAAGCCGACGCCGATGTGCTCTAGAATGTTGACATGAATGAACCCTCTTTCGCTTGGGTTAGTTGTGATTTGACGAAATGCCGATATGAGGAGATTCCCAATTCTCAACTTTGATGATGCAGGAGTTGCCATATGCCAAGTTCTAAAGCCGAAACTCCAAGATAGTTGTTGAGGTGACTAGGCCTTTCTTCCGAAGATAGGTGTGACTTGATAAAGCCCCATTCCATGGAAAAGACATGGCGAAAACCACTAATCTTTCTTTGAATGATTTGATGAAGCCCTGTGTTTGACAAAGCGTCACTACAGAGGTCCAAGCTTAAAGGTTTGACCGACATACCGATGAAGTACCGAGCCAATCGATCAACGTGAGAGCCTTCAAGGTGAAGTTGTCATGAAGGGAGAAACCCATCTGATACCGACTATGAAACTAGAATCCTCTCTTCGAAGAGTGTCTTCCATATGGGAACCGTTAGCCATAAAGGCACTTCGCTTGTTCGTGGCTTCAATCATATTCACCCTACTTTTTTTTTTAGTGGAATGGATTGTTGATCGTATTGGGTCCTCGGGGTCCCCTTTTCGATCGCTCTCACACCGCCCTTTTTCAGAGTCGTGTCGAGGTGGAAGAAACCCGTATCCGTAAGGTGTGCGACAACTCGCCGCCGATTGTAAGCCCTCTCAAATTTAGCCCCGGAATTGATCATTGCCCGTAGATCCTGATAGGAAATTGCTAAGCGAGATCCTCGATGTGGTTTCGTGCGTGACCGAAAGATGTCTAGTTGTTCCTCTTCAAAAGGAGGAGTTGCCATCTTGCTTGTAAAAGTCCCCGATGTTCTCGTCTGACGCCGCATTGTTGTCTCGTGTGTCAAATCTATTTGCTTCCCACTCCAAGTTGGCTAGTAGTCTCGGTCCCACGTAGCCCCGGCCTCGGATTTTAAGCGAAAGAACCATTTTAGAGCACCGGACTTCAAAGAGAGATCAAATAGTCGCCCAACCGCCGATCGCGCCCCTTTGACCTTCATTGCCAAGGTATACGTGTCCGTATGGGTTTTCGGGCATGCAAGGCCATCAAAGAGATCCAAATTAGGCATCACGAATTTGTGGGGAACAAAGGAGTCCTGTTCGCTGCCGGAAGCGTACTTCTTAGCAAATAATTCAAGAATCCGTGCTTTCATTTCCTCGTGTCGCTCCACGAATCAAGCCAAATGAGGGTCTTGTGGTGGAACCATGGCATTCAAACCAGCGACCGAGCTAGAGAGAGGAGCTACCACCGGCGGCATACAGCGGAGGGAACGGCCGATCTGGGACATAGTGAAATCCTCGTCTCGCCCGAATCACCCCGGAGCTTCGAGTAGGACCCCGGGCAAAGGGATAGAACCTCGCGGCTTGTTGTTGATTTTCAACCGGCAAAGAGGGCAAAGGCGCCTCGATGTAGCCGGGTAACTCGAATTTCCTGAGCGAGGCCCATAAGTAGGCTTAAGTGCGCGGCCGCCGTCCCCGATTGTTGAATTGCATAGTCAAGGTGCATGACCAGTGGGTACCGCGGTCCCGGTGATTCTCGATGAAACCGGGATGGAGGCTTGGTAACCCATCGAAGCCCGAGCGAGGAATGGATTTGTGAAAGCCGCGAGGAGCGGCCGAGCTAGCATCATCCCGAGGAAGGGCTTCGACCGTTGCCCCGGGACCGCATCGCGGAAGCATTCCAAACCTCGCCGCGAAGGCCCCGATAGATTGGTTCCAAACCGAGGTGGGATTCCAATCCGCCGTGGCATTCCGAGGTATCCCCAACCACGAGGAGACATTCCGTACCGATTTTGCCCCCGCCGAGGAGCCGCAACCGATCGGTTACGTTAGGGCCGTACGGGTCCAAGAGTCCAGATTGGGGTTTGGCCGTCCCGCTGAGACTGGCCATGAAGGAATCTTGCGAGGCTTGTGCGGTGCCGGGATTGGACATCTTGAACCGGGTCAGCCAAGGCATTTCAAACCGATGTAACCGAGAAGCTCCCGACCGATCTCGTACCGAACCGCCGAGGCATACCAAACCGCCGTGACATACCGAGCCGACTCCCGACCGCTGGAGGCATACCATACCGGCCCAAATCGGATCAAGTCAATTTGTTTCCCCAAACGATCGTCCTGCATCGAATCAGAATGTATATCGACCGAGGCCGAAAGGACGGCCGATTCGCAAGTCGAGAAGAGCGAGGAAGGTGGTGGTAGTCTCTGTCCGGCCAAGATAGGGACGGGGATCCTTTTCCTCTTCTACCGTGAAAGTTCCATCTGGCCGAGGGCAATCGTCAAACCAAAATTCCCGACATCTTCCAAGGATGAACATCGAAACCTCATTCTCGATTGGCACAAGGAGTTTTATGGACTCAGTTCCAATATTAGCCATAGAAATATGATGAATTTCTGGTCTTGGTTAAAATTCCATCCTCGTCCTCGGGACATCAAAGAACCGCACTTCGACTAGCCCATGACCAACATGGCGATCAAATCTCATCTTGCTTGGTGGAGCCTTGGTCCGAAGAGATGTATTTGCGAAGTCTTGATTTCGGGAAGAAGTAACTTGGCAAAGCCTCTGCCTCATGACCGTGAATCCGACACAATTAGAGAGGCTTCAACCCGGTAGGCACCGTAGACCGATACCGAACAAGACCCAACCCATCTTGTAGCAGAGTGAAGAACCAACGTTCTTGAATTATCATGTAGCAAAAGAGGCAACCCATCCTTCCATATTTACTTTATTATTTTCTTTATTCAATTAGTCAACCTAAGAAAATGTAAAAGCAAGACAATTTTAGGAATGTATACCGCATAGGGCATATTTTTTTTCGAAAAGTGGGGATGAATCCCGATTTGTATTATTTGATGGCCTCATTTGACGAAGGCACAAAAGAACTCGCTGGGTTTGACTCTTTTGAGAGAGCATAAGTTTAGAAAGGTTTGTAAAAGTGTATGGAAGCCCCCGCCGACGTAAAATTAGTGTTTAGCTCTATTTTTCCTATAATGTAGAAAAAGAAGACTTGTCGAGACATCTCGAAAATATGTTTTATTCAAAATGATCACAAGATTGCTTAAAACCCTTTATTAATGTTCGGTTATTCAACCCCTAATCTCGATATGAACAAACATTTTGATTAATCATGAGGAGAAAGTCAACTCGATACCAAGAGTCGAAGTTGGCGAATGGTGAAGAGGGATCGTGTATAGGAGAGGCTATCGCGAGGCCGGATTTTCTCGGGATTTGAATGTGTTTATGACCGGACCATTTCGGTTGCCTACGTTCCCCTCATCATGAGGAGCTCAGTCGCCGTAGTTCGGGTCCGAACCGTGTTTGGCTTTAGAAAAGGGGTATGAACATTTGTGGTACTTTTGGTGAAAAGGCTCTGATAGGAAGTTTGGATGATAAGGTGCGGGCCTTGAGGTGATTCCTTGACAAGTCATTTTGAGCGATTCCGTTGCTTCTTGATCGTCGTCCTTCATCTGGGAGAAAGATTTTGGATGCACTTAAGGGCTTATGATATGTTTTTGCCGTTGCTTTAATCAAGCTCCTCGTTGTCGACAACTTCCGTTCTTCTAGCTTTAATTTTGCCCATATGTCAAACCTTCCGATCGGCGGTGCTAGGTCCTCGCCTCATTTTTTTGAAGCTTTTGTTTTTTTTTTTTTTTTTTGAAGCTTTTTTTTGAAGCTTTTGTTTTTTTTTTTTTGAAGCTTTTGTTTTTTTTTTGAAGCTTTTGTTTTTTTTTTTTTTGAAGCTTTTGTTTTTTTTTTTTTTTGAAGCTTTTGTTTTTTTTTTTTGAAGCTTTTGTTTTTTTTTTTTGAAGCTTTTGTTTTTTTTTTTTTTTTTTTTTTTTTTGAGCACTTCGAGGACGAAGGCAAGCTTCTACTTGAACTTTCTTGATGCATGGGGGCGGAGGCAAGCCCCGTTTTTTTCGATATGGGGTCGATCTCCCGATGCCGAGTGACCTTGTTGTCCCTCGATGTTGCCGCCTTCGTCGACTTGATCAAGGTGATGATGGGGATATGTTTTGGAAAGTGTATGGCTTGATGGAGGCCTTTGTGAGGTGAGGAAAGTGTATAGGAGGGCATTAGTTGACTTTCTCGCACCAATTAATTAAAATCTTAATCATTTCCAGAGATTATTTGTTGAGCGATGCGAGTGATCATTTAAAATAAAACCATTTCATTAAATGTAATGTAGGTGTGCAAATAATGTCTCAAGTCTAGCGAGAAAAGAAAAAGACTCTTTTATAGAAAACTTAAGATTAACTACAATGTCCAAGGAGGACTTGATTGAACGAAGAAAGTACTAGAACCTACGAAGGTTGACTAAAAGACTGTTTTAATATTAAAGGATGGGTAGCCCCTAGTCTAGCTACTCTTTGTTGTTGACCGCCAAGACGCTGAGCTTTCCATCTTTCTCGTTAACTTCGATTCCATTACCGTGCACCGAGGCAAATGATCGCTACGTGCCCATGATACCGGTGGGAGTGGAGGAGTTTGAGGCCACGGAGCACTGGGCGAGCACAAGTTGTCCAAAGAAACGGGTCGGAAAAGTCACTGGGACGAACTTTGTCGACCGAGCATATTGATGGAAGGAAGTGAACCCGAGAGGACCTCGAGGGGTATTGGGCTCTGTTTGGGAGGATTCAGCGATGCGCCGGTTGTTTTGAGTGAAAGGGGTGATACTAGCCGATTGTGTCTTCTGCCTTTCTCAAGCTTGGAACCGGCATTAGACAAGCGTGCTCGGGGCAAAGTTGTCCTATCGGATTCTCTCACTTCGGCACTTGAATTTTGCGCGACGTAATCATTTCTTTGCCCGGTTCGACATCTGGGTCAAAGGAGTGCTAGTACTTATCATAAGATCAAGCTTCTCCCGCATTTGTTTCACTTGCTCTATCAATATTGCCACATGGGATCAACGGGAACATTCGAGTTACCGGAACTCGCAACAAGACTCTTATCGCCAGAGGGAAACACACTCGCAGACCGGTGAAACCGACGGTGAATTCACTAAGTCCCAGAGACGACAACGGAAAACTTGTGGCATCCGGATTTTCTTTTAGCAACTCATGATCGCATTCAAAGGTGGGTGTAGAGGCTTCGTAACATAGCCACATAGCTCAAACCGATTATGTGAAGCCGGAGCATAAACCGGCAGTATTGCCGAAATTGAGGAACAGGTGTGATGGAGCCCAACTCGTTCGAGGAGCCGAGGGCGATGGAGCCCTAATGGCCCGAGGTGCCGGAAAGGGTCAAGAGGAATTGTCCTCGCAAGGGATCATATGTGGATGGAGGGAGGTGTCAGCGTGGGATGGAGAGTTATAGGATGAAGGGACCGAAATCACAAGCTTCGAAGTCTCATCTTCGACCATGACCAGTGGAACCATTCGCCTCAACCGTTACCCGAACTCCATGGCGGCGAGAGCATTGATGAAAGGTGGTCACTGTTCTTCATGAATCTTATGGGCGTTTCCAAAGCCAGACTAACTCTTCCTTCCTAATCATCGGATTTCTTGTATCCTTATCGCTTCTCGCCAAATCCGCCATCGATCATTATCATCCCATTTAACTCAGGCGTCGCCGTGAACTTATCTGAGGGCGAGAGTTCAAAGCATTTCACCAAATCCAGCTTTGCCATGGCCACATGCTTGTTGCAATCAAACCATCCATTCTCAACATTTGTTGCGACTAAATCATCCGGCTTGTCGTAGTCCTGTTGAATTCACGTAGTTTGAATCATAAAATTCAATCATGTTTACATTCGCGTTGTTTGGGAAATGATCATCAAGTGGCCGAGATCACCGAGGCGCTCGAGTTTGCCCTTCTTAATTAATCCCCGAATCGCCTTTCTCAAAGCCGTACAGCTTGTCTGGCCGTATGACCGTGGTACCGGTGGAAAGCACAATGCTTAGTGGTGTCAAAAGGGATTTTGGGATCCTTGGGCCGATAGTTTCGCGGGTTCGAGGAGACCCCGCTCTAGCAAGCTATTTAAAACTTTGCTTAAGGGAACACCCAAATCCTCTGGATTCGAGATTTGGTCATTGACTTGGTCACCATTCCGAATGTGGTTTGCCGGCTTTGGTCCATCGGGGCGCCTGCTTGCCCGTTTCGATTAACCTTTGAACCGCTCTCTTCAAGACTATGCAGCTTGCCTGGCCGTGTGGCCATAATGATCATGGAAGGCGCAGGTTTACTCATGTCGAGAGGTGCATTTGAGCTCCTCGATGGTAGTCCTCGAGAGGCTCCAAAAGGCCTACCCTTACTAAGCCCTTGAAAATTAAGCCCACGGGCATCCCAAGATCATCAAAACGTTCTCGTTGCCTTAAAGGACCACCATTTCTTGGTTGCTTTTGGGGGCCGTCAATTGTACACAATGCCTTCTTTCCTTTACCGGATGTCTGAGCCGTGTTGGAAGGGTAAGGTTTATAGCGGCGAGACATGTTCGTACTCGTAGTCTTTTCCCGTGCACGAACCCTTTTGATGTAATCATCAATGTAATCGTCGAGATTCGACCTTTGTAAACTTCATTCGTGTCGATACACAAGATTGATATGGTGAGATGGCCCGAGTCGAGCGATCGTCGATACTCGCTGCTAGGCTTTTCTTGTACCTTCTTAATTGGTTCTACCAATAATCCATTGGACGAGTCAATAGGAACATTAGGATTGCATGACCCCGCCACAAGATTGGCATTAGCAAACGAAACCACAAGAGGGAAGTACTCGGTGGGAGGAATGACAGCCTGAGCATTAAAAGCGTGACCGTAATCTTCCTCATAAGGCCCGGCAGCTTGCCGAAGATGAAGATATATGGCTCGTAATGGGTGGATACCAGTGGAGCAAATGAGTGCGGATCCGTAAGGCCGCCGAAACATGAGGCTCGAGGCATCGTAATGCAAGAGGATTGAATGTGTCTTGACCGCACCGAGGAACATGACCGCAAGGGAAATGTGTATACCGTACTTGATGAGCAGGAGCAGCCTTGCGTAACGGCCGGTGGAGAATTTGATGAGGAGCATTTGACCTTGTTTGACTTCCCAACCTGAGGGGCGGGGCAGAGCCCGATGAAGTGGTGATAAAAGCCCGGTGGCCCACGTGATCTTGCAGCATCATAGGGGCCAAAGGTGCTTGAGAATCGGAGGAAGCAAGCCGGCCCTCTCGAACCACGGAGCTCGAGAAACGAACCGTCCCATTCCGAGATGGTGACCCGAGCGATCGATGCGGTGAAGTAGTAACCGACCCCTTCCAAGCCGATGACCCGAACTGCATCGATGTTGTGAAGTAGTAACCGACCCTTCCAAGCCGCGGGCGAAAGCCAACCGACTCAATCCCGGTGGTGAGACCCGAGAGGCACCTGGGGCAAGCTGACCTAGATCGGACCGTCGAGGAGTATCGAGCAAGAAGTGGCCGAGATGTACCGAACCGACCACCTCTGCATTGATGGCCCGGCCGACCGAGGTTTTGGAGTAGCGAACCGACCCATTCCAAGCCGATTGAAACCCAAAGGTGAAAACCGGGAGGTGCCGGGGAAGTTGACCAAGATCGATACGATGAGGCCGAGAGGCAGGCCGAGTGATAGGCTTGGGGATGCTTGGCCCATTAGTAGTTCCACACGAAAGGGACAGGCATTTGATGGTAGTTGGCATGCCCTGAGGGTAATTAGCTCCAATCTTCGCATCAACCGTAAAGGTTCCATTAGGGTGGTGAACAATTGCTAGCCCCCGGGTTCTCGATACTTTCCAATAACCGACCGATCTCGAGCCTCTTGATTTTGTCTTATCTCGTTCCAACATCTCGATTCCACTGCTCGGCATTTTGCGGATTTTCTGGTGTGGAGTTGTACGTCCCCACCGTTCTCCTCTCGAGTTGGTCATTCTCAAACTTTGAGCCGAAGCGAAGGAGGAAACCGATGAAGTATCTCGACTTCGGAATGACCGAGCCGAACAAACGATGACCCGGGTCTCGATCCAAACTTTGCTTACCGTGGAAGGCACAAAAGGGTGTGGTTCGACTGGAAAGCGAAACAAAGGTTGGTGTTTCGGGCTTAGTGGCTCATGCAACATGCGCTATTTGTTCTTGTTTACTTAAAACATGTTTTATTAACCTAATCGGTTGGAAAAGATTGCTCTTCTTTTTCGCGAACTACTCGATTCCTCGGAT
Source organism: Adenophora triphylla var. japonica (assembly GCA_022495995.1). Taxonomy (NCBI): domain Eukaryota; kingdom Viridiplantae; phylum Streptophyta; class Magnoliopsida; order Asterales; family Campanulaceae; genus Adenophora; species Adenophora triphylla. Next base: position 90,083 of record JAFEMH010003745.1, read on the forward strand.
CAGCCGGGCCCCGTCACTACGTCTATAAGCCCCTCGTATTCCACCCGTATTTCGACCTCCCAGGTGGACACCGGCGAGGGTCCTATAGGGCAAGCGGGTCCCACCGACCGAAAAGAAAACGATCCTAGAAGTCTCGGGTAATCGAGTCTTGACGAGTATTCGATGTAAATTACGGACAAAGCCGACGTCAAAGTCAAGATCGTGTCCGAGGGCTCGACAAAAAGCTCGGCATGATTTGACCGATAAATGTCCACAGCTGATCTTGACTTGTCGTCGCTAAGCCGTAATCGTGCATGGAATAACCGTTAATCCTTGATGACTCAGTCATGCCGGGAGTCGTTGTATAATTTGTGCCGCCGTAGCCGAAGTCAAGGCGCCGGTCAATATCTTGGTCAAAGTCTCGCGGCGGGAAACCGGCATGACTTCGACCGATTAGTGGACCCGAAAGATATTGAGTCGGTATGCCGACAAAGGCTTGAAAGGAAAGGTCTATACACGTACAGGCATGACACAGACTGTACTAAAAACCAACCGGGTCTCTGACAAAGTGTGTCACTGACAAGTGCATGGTCGACACGAGGCTCCATGGGATGTTTGGGTAGTCCCGTGCTCATCCGAGAGGCGTAATAAGACCAAACGGACCGCGACAAGGATTTCCCTGTTAGGGACGTAGCGTGCAGCTGTAAGGTCACGTGCGCGTAGCGTGCAAGCGCCTATCTTCTTTTTCTGAGAAAAATAGAAATTTTTTATGTGTCTTAAAAAGGCATGATGCATGATTTTTTTTTGAATTTTTTTTGAAAATTTTTTTTTGAAAATTTTATGAACACATAAGCACATAAGCACAAAATTCCGACAGCTAGGGACATTATTCCGACAAATAAAATTTTGACTTTTCCGAGGCGGCCAAAAACAAACACGAAAACTGTGCAAAAATCAACACACACAAAGCAAAGGATTTTCAAATGTTGAGACGGAAGCTTGACCCTCAAAAGTTTTTCTTTTCTTTTTGAAAAGATAAAACTTGTTTTTCCCCAGCGGAGTCGCCACTGTGATGATGCCCGATTTTTTTTGAAAATCAAAACGGAGTCGCCACGCCATTTTTGTTTTAAGGGCCAAAACTTTGAAAAAAGCCCGAGATCAGAGATTTAGGTTCGGAGGTCATGTTACGCGTCGGGAAGGACGTTAGTGTGCACCCGGAGCGCCTCGTAAAACGAGTCTTCCAAACATTTGAAATCCTTTTGTGTGTGTGTGTGTGTGTGTGTGTGTGTGTTTTGACCAAAATGAGTTGAAACTGAGAAAAACAAAAATGGGGAACTCTTTATAAGACTTTGAACAATCCCCAAGATTTTTGGTATGATTTTTGGGTTGAGTCTTGGCACTCAAAAGATTTTTGGGAGTTGAAAAGCAATTCTGCCAGAATGAAAAAGGCAGTTGACCCTTGACTTTGAAATGGACTTAAAGGCTTCAAAACCTCAGAATCTGGGGAAAGTCCGAGAATGAAAGTTGCTTAAAACACCCTAAATAGGGTTTCTGCAAAGGAACTTTCCATTTTGGAAGTAATTTGAGGGGTCAAAACCTTCTGGAAATCTCAGATGTGAAATCTGGATTTCCAGAAGCTAATGAACTGGCCTCTAAGAGAAAAATTGAAAGATTGGGTTTTACTCACGCAAAAATAAAGTAAAAATATGTATGGAAAGATCTGGATGTTGGCTACAAAAAGTATTTTGTAGTCAACACCAAATTCCAAGTTTATCTATGTCCAAAAAATTAGACCATGGACTGAGGTCTGAGAAAATTGCTACTGGACAGCAACTTCTCAAGAGAGAAAATATGATTTTAAAGGGGGTTTTTGCATCCATGCTTGTCCCCATTTCCCTAGGTTTTGGTTAGTGATCACTAGACATTTTAGTGGTGAATCAACTATACCAAACCATCCTTGGGGTACATTAGGACTAAGCACTTCATTTGCTTGGGAAGGGGAATTTTATCCTTTGAAAATGAGATTTGGTGCTTGAAAATGGTATTTAGGGTTTTGAAAATGCATTTTGCAAGTAAATAAGAACACATTGAAGAAAATGTTGATCCTTGTAGAAGATCATCCATGGAGATGAACTTCCATGGTGATCTTCTTGGATCTAAGACAAGAAGATAAAATAACTACATTTTGTAGTTTAAAGATGCATGCATGAATGAGAGACTTAGTGTAGGGAGAGGGAGGTTATACCTATCTTCCTTGTGTCTTGTGTTTGAATGGATTCAAAGGCTTGAATGTGTTTAGGATTTGAAAGTGTTTAGGGTTGATGATTTGAGTTGGTTAAAGAGAAAACAAGTAGATAACAATGAAGTCCTCTATGTTTTCTCTCTATTCCTCCTCCTAAAGGGTGATTTGAGCTTGAGTTAGTGTATGTATAAGAGTATGTATGAGAGTGATTTGAAGTGTTTGTGAGTGAGTGAGATTTGGGAAAGATTGAAGAGAAAATGGTGGCAATTCAAGTGAATTCCCACTGTTTTCTCCCTATATTTCGCCGTAGTTTCGTTGCCGTGATCAAATTGTGTTGTTTTAACCGAGAGAGGAGGGTTCAATTTATAACCCCGTGAACATCAATCATATCCGCGCGGAGGTCCTTGTAAACGTGCCTGGTGCATTAAATGCTACTCCAGGCTTTGAACAGGAAGAATATTATTCAAAAATTTCCAGCAGTTTGTTTTTTAACTTGCCTAATTCGGATTTTTCCAATTTCTTTTGCTTTTTGAGATTCTTTTCTTGGTTTAACTTTAAATGGCAATGCCCACTTTACCCTTGCTTTGTTAGAAAGGTTAGGGTTTGTTAGAAATGTTAGAAATGTTAAAACTCTCGTTAATTTTCTAACGAAAGTACTAACGACTCAAATTGGAGCACTTACACAAGTGATATAGGACCTGCTCTATTATGCATTTCATTGTATGTCCACTTGTTTTGCCTATGATTTTATAAAGGGGATGTACTAGTTTGCACTAAATTATATAAAATCATGTATATATGAACTGTCCTTGTTTGTGGCTTATGTTTTATTTTTGTTTGTGTATGAAAAGGTGGAAAAATACAATGTCTCAAGATAAGAGAATAACACTTATGAAGACAGGAAAATCGAGTGAAGATGAACTAGTAAGATCAGCAGATGTTACAACCATAGAGACATGAACTTCAAGCGTAGTACGTTACTCACCCAATAAATCAACAGAAGCTAAAAAAACCAAAGCAAAAGGTACCACCAAAAGTGCAAAGGGACTGACCTGGATCCCTTATTTCAGATCAAACCTCCATTCTCTATCATCTATGCTGTCAGAGATTGATTTAAGGGAAACTCATCTGGACAGGTTGAAGATATCTCCTTTCTTCAACCTATTCAATGCTATAAACTCAAACAAAGATGTGAACTTAAGAAAAATGGACTCAACAATCGAAGAATTGATCAGATGCTACAAGTCAAAAGAAAAGAAATTTTTGTTGGGTAAAGTTTTGGTTCCGTTGAGTGCAAGTGATGTATCAACTATATTCGGGGTTGTTTCTGGAAGTGTAGTGATTGATATGAAGAAGAAACGGGATAGGCACTCACTTGGGATAGTTGAGAGGCTTTTCCCCAACTGTAAAGCCAATGAAATAACAATGAAAAAGGTGAAGGACAACTTGAGAAGGCTAGTCACTAGTGATAGAGAGGTTGATATTGGAGACGTGGTGAGATTGCTAAATCTCATAGCATTGGGTTCTGTATTCTTTGCTTCAAAGGGAGAGGTGATGTCTCCTGGATTTTTATATTACGTGGATGATTTGGAAAGGATGAAGAGTTATGATTGGTCAACAGCGATTGTAGAGAACTTGATTCAGTCTCTAGACGAGAAATATAACACACCGATCCTCGTTGTTGGCTGTGTATCAATATTACCGGTAAGATCATTTTAAAATAATATTTTACTCTAATTTTATTTTAGTTACTATTATTTACTATCAGTAAAATTATATATGAATGATCATATTTGTCTTTATTTTGTAAATGTAGTATAGGTTTAACGAGCACACGAAGGTGTTCAATGCAACCAGAGACTTGCTTCCAAGGTTCATGAAGTGGGAAGTGTCAAAGACAATTGCCAATTTCAAGGATATTATCAAAAATTTGAGAAGTGATCAGGTATAAAACACGTTGACGATGTTATGTGGTAATTTGTTTAGTGATATCATGTCCTATACCAATTGCTATAGGACCATTCATAGTGTTGTCATGTCCTATACCAGTTGCTATAGGACCATTCAATGTCTTATAGCATAGGTATATGATTTTTTGAGGTCCTATATCACTTGATATAGGACCATTCAAAGGTCTTATAGCTTCGTATATGATGTTGTTAAGTCCTATACCAGTTGCTATATGACCATTCAAAGGTCTTAATGCGTTGGTATAAGATTGTGTGAGGTCCTATACTACTTGCTATAGGACCATCCAATGGTCTTATAGCTTTGTATATGATGTTGCCAGGTCATATACCATTTGCTATAGGACCATTCAAAGGTCTTATAGCTGTGTATATTATGTTCCCAGGTCCTATACCATTTGCTATAGGACCATTCAAAGGTCTTATAGCAAATGTATGGGGGTGTTATTATGTATGGGGGTCTTATATCACTTGTTATCGTTAAATATATCCATTCGATATAATACTTTTATCATAGGTTCAAGTTGAGGAGCTCGCACTGACACATGAAGAGAAGGTGTTGTTGATGGTGAAAACAAATGAGGATGGAAAAGAAGATGATTTTGAAATGTCAGTGGTAAAAGATGGTACTGAAAAAAGAATTGGGGAAGGGGATGAAGGAGGATGTTCGAATCTTCAAGAGTTAGTAGATAATGTTGACTTAATGGTGGGGTCCATAATGACACCTACTAATAAAGGTCAGGGGAGTGGGTCAAACGAGTTGATTGAATTAAGGAGTGAAAATGAAAAGTTGAAGCTGGAAAAAGCTCAGTTGCTGGAACAAATTAATGAGTACGAACTGAAAACCATTAACGCGATTGAAGAGGGGCAAGTTTTTGGGCCGAGGTTGAGTTGAGGAGAAATTTTGACAAGTTGATTAAAGAAAAGGACAGAGAGATTGCAAAACTTAAAAGTTTGCAAGAGGAGAGAGATAGAGAAATACAAATTTTGGAAGAAAAATTGGCTGAAAAGGAGAAGGAAAGGTTGCAAAAGGAACCAAAAGGAGATGAAGAGAAGTGCATGGAAATTTTGGCTGTGGGGAACCAGGGCAAGATAGTTGCTACTATCGGCTCCATGGAAAGAAGAGTAAAGGAAAGAGGGGATAAGAGGAAAAAGAAGGTCGATCCTGAATACACATACGACGAAAAGAAGAGGAGGCCACAGATTTCAAACAGCGAGGGAAAGAAGAAAACAGAAAGAGAAGACTTGGGTGGGAGTAAAATGGTTTTAGATGTTGATCAATTGGAAGATAACAGTGTTTTCTTACCAAAATTTAATGAGAACTTCAGTCTCACAACCAAGTCCATGGATGAGGCAACAAAGAAAAAAATTACAGATTTATGCGGAAGACTCGCAAGTCCGTAAGTAACACTTTTGTTAAAAATTGTTTTCATTTATTAAAAATCTTGATGATAATAGAAATGTATTTTTTTTATTGTTTGCAGTGACAGTGTATGGTACATTTTGGGATTGCATGTGAACTTGTGGCAATTGTGGGAATTGGCTCATGATCAGATGACCGAAGCTGCGGTATAAACATTTTTTATCCCTGCACTATATAAATATGTGTCTTCGTCTTAGTATGTGTTATGTGTTGTTGAATTGATAAATGACATAAAACAGGTCTTATCTCCCTTCTTATGTAGATTATACAGGTCCTATACCACTAGGTATAGGATGTCCTAATTTTGAAATTCGCAATCAGTTTTTTTTTTTATTATTATTTTTACAGTAATAAATATGTGGTTTAATATATATGCCAGTGAACGCTGACTTGTTACTCATTAAATGGATTTTTAGGTGATGGATGCTTACCTAAACATTTTGAGAGACAAATACAAAGAACTCCCCCCTCCATCTGGTGGACGCCAAAGGCCAAAAGTTAATTTTGTCTCAAGTTTTGCTACCGTAAGTCTTATTTATTGATTTAAAAGATACTTACGCCTCGATATTTTTTTTTAATTAAAGACAATTATCAGCTTAATGCTTACATTTAAAATTGATTTGTTTCCAGCAATGGTTGAAGGACAAGAACTCGGAAGAAATAAAGAGAGGAATCAACAATGTCATCAAACAATTTGTGGATGATGAAACAATTTTTATATTGTTTCCAATTCACTCATCAAGGAATGATCGTGGTGTCAGGACAAACGATCATTGGACATTGCTAGTGCTTGACACAGAAAATGGGGAGTATAAATTTTACAACTCCATGGAGAGGACAAAAGGAAAAGACCACTACGCAACACACAGCAGACTAATGGTAATATTTTATATATGACCTGTAATATGTTGTGTATATCATGTTACAAGGTCCTATACCAACTGCTATAGGACCTTTCAAAGGCTTTATAGCTTTGTATATGATGGTGCCAGGTCCTATACCAACTGCTATAGGACCATTCAAATTTCTTTTTTTAATTGTATGAAGTCTGATACCTGGTGTTTGATTTCACATATAATAATTGATTCCTTTCTTTCAATTTCAGTTTGATCATGTCAGGGCATTGTACAAACGACTAGAGGATACTCAAAAGAGCGTGGCAAATTTCATAGATTTTAAACGCGGAGACATTCCACAACAGCGATATGATAGTTTGGATTGTGGAATAATCGTCCTAATGGAAGCAGAGGAGATGTTTGATAAAGGAGTAATTAGCAAGACATATGAAGACGATGTTGTCTCGACGTATAGGGGGAAAATGATACATGACATTTTAGCAAGTCCACATTGTCCTCATCATTCATAAATTAAACATCTTAGTTTCTTTTTTGATGGAATGATAAAAATTGGTTGTTGTTGAACATTTTACTTGTATATTTGTTAAATGTTGGTTAAATATATTCCAAATATTTTTAAGGTCTCATAGTGGGTTTTTTGTTTGTGGTAGACGAAAAAGTAGAGGTCTTTTACTTGTTGGTATAGAAAAAATCAATTAACCAAAATTCTGAAATTAAAAGTTCTGATTGGTTTGTTTACCTGGAAACATAATATACACAGCTATAAGACCTTTGAATGGCCTATAGCAAATGGTATAGGACCTTTCAAAGGCATTATTGCTTTGTATATGATGTTGGGAGGTCCTATACCAATTGCTATAGGACCAATTAAAGGGCTAATAGCTATGTATATGATGTTGGCAGATCCTATACCAATTAGTATAGGACCAATTAAAGGGCTAATAGCTGTGTATATGAAGTTGGCAGGTCCTATATCAATTGCTATAGGACCAATTAAAGGGCTTATAGAGTTGTGTATGATGTCAAGTGTGTCCTATACCAATTACTATAGGATCAATTAGAGGCCTGTTACTACAGGAATAAGCCTGTTACAGTTCCTTCATACGTTGGTATAAAAAAACAATTAACAACAAATATTTTAGGATATAGAAAAAATCAATTAACCAAAATTCTGAAATTAAAATGATGGTATAACATTCTAATGAACACATGTGTAATGTCAAATAGGACGTTTATAGAACGAAATTAATAATTATTTGAATAAGAAAACAAAGACTCAACTAAAAATAATTTGCAATGGCTTCTTGCATGATCTTTTATTATGATAACCTTATTTTCCGCATCGACGACATTTCATCTTCCTCTTTGTACCTTCTCCTCTAGAAATGTAGCGATTTTTCCTTGGCCTACCGGGGGGCGTTTTGTTTCAGGAGGAAGAACCACAGATTCCCCATCAACTACAGGAGGACCTAATGTAGAAATAGCTGGAATTGACAGAGCATAAGATTTCCTGTAATTGCTTACCTTGAAATAATCTTGAATGAAAGAAGAAGAATTGTTCTTCAACCTGCTGAAGACGGATATGGAATGAACACACGAAAATCCATTCTGCTGCCACATCCCACATGAACATGTGTATTCCTGTATGTTGACAACCATAGAAGGATCTGAATGAACTTCAAATACATATTCATCACAAGCATGTATGATCCATGACCTTCCTTTGTCTGCACATTCCAAGTATACCTTCTGGATGGATGGACACAACACATTTGCCCATGAATTTGAGTCTTGTTTACGTCTGCACATTCTTGACATAATCTTCAAACGTATACTGTCTATCAACTCTACAACAGGGAGAGATTTATACTCCTTTATCATAGCATTAAATGACTCAGCCGCATTTGAGTACACTTCTCCATAACGATGACCTCCAAAATAAGCAGCTGCATAGTTTTCTTTCGGAAGATTATTGAAAAACTCAGACACCTTAGTACCGCCCTCATTTATGATTTCGTCCAGAAGAATCTGAAAGTGCTCAGGTGTTGGAGCTTTTGAAAGCTTAGAAAATTTGTGAAGAATATTGGACCGCACCTCCTTCGATAAACCACCAAGTTTATTTCTAAGGTTGTTTTTTAAATGGAACATGCAGAATGAATGATGTGAAAACGGCATAACCTCATGAACCGCAGTAATGATACCCTGATGACGATCCGAAACAAATGTCACTCCTCGCTCAGTTATGTAAGGACGGAGATTTTGGAGAAACCACGTCCAATTTTCAATATCCTCTGATCCTACCACAGCAAATGCAACATGGAATAGGCCTAAAACTAAAACAGTTCATAAAAAATTAATTTATCATCATAAAATATGAATAAAAATAAAAACCAATATACAAAATGTTAAAACATTAATAAGTTGTCTCATATCATATGGTCTAAGACATTTGATTGGTCATATAGCAAGTGGTAAAGGACCTGGGAACATCATAAACACAGCTATAAAGACCTTTGAATGGTCCTTTAGCAAATAATATAGGACCTGGCAACATAATATACAAAGCTATAAGACCTTTGAATGGTCCTATAGCAAGTGGTATAGGACCTGGCAACATCATATACAAAGCTATAAAAACATTGAATGGTCCTATAGCAAGCAGTATATGACCTGGCAACATCAAAAACACAGCTATAAAGACCTTTGAATGGTCCTATAGAAAATAATATAGGACCTGGAAACATAATATACAAAGCTATAAGACCTTTGAATGGTCCTATAGCAAGTGGTATAGGACTTAACAACATCATATACAAAGGTCTTATACCACAAACTCAACTTAATTCTGATACTACATAGAAAAGAAAATTAAAAGCATTAATAATAAAATTCTCATACCATTATCTCCATCTTTCGCTGTTGCTGCAAGTAGGGTACCCCGAAACATTCCAGTCAAAAATGTGGCATCCAAAAATAACAAGGGACGACAAAACTTAAATCCACGCAAACATGCCCCAAATGCAAAAAAGCACCGCTGAAAACGAGAAGTCACAGGATCAGACTCAAACTTCACACAACCATCTGGATCCAACTCCCTAATTTTATCTGTATATGCTTTAAGCTTATTATAAGCAAACTTTGCATCACCAAAAATAATGTTTTTCGCCTTCTCAACTGCTCGCCAAACAACCTTGTAATGAACAGTGAGGCCATACTCTGTTAGCAACAATTTTACAAGAGAAGCAGGACTAACATTTGGATCATCTCTAACTTTATCACGGATAACACTGGAAAGAACTTCACATCCCATCCTTTGCCCAAAATCACCACTAATCGCATCCTTGCATATATGATCAGGAATATATTTCCTTATGTAGAAATATCCACTGCATTTTTCAATTGAGGCATGTATCTTTCATGGACAACCTTTTGATTCTTTGTGTGAGCATACAGCCGTAATATGAGTAGGTTCATTTTTCACATAATTGAAATCAAACCCCACTTCCGTTGCAAACTTACACAATGCATTCCTAAATTCACCAGAACCACCTTCAAATATCTGCCCAATATTTTGTATTGCGTCTGCCCATTCCGTACTTCTCATTCTCTTTTCTTTGTGGTAGAAGAATTTGACATTATCCTCATTTCTACTACTACTGCCTTCGCATAAAGTGGAAAATGATTCCTCGAAGGAATCACTGACATTACTAACACAGATACTCAAGTCACTCACATTTATTTCTAGTAGCTCAATATTCCTACGAGCAATCATAACACCCATACAAATGAAATCTTGCTCACTAGCCAACATGCACGACCGTTTCTCAGCTAAAAGATATGACATCGAGATTGTCTCCTTTTTCAAACTGTTTCATCTGTTGCAACTAAATTCAACAATAGATTCATAAGAATCAAATTGATCAAACCTAGTAACAACAGAAAATCTTCCATAGTTCAACATCACCATCACATTAGACTCCATGGAAGGTAAAGTTAAAATAATCTGTAAAAAAAACAAAATAAAAATAATAATTAATAAAGGGTATAATACTTTTGAGGTCTTTTATTTAATGGTATAAGATCAAATTGTTTCAAATAAAACAATTGCGTCTACACCAATGCACATCCATATCAAATTTCAAATAGAACATGACCTGGAACAAGTCCTCTGTAATATTATTAACAAAACAAATGAAGAATATAACATCAAATATCATATACACAAAGAGTTTGTGCATCAGGGATACTATGTACTACTTATTACGTCCAAAATGAATACAAAAGGGCCTGATCATAAATAGTAAATTTATCTGTGAGAGAATTCAATCAAAATATTCAGCAAAAACTCAAAATTCTGAAGTAAAAAAATGAAAATTCAAACATAATCTAAACGGAATTCAATCAAAATAATAATTCGGATGTAATACCTTTTTTTCTTATTGATTGAATTGAATGAAAGGATTGCAAGTTCGAAATACTCCACAGATTCTTCAATTTTGAATTCTTCTTAGCGGAAAATTGAGATCCGCAAGGAACGCAGGAAATTTTGCTGCAAAAAATAATTACCCAGACGGAAGTTAACGGCGTGTTAACTTAATTTTGGCCGTTCCATGGTATAATGGGGTTTAAAGTGATTTTAATTTGGAATAACAAAGGAGTCAGTCTTTTTTTATTTGGGCTGGGTTTTGATGGGATAGGATCTGGGCGTTGTGGTTAAAAAGGAATTTTTCCTTTCCCTTAATTCAACCCCACTATCTATATCTATATTTCCCATTATATTTATTCATTTCTTAATTTTTGTGTTAGGAAGCAAAATTGTCCTTTCGAACTAAACGAAGGGAGTACATTTTACTAATTAATAATTAAATATTAATTAGTCAAAAGGCATGACGTAATTCAGTGCATGGGGGACAAATTAACTGCATGCATTCAATCAGAAGCAAAGAGTTGAAAAAGTCAAGAAAGTTTGATAAGATTAGGAAGAAATTGGATGGTTTCTATTGGTAGTCTACAATCTAGCATTACGTCATCTAGATACTCCCTCCGTCCCGGAACAATCTTCACACTTTTCCTTTTGGGCGTCCCAAAACTTACTTCACACATTTAAAACTTACCTAAAATGGAAAGGAATCTTTACTATTTCCTCCACTCATTCTTTCTCCTACATTATTTTAATACTCACAACACCATTATAATTTACTATTCTATCCACTCATTCTCTCTCCTATTTTATTTTCACACTCACAACACTTTCAATATAATACTCCCTTCTTAAAATCAGTGCAAACAGTGTTTGTGAAGATTGTTCCGGGACGGAGGGAGTATATCGGTTGTTGTTTGGGTTTACGTCACATAATTTTCGTTGTCACATCCTTTTCATTTTACATCACATCATATTCATTTTCTATTCTAAACTTTGAATATAGTAATAAAGAAAAAGTAAAATAGGACCATCTTAGAAATGGGGTCGATATTAATAACACCCTTAAACTTTGAATTCTAAAATGTCATTCACCCAATTAATATTTGGTGAGGTGGTCTTCCATGAGAACAAGGGGATTCTGCTCTACGCATAAAAGCAGGTTGGCCGTGATCATGGGGCGTGATCCGTCAAAATGGGGAACTTGGGTTGGACAAAATCAAAACCAAAATCGCATATGTAAAGATCAAATTCCGACTTCGTTAACCGTTGGATCGTCGTGAAACTTCTGGGCTTTGGTCGCATCCCCTAGGCGCACATGATGACCGTTGGGATCTTCCAAATAATTGCCAGAGAGAGAGAAATGGCCAGCGGCGAAAACTGCCGAAAATCTCCAAAAATTCGCTATATTAAAAATCAAATTCCCGCTTCATTAACCGGGCCAAATTTCTGGGGTATGTTCGCATCACTCAGGCGCTCATATTGACCGTTGGGATCACCAAAATAATCAGTAATAGTGTTTTTTTTAAAAATTTTAAAATTTTGTTTTTTTTTTTCGGTTTGTGAAAAGTAATAGTTACTATAACATAATGTAATAATTGTATGCATATAAAGTAATAGTTTGTATACATTAAAGTAATACATATATACAGAAAAGTAATAGTGTTTTTCCCTATGTTTTCTTCGTTTGGCAAAAGTAATACTTATTATATCTAAAATGTAACAAACGTGTTATTTATATGTAATAGTATTTGTACATAATTGTAACACATATGTATAGATATCTATATGTTTTCAAACAATAAGTTACAAAAAGAGTTCAAATTTATCATGATACATGTAAAAGTATTACATTATTTATAGAAATATGTTACAATTTCATCTATCAAAGTGTTACATTTACTTGTATAAACTATTACATTCATATACATAAGTTATTACATTTGCCAAACAAAGAAAACATAGGGAAAAATATTATTATTTTTCTGTATATATGTATTACTTTAATGTATACAAACTATTACTTTATATGTATACAATTATTACATTATGTTATAGTAACTATTACTTTTCACAAGGCTGTTGGCTGAACTGGACCAAGGCATGAAATGACTTGGGCGAGCGCTGATACACCTTGGCGTGGGTTATGAATCCGACCCGTCTCATAAATGAGACGGCTATTCATGTTCTCACATGAGTTTTTGTCATATTTGGTATTAGTCAAAAAGCATGACCTAATTCGGTGCATGGGACGACTAATTAATTAACGTGCATCCATTCAATCAGAAACGTTTCATAGGATTAGGAAGAAATTGGAGTAGGAGTAAAATGACTTTTTAATTATGGTTTCAATTGCTAGTCTACAATCTAGAATTAGGCTCCGTTTGTTTATTCGAGAAAAATATTTTTTTAAAATGTTTATCTCATTTTTTGATATTTGTTATGCACCAAAAAATGAAGAAAATATTTTTGGAAAATATTTTTTCAACTTTTCTAAGTAAAATAACTAACAGATTTTTTCTCTGTATTTCATTTTTCAAAAAATGTTAACACCCCAATCAAACACTTAATTTTTCATACACCCCCACGTTACCCACCCCACATCAATCACCCCTACCGAACCCCTTACCCCACCCTCCTCGTCAGGCCCGTCTCAATCATTTTTGAGGCCCTGTGCAAAAATAAATATTGGGCCCTTAATATATAAAAAATACACACAATATATAAGTACTTTTTAAAATTCATTACATTGATCATAACTTGCCAATACAATTTAAATATTTTATTTAAAAAAATGACATTCTTCGAGCACTCATTGAAGCAAAATCATCAATCAAATCTTCATAATTGACACTTTTCAAGAGCTCATTCTCAATTGCTATCATCGCTAATTCATTAAGTCTTTCTTGTAACATTGTAGAACACATATAAGACTTCAACAAGAAATTAGAGTATAAAATGGAATGAAAAACATGAAAATTGGGTCGTAGGACCGTAGTAGAGGAAACCAGGAATTGAAGTTGTTGCTTGTTGGTGCCTTCACTCTCAAAGCTTTGAAACAAGAAATTAGAAATCACCACAGTCCACAACCCCCAAAATTTTTGGCTTTCTTCAAAAGGGATTTTCTCAAAATCAAATTAATGGGCACATCTTGTGAAAGAGGAAGAAAGATGTTTTGTTGATTGCCCTAAATTATGGTTGTAGTCAAATATAAACATTTTTTTAACCGTTGTTACAATCAATCGATCGATGTCCTCTTCAATCAAGCCGTGATTTCCGAGATGCCGTTTGATCTTCTTAGTAATTTCCGATCCATGAATCTGTTTTTTTTTTTTTTTCACTCATCGCTGTTTTAATGAGTTCACTTTGCCGACCATTGTTTTAATAAATTTCTCCTACTGGAAGCCATGGATAGGATTTTGGGCTAGGTAAGGCATTGGGTTGGGAAAAATTTTGGGCCCTTGAAAATAATGGGCCCTGTGCAATTGCTCCTTTTGAACACCCTGGTTAACGGGCCTGCTCCTCGTAAAAAAAATTACTTATATTATAATTAATTTTTACAACTCTCCACCCCTATCCAACCCGTTATCGCACTCTGCTCGTAAAAAAATTACTTGTATTATAATTATATTTTACAACTCTCCACCCCCAAGTCAAAAGAAAAAGTTTCTTACTCATTTTAAATTTATTTTTAACAACTCCCCACAACCCCCACCACGAGGTCAAAAAATATTTTTTTTTATTCATTTAAAAATTATTTTTTAACAAATTCCCCTTCTCCAAACAATTTTTTTACTCGTATTAAAAATATTTTTTAACAACCCTCAACCACCCAACCACGGTCAAACTTTTTATTACTCTTAATTAAATTATATTTTTTTAACAACTCCCCCACTTTTATCAATTAGCCAAGATTTTGACCGGATACCAAATCACCGGTGCTCGATCTAGTGGTATTTTTATGGGAATTCTTTCCAACCCCACTTCCCCCAACTCTCGGCTACCAACACCTACCTCCTCCCCCACAATCTCGGCTACCCACCCTACCCCACACCTACCCTATCCCACCCCAACGCCCTACCCTATCACCACCCTTGCCTAACACCATCTTACCATTTACATTTCCCCCACCACTCTATTATACCCATACCCATACCCTACCTCACCCCTACTAATCCACACCCTTTACCCTTTACCCTACCCAGCCCACCTCCATCACCCTACGACCCTATATTTTTCAACTTATCTCAGATTGTGTTTTTCATCGAAAAATATTTTCCTTTAATTTTTCAAACAATGAAAATAATTTTCGGAAAACATTTTCAATAGATTTATCAAATAGCCGAAAACATGTTTATGTCATTTTTCGAAAAACATTTTCATTTTCCGAAAAACATTTTATGAAAAATCATTTTTCGAAAATCGTTTTACACAAAATAAACGGATCCTTAGACTATCTACAATTCTACATCGGTGACTCTCCTTGTGAGAGTCACCCAAAAAAAAAACATGGAAAGTCACCAAAATGCGTGACCTTGGGCAATTGGCCGACCTGAAAGTTGGCCAGGTTGGGTCAACTTTTTTTTTTTTTTTCACCAAATTGTTTTGATTTTGTGTTTATATAAATATATTTTTAAAATGAATATATTTTATATAATTATATAAAATAATAAAATAAAAAATATATCAATTTTTTTTTATAATTGTATGGGTAATTATTTTTAATAATTGTACAGGTAATTTTAAAAATATTATTACTAATACATTATTTTAAAAAATAAAATGATAAGTATTTTAGATAAGTTAAAGTAAAGAAAAAATAAATATTTTATTTTTAAAAGGTTGGGTTGGGTTGGGTTGGGTCACTGATGGGAGTATAAATTATATAAGGTTGGGGTTGTGTATATGAAAGTGAGAGAAATTAATATTTTATTTGAGGTTGAATTGAATCGGGGTCACTGATGGGGATAGTCTTATGTCATCTAGATAGATTGTTGTTTTGGTTTAAGTCACATTGCTTTTGATCATTTTACATCACACATCATGTTCATTTCCTATTCTAATACTCCCTCCAATTCACTTCAAAAATGGGATCAACTTTTTGAAAAATAATTAACCAGATCAATTTTTGAATATAATAATTAAGAAAAAGTAAAATACGACATAGGTATTGTGAAAATAAAAAAAAAATAATAGAAATAATAAGTCGATTGTTGTTGTTCGTATAAAACTAAGTAGGAAAGAGAATGGGTGAGAGAAATTGTATTTTTTTTAATGTTATTTGGAAAGTCCAATTTGAAATGAAATGGACAAAAATAACAAAAAATCTAATTTTAAATGGAACAGAGGGAGTATTCTTTTTTTTTTTTCTACAAATTAATTTTTTATAACAATATAAGAAAGACAAGAAATTTTTAGTCTATATAAATTTCTTATCTTTGTTATATTATTATAAAAATTATTTTTTTTAAGAATAAGTTAGATAGAAAATGATTTTTAGATTATCTTTACTCCTAACCTTCCCCAATTTAATACTCTCTCCGTCGCAAGTATCTATAGTTCTATAACTTTTCACACATATTAAAAAAAAACAATTAACACATACTCCCTCCGTCTCATCTGACTTAGAATTTTCCCTCACAATACAGAAATTAAAAAATACTAATATAATAAGAGAAGAGAAAATGAATGCAGGAGGTATTGTGAATATGAAAAGTAAAATAGGAGAGAGAATGAGTGGGAGGAATAATAAGAAAATTGTTGTTGTGAGTTTGACAAGTGAGTCCAATTGAATATATAAATAATATAAACTTGCCATTTTGAGACGTAATAAGTCGAGCGGGACACCCAAAATGAAAAATTATCCCAAGTCTGGTGTGATGAAGGGAGTATTAAATATATTAAATTACCCCCTGAATATTTCAAGTATCAAGGCGATTAAATGATTTTACACTGACAATTACCTTATCATAAATAAGGTTAGTTTAGGCAAGCTGTGTCAAAGTTTTATGAAAAATTTCAAAACTGCAAGTATTTTGAAACAAAAAATCTCTTCTAAAACTGTAAGTATTTTGAAACGTAGGGAGTGCTGAAATACTCTATTTAGCCCATTTAAATTTCAATTTTAAGGTTAGACACGAGATATAAGAAAAAAGTGATGTATTATGAGTGAATATAATTGAGTAAAAGAGATAAGCCAAAATCTAGGGAGAAACGCCTCCATAAGTTATGGAGAAACGGGTTACGGGTATTCAGAACCTTTTGAAAGGATATTCAGAAATTTTGTATTGGCCATGACCTTGGCCCATGGTTACTCGGATATCGATGCCAAAGGTTACGGATATCCGAAACCCTTTGTTCATAATATCCGAACCTTTTGAAAGGATATCCAGAAATTTTGTATTGGCCGTGACCTTGGCCCATGGTTACTCGGATATCGATCTCAAAGGTTACGGATATCCGTAACCCTTTGTTCATGATATCCGAGAACCTTTTGAAAGGATATCCGAAATTTTGTATTGGCCATGACCTTGGCCCATTACTCGGATATCGGTCAAAGGTTCTGGATATCCAGAACCCTTTGAATTCATGATATCCAGAACCTTTTGAAAGGATATCCAGAAGTTATGTTAGAATGGGACCAACACATACCCCAAATCTATATCCAGAAATCAACGAAAAGTATATCCAGAAAACAGTTAAAAGTATATCCAGAAACAAGTGAAGGCCATGACCAGAAAGTTGGTATGTGTTGGTCCCATTCTAACATAACTTCTGGATATCATGATCAAAGGGTTCTGGATATCCAGAACCTTTGAGACTGATATCCAGAAGTTTTGAAAAAATGCGTTTCTCCATAACTTATGGAGAAACGCGTTTTTCAGGAAACCTAATCAAGAGATAAATAGTTGTTGTAAGTTTGATTAGTGAATTTCATTATTTAAAATACTAGATTGACTCCCGTTCGATGCACGGGGCGTTACTATATATTCAAAAAATAAAAATTGAACTAAAATAAAGCAAAAATTCAATTCGTTTATAAATTATATAATACTTCCTTAAAGACTTCATTGTCAGTACACAAAAATTAAAAATCAATAAAATAGAAATAAAATAAAAATCATAAGAAATATGCATTTCTCTATATACAATTTTGTAGTATTTTATCATTTAAAAAAATTAAATAAAATAGACGAACATGTTTATCAGATACGAAATAAATTATTGAAATCAGTAAAAAAAAGTGACGATTAGAAATCTAATAAAAAAAAGGTGATATTTTATTTCTTTTTGGTAAAGAGAATTTTTTAAATAAAAACAAAAGATTTGGTCATACCAAAAGGATAGTACAATTATCTAATAAAAATTAATATCATTATTTTTCAAATGGAAAATTTCCATTAACTCATGCTTATACATCTAAAAAATTATGTCATATTTATTTACATTAACTCATTATGAACATAATTATGATATTTATTTTCAATTTAACTTATTCAATTCTTATAAGAAAAATAAAAATACTAACAATTTCGTTAAATGAAATTTTTTTTGGCTAAACCCCCCACTTTCTCATCAAACCCAACCCACTTCTTCCACTCCCTCTTTTAAAATACCAATTTATACTATCTTTATTTCTTCTAATATTGACATACAGTTCAATCAAAATTTTATAAACGATGGCCATCTTTCCCGATATTCGTCTTTATAAATACACAATATTTTGAGACGAATACAAAAATCGACAAATTTATTAATACTTTATTTACAATGCTTCAAATATTATTTTTTAAAAATTAAATAAATTGTTTGATATATCGAACTAAAATAAACAGAATAACCATATTACCCCATCTCACTTATTAAATAGATATATATTATTATTATATAAAACAACCATATATACTTTATAAATACACAATGGTTTTGTTTATAAATATTCAACACCATTCCAACTCATCATCCTATACCCCACAAATTTTAATTTATTTTATATTCTAAATTTTTATTATTAGTAAAATTATTATTATTATTATTATTATTATTATCATTTCTAATTAAAAATAAATACTTCACACTTATTTAATTTATACTAAAAATATATAGAAAAATAAAAAACGATTTAACAAAGGATAATTAAGTAATTTAATTTATTTCATAAAAATTTAGATTATAACTCATTTAGTTACTTGATATTATGTTCTAATGTGTTTTAGTGTGTGTCCACATGTGTATGTTTAACATAATGTATAAAACTTCTTAAATAAGCAACTCATTTTTAGTAATTTTTTTGCCCTCCATAGATTTTCAATCCTAAAAAAGTAACTACAAATGTGTCCTCATTTATTTAAAAATTTATGCAAGTCTTTTTATATATAGAGAGATAGCGATTTATAACTAATTATTTTATGCTTATTTTTAAAAATATATTATATTCACTTCTATTATGAGTTTAAAATTAATGAAAAAATTAAACGAAGAAACTAATCTAATTTTGGACTAAAATTTTATTATACTAATTTTCTCATTTCTCAAATAAATGTCCAAGAAATAATTCAACAATTGTGTTAAATGAAAAAAAATTCCTCAAACCCTCCACTCCCTCATCAAACCCAACCCAACCCACTTCTTTCTCACCCTCTGTTAAAATACCAATTTATACTATCTATATTTCTTAGAATATTGACATGCACTTCAATCATAATTTTAAAAATGATGACGATCTTTCCCGATATTCGTCTTTATTAATAATTTATTTACGATGCTTCAATTTTTTTAAATAAAATAAATAAATTATTTGATGTATCGAATTAAAATAAACTCAATAATCATACTATCCCTTCCAACTCATTATCCTATACCCCATCACTTTTATTTTATTTTATATTCTTTATTTTTATAATTTGTAAAATTAATATTATTATCATTATCATTTATAATAAAAAAATACTTCACACTTAAATAATTTTGACTCAAAACATATTGAAAAATGAAAAAGGAAAATTAACAAAGGATAATTAAGAAATTTATATTTTTAAAAAATGATTTTTTTTATGTGTCCAAATCTATATTTCTTAGAATATTGACATGCACTTCAATTAATATATTTCTTAGAATATTGACATGCACTTCAATTTTTTTTAAAATAAAATAAATAAATTGTTTAATGTATCGAATTAAAATAAACACAATAACCATATTACCCCTTCCAACTCATTATCCTATACCCCATCACTTTTATTTTATTTTATATTCTTTATTTTTATAATTAGTAAAATTAAAATTATTATCATTATCATTTATAATTAAAAAAAATATTTCACACTTAAATAACTTTGACTCAAAACATATTGAAAAATGAAAAAGAAAAATTAACAAAGGATAATTAAGAAATTGATATTTTAAAAAAATATTTTTTTTTCTGTGTCCAAAGCAAATGAAAATAGTCTCTATTTAAAGAGAAAAAAAAAGTATGAATTTTGGTGTAAAAAAATTAATTTAATATAAAATAATTTAGGTAAAAAAAATGGGTTAAAAATAAAAAACCCAAATTCAAACATCCAATAGGAGAACGCCAAGTGTCCAAACCAAAAAAAAATGTCTGCCTTCACGCAACCTTGTCGGCGTGAAGTGAACGCGCCGGTGAAATGACCAAAACGCCCTTCACCCAAATTGCGACACGTTATTTAAAAAAAGAAGGTTTTTTTTTTGTCAAAAATAATTTTGACTAAAAACATACTTCCTCCGTCCCACGTGAATGCAAACTTATTTCCATTTTGGTCCGTCCCACGTAAATGCAAACTGTTCAAAATGGAAACAAATTTATTATTTTATATTCACCCTACCCCATCCACTCATTCTCTCTCTTCATTTTTCGCCATACAATTTATTCAACCAACCTACTATTAACTCCACTCATTCTCTCTCTTCATTTCCTACCACACATTTTCATTATCTTAATAATATTTCTTAATTATTGTGCCGAGAAAAATGGTTTGCAATGACATGGGACGGAGGGAGTATTGAATAATTAAAAAGAAAAATTAAAAAAGGAAAATAAAAATTTTATATTTAAAAATAAAAAATTTTTTTTTGTGTTCAAATCAAATGAAAATAGTCTTTATTTAAAGAGAAAAAAATTTATGAATTATGGTGAAATTTTTTTTTATTTTAAAATTAATTTATTGTAATATAATTTAGGTTAAAGTAATGGGTGAAAAAAAAAGCGGAAACCAACCAGAGTATGACACGTGTCCAAACTCAAAAAAAAAAAAAAAACAGTCTTCACGCGCCTTTGTCGAAGCTTGAATACACGCCCCATTGAAATATCCATTCTACCCTTACCCAAACAGCCAACACCTGTCCAAATTTAATAAAAAAAAAAAAAAAAAAACACCACCAATCACATTTGGCCACGTTTATTTTCTGGCTTGTTATTTGCAAGTTTGCCACTTTGTGAAATATCTAAAATGCCCCTCAATGGAAAAAAATTTACCACTATCTTATTATTATATATAGATAGATAGATATTAAAAAAATTAATTTCAAAACCTTGTAACTTTGAGAAAGTCAACAAAAATGAAATTTTTATAGATTAAAATGAGACGAGAAAATATGAATAAATTCTACATTATTATTTTTCTCTTCTTCATCTCCATCTTCCGTTACATCTACACAATTTACAACTCTAACCTAATTCCCGGCTCCACGGTAGGGTATCTCTATTGATGGACAATTTAAAGACCAAATTAATAGTGTCATCTCTTGATGAACATTTCAAAGTCGTATAGTTACCACAAATTTGTAAGAGAAATAAAAATGAATATTTTCTCCCCTCCTAAATGAACGTTTGAATCAGTGGCGAAGTTAATATTTTTTATTTTTTTTGAAAGAGAGCAAGATATTTAAACATAGAATATTAAAATAAAATACCTAATTTTAGGTAAGGGGGGGGGCAAAATTATATAGTGTTATTTTTTCTTAATTCAGAGAGGGCGAAAATATATTTTTAAGGGTGAAAGTTTAAATTTTGTATTACTAAATTGCCAAAGTTGAAAAAATCAAGGGGAACAGTTGCCCCCTTCGTCTCTAATTCGTAGCTCCGCCAGTGGTTCGAATTTCATTTTAAATGACATTCGAAAATGTATGTTTTTTTAAGGGAAAGATGTTCATTTTAAATGAACATTTCAAAGTCGTATTATTAAATACACTTTAAACAAATTAAAATAAATCCCCATTATTTCATTTATGCCCTTCTAAACTATTAAACTATTGAACAAACTCACCCACCCCAATCACTCACATACTCCCTCCACCCTCTCAGTTTCTCTCTCTAAATGCTTGAAAGGCCAATTTCAACTCTCTTTTCATTTCAATCAGCTTCTGAGTAATTACAAAATCAAGAATAATCCAAGAAAGAATAATCCAAGAAACGTGTGAACTTCGTCCGTTCGGCCAACTAGGATTGGAAAAAAAAATCCCGGGCCCCACCCCTCTCTCTCTCTCTCTCTCTCTCTCTCTCTCTCTCTCTCTCTCTCTCCTATTAACTATACCAAACACCTTGTTTCCATTCTTCACTATATATATATGGTTGGCATATTAAGCAGGTCAACATGTCAAGAAGCCTCAGTATCCTGATCTCTACAACTTGACCTCCACAACTTGGTCCACAACTTGGACCGACATCTTGGTTCAACGTCTTCATCAACATCCTGAAGCTGGAACAACTTGGGAGCAGTTTTACGGTTCCTATTTTCTAGGAGATACTTGTGCACTCATAGAAGACCAATTCAACCATGATTTTTCCACCATCAGCAGTCATGCCCAGAATTTTCTCCTCAGTAACTTCATTATGCCTAGTTTTTAGGAATTTTTGGTTATTATCCTTTTATTTTACCTTTATTATAAATAGGGGTATGGAAATTAGGAAAAGACACATGCATTCTCACACACTCACACTCTTGTAATCTCTCTCCATACTTCCAAACTTGTAGCTCACTGATCATAGTAAAACTTTGGTCAAGGTAGGTCTTCCATAACCTCTCGAGGTTTTATGCCGGCGAACGAGTTGTTCAAGGGCTTTCCTCGTCAAAATCCTTTGTTATTTTCATTTTGATTACACACGCAAATCTATATTCTGTTGGACAATTGTGTAGGCTTCTCAAGAACTTAACTAGAAACTTAACAGAAAAAGATAACGGAGATTGGAAACAAAAGAATTCAAGTCGAGTCTTGTATTTAATACAATCTCCGTAAGAAGTTATTGCCCCGCACAGGTGCTTACGGTTTATATGGCAATCTTCTAGTAAGATAAAACGACTTATAAGTAAATGATAGGAGCACTCCAAATCAAATACTCTAGCGAACAACACAATGTTTGGAACTTTGGACTTTGAAGGATTTAATGCAACAATATGCAATGATTTGGGTATGTTAATCTATCTTACTAGAGGGTAGGAAGGGTCAGAATACTGTGTATGTAAATTGAAATTCGGAGGGGAAGTATATAAAGAGAGTCAAAGGATTTGGTGGCTTTTCCCTTGAAAAGTCACAACTTTTCGGGTATAACAGCACTTGCACGGCCGTGTCCCGATGAGCTGCACGGCCGTGCGAGGCAATATGCACGGTCGAGTTCATGGCTCAGCACGGTCGAGTGGCAAGGCAAGGCACGGTGCACGGCCGTGTCCTAGGCACTCGCACGGCCGTGCAGAAGCTTCTTCAGCCTGCTCGTCAGCCCTTTAGCCACAACAAGTCCACACCAATTTTGGGACCAACCCAAATCACACTTTGACCCAATATTTAAGTTACAAATCATTTGTCATTAATTTCTCATTCACACGGAAATGGTTTTGAGACATTAAATGAGTTATATATAATCTACAACAAATGTAGATTACCATTTGTAACTAGTTCCGTTAACACATAACGAACTTCCGTTAGAAACTAGATCAACGTTAAGTTAAACTTAACTTTCCGTTATCCATTTCCAACAGTCCCCACATTGAATGACAATTAATGCATGTATGCAAATTCGTCCAAAGTTCCGGCGAACTATTATTACATCGGGATAGATAGCTTGTGGCCTTGAATCTTCCCTAGTGAAATATTATCGGATATACTAGCCATTTGGTAGCGAGTCGCTTTGAACCGGTGGCGTCGGGTGTATACCAAGACAATAATACTCACATAATAACGGCTCTAACAATTGTTGTTCTCACGTTTTGTCCATTTTGGCCTGGACCGTATCTCATTCATAAGCGTTCATTTAGAGGCGGCCTTATTACCTCTCGCTTTATATAGGTGATTCTCACTATAAGGAGTATCATGCACTACTCCACCCGTAGGTATAGAAATCATTAAAAGTTTTCTCAACTTATCCTCACCATTTCTTTGCATGTGCTAGTACTTGGACGTTCTGGGAATGAGTATTCAACATCTCTAGGTTAATAAACCGAGTTGTTGTTTCCAAGTAACTCTACTAGAACTTATAACTTGGTTGTCTCATTGAACCAAGGGCCTGGGATCTCCATTTCTCAAGGTTGAGTGTCCGCTATAAGTTCTTTTGTTGTGGGTTTTTAAACCCATTCCCCTTAACAGTTTATACAGTTGATCTTTATTACTACCCTTAGGTAGACGGATCCGAATTTGACTTCACATGGCTAGTTGTGACAGTCGCATTTTGAGATCAATTGTACTATGATAGTGTGTCTAAGACCATTATGTCTAGACTTACCATGACGTTCTACACCTTTTCCTAATTTCCATTGTCATCACAATGCCTTAGGTTATGTAGACACAAACTTATTCCACAAAGGAATATCTTCCAAGACCATTCAACTTACATAGGAATTGTAATTTTTTAATCATAAGTATATCTTTAAGTACACCAAGTACTATGATTATACTATTCTAGTGATTGATTACAATTACAATTAGACCTTGAGTCTATCTAGAATGATCAGTCCCTTCGAGTGATCAAATTCTTCTATCGGTCAGTTTCTTCAAGTGGTTATTATCTCTGTACTGTTTCGACTTCCCAAGTATTCAGTATCTCTAAGTGGTTTGACCTCCTTAGAGTCTACCTTTCAGGAATCTACTTTACAGAGATTACCTCTCAAGATTCTACCTTACTAGAGTACACCTCTCAAGAATCTATTTGAACTTTCGAAGTACTTTTTCAAGATAATGGAATTGTGATAGGACTAATCCTTCTGATGTTCTAGAA
This sequence comes from Adenophora triphylla var. japonica, assembly GCA_022495995.1. Lineage (NCBI taxonomy): Eukaryota > Viridiplantae > Streptophyta > Magnoliopsida > Asterales > Campanulaceae > Adenophora > Adenophora triphylla. Next base: position 115,195 of record JAFEMH010003745.1, read on the forward strand.
ATCTTTATTTCTAATATGACATCGGCTAATCCCATATCTTTCATGTCAAAGTTCTGCTTTAACATATCTTTGGTATTCATGATCAATTCATGACTACCATTGTTATCCACGTAAGGACAGACTATTAACAAATGATTCAGATGTTCTTTTAATGTATGTAGACACATTTGTCACATTCATTAATCTTGAATCCATTTGATAACATAGTTCTATCGAACTTCTTATGCCACTGTTTAGTTGCTTGTTTAGTCCATATGAATACACAAGTAGATCCAACACGGTTGTGCGACATAGAACGCTCTGTTGTGTCATTTTGGATAATCTTGCATGAATCATAATGTCCTTTTGACAACTATCCTGGCTTTCTACTTATCAACGGATCCATAGGCTTTATACTTTCTTTTAAGAATCCAATTGCAACCTAATGGTTTGCAACTTGGAGGAGATCTACCAATTCCCAAGTATTATTAAGCATTATGAATTTTTATCTCATGTTAATAGCCTCTTTCGAACGAACTATCCGGACTCGAGATAACGCTTCCTTAACGATTCTTGATTCGTTTTCCAACATAAATGATAGAAAATCAGGACCAAAAGACTTTTCCACTCTTGCCCTTTTACTACGTCTAAGTCCTTTATCCTTAACTTTGAGATGTACCGTTTGTAGTCTAATATTTAAAGGTTTCATCCTTGGCATATCTAGTTTTGCAACCCAACGGTTCGCATAGGAAGATCAACCATCTTCCAAAATAGAATAGGATGCATTTGTCCTTCAATCGTATCTTGGTTTTCTTCTTATTAAGAAGACCACCACCGCTTTCTATAAATTTTCTTATTAAAATTTATGCATTTCCTATCATTTCAAGGAAGTATATTCTCAAAGAATATAACATGTCTTGCTTAAGTATTTCTACTTTAGCCGAATACCCCACGCTTTAGGTATTTATAAAACAGCTTACGAATACTTCAAATTCATTAGGAGTTTTTATCATCAAATAACTTTCACATATATGATGATCCATTCTTTTAACTGTTAACAGTTTAACAGTTTCTGTTAATACTAGAAGTTCATATCAATAGAACTAATGTATTTAGCTTGTACCCCCACACTTGAGGTGTACCTCCACATATCAAATATTTTATGAATGTCCTAATTCATATTTAATATTTTCTTTTATGTGGAGTCATTTAATTGTAATAACCAAGTTATCTATAATGTCTTTCATCTCCTTGAGATGAACCGACGACATAGTCATATCTATGTTTAAGTGAGGTCTCTTCAACCATTTTCCTTGTAAGGAAACTCGTTTGAAGAATATTGCATTTTTCATTTCAAATTTGTTCGTCACAAATCTATATGCAATACTGTTAGTTTGCATATCCAATGGAAACGTAATCCATGGTTTTGGGTCCTATCTTAACCTCTTTAGGTTTAGATATTTCTACCTTTGCTAGGCATACCCACATAAGACGGAACTTATCAATAAGGAGTTCACCATTTCCTTAAAAGTTCTATCTTCCTTTTTTCAATTGATTTGAGTGTGTAAGAAGCATTCGTTTGATAAATAAGTGTCAGCGTCCCAACAATTATTTTTCAAACGGTACTACATACTAACCACCTCTATCACTTCGAAACTCTTAATTGCTAATTAAGATGAATCACAAACCTTATTGTTTACTTAAAACTTTAAGGTTTTACTATTCCAAAAGACGAACTTTTGCATTATCAAATGCAATCATAAATAGAAGTAAAGAACTATCTATTTACTATCTCTGGTTTGAACTGATTTCTACAAAAAAAATCACAATTGATTTGCGAATCAAACTTCATCTTAGGTAGTAATTTTAAATTAACTCGTCGACTTAGTGAATTTAAATTTACACGACCTAAATGAACACGCCATAACAATTGGAACACTTCAAACCAAGTAAATAAAATTTAAAATTTTATTCTTCGCACTTAGGCGGATAAACAATTACAATTTAAGTTAAGGAGTCCTTCAACAAGGTACCCTTTACTAACACAATAACGACATTTGGTCTATTCAATCTTATGCCCCTAGGCTAAGTTGATCAAAGTCCAATGGAACATTTCTATCTTCGTTCACATTGGCTTGAAGAGGGTTTTCATCTTGGTTGTTGATTCTAGGATGTCGACATTCCCACCCCAGCCACATGCCGGGTTTGCCACAATTAAAACAACTTCCTTTGACCTTCTTGGCGGTCCTCTTCACTTTCGGTTTTCTTTCTCTTGTTTAGGTACTCCTTTCCACCAAGTTCACTTGCGGGCTTTTAGTCACAATACACATAGTATTGTGCATCTCGAGAAAGTCCCAAAGTTCTCTCGCGGTCTTTATGCCACAACACACCTTGTATTGTGCGTAATCCAAGCCATTAAGAATATAATTGCGACACAAGAAATCACTGTGATTCCAAGTATCCAATTCATTCTTTGCTTTGGATTCATCCTCGTCGGATATCAATGGTGGATATTCCCCAAGACAATGCACCACTTTTAATGTTGTCAAATAGACCCAACATTTTACATTTGCCACCTTTTAAAGTTCATCCCGGTAAGAATACCCGGTCTTTCCGCATGTACGAACACATGAGACGGAGGGAGAGCATTAAGAGGTGCAACCCTTGAGGTTGTACGGGAAGGAGGTTTCTTACCATGAACCGGGTGAGACGGTGTAACATTGTTGAACGTAGCGTCACCTTGAGAAGGAGGCGTCACATTCCCTTGACTTGATTCTGTGGAGTCTTTCTCGTTTGCCATCTCTTGAAGAAGCGTAAAATAACTTCTTACGATTGTTGGACAATTGTGTAGGCTTCTCAAGAACTTAACTAGAAACTTAACGAGAAAAGATAACGGAGATTGGAAACAAAAGAATTCAAGTCGAGTCTTGTATTTAATACAATCTCCGTAAGAAGTTATTGCCCCTTGCAGTGCTTACGGTTTATATGGCAATCTTCTAGTAAGATAAAACGACTTATAAGTAAATGATAGGAGCACTCCAAATCAAATACTCTAGCGAACAACACAATGTTTGGAACTTTGGACTTTGAAGGATTTAATGCAACAATATGCAATGATTTGGGTATGTTAATCTATCTTACTAGAGGGTAGGAAGGGTCAGAATACTGTGTATGTAAATTGAAATTCGGAGGGGAAGTATATAAAGAGAGTCAAAGGATTTGGTGGCTTTTCCCTTGAAAAGTCACAACTTTTCGGGTATAACAGCACTTGCACGGCCGTGTCCAATGAACTGCACGGCCGTGCAAGGCAATATGCACGGTCGAGTTCATGGCTCAGCACGGTCGAGTGGCAAGGCAAGGCACGGTGCACGGCCGTGTCTAGCACTTCCTTGCTGGCCGTGCGAAGCTTCTTCGAACCGCTCGTCAGCCCTTTAGCCACAACAAGTCCACACCAATTTTGGGACCAACCCAAATCACACTTTGACCCAATATTTAAGTTACAAATCATTTGTCATTAATTTCTCATTCACACGGAAATGGTTTTGAGACATTAAATGAGTTATATATAATCTACAACAAATGTAGATTACCATTTGTAACTAGTTCCGTTAACACATAACGAACTTCCGTTAGAAACTAGATCAACGTTAAGTTAAACTTAACTTTCCGTTATCCATTTCCAACATATTCCAATTCACCCAATTCTTTCCTTGAAATATTTGGTTATTTACAATCACTTGTCGAAATTTGACCAAAACACCTACCTCAAAAGTCTTTCTCCAAGAACTTGATTACATCTACTCGTGTATTAAGTTTCATTTCCCTTGTTCAACATGATCAACTATCATGCTCAAATAATGCATTAATCCTTGTACAATCAAATGAGATTTGTCTGAAATTCTCGTTTGATCTATCTAGGACGTTTATAATTATGTTTTGCCTGCAACCGGGATTAATCTTAGCTCTCGTGGTTTTCTTTGCGAGATCGGTTGTCTATGGAGCAACTCTCCCAGCTGTTGAAGGTAATTAAGATCTAGTCAGTACTGTTTTGTGTTAATTACAAAACCAAGAAAATAATTAAGAGACTGATTATGATTATTAATGTTGTTCTTTCAGTTGCTGCTTTGGAGCAAATAGCAAAGACTTTGGGGAAGACGGATTGGAACTTTAGCGCGGATCCTTGCAGCGGACAATGGGGTTGGGCTACACCAAATCCTGTTAAAGGTTTAGAAAACGCCGTTACTTGTAACTGTTCTTTCTCCAACAACACCGTCTGCCATATCGTTAGCATGTACGTCACTATATATCTCTGCATCTCTCATTGATCCGTTTAAAGAAAAGTATGATTCTGAGACCTGAACGACATCGTTTTGAAACATCCACTTTTGAATATGCTCATTCTTGGCTCTATGGGGGTATGGTAGGGGGTGTGAATTTCTCATTCGATGCCAATAACCGATGGTCAATCTTTTGAACACTACTATGATGAAGATAGGTCCGTCTCAATAATTATGTGGGCCTTCTGCTAAATATAAATATTGTGCCCTTAAATTTTCCACTTCGCTATTTAGGCATTGGATGTTTTGGTGGTGTGGTGTGGTGTGGCAATTTTCCCCTTGGCCACTTAGGCTTCTATGTGCGAAATACAACAATTTTTCTTCGTACTGCTAACTAACGGCAATAAAAGTAAAATAGTGGTATGTTTTTAATTTTAGAAATCTAATTTATATATAAGGGAGTCATATATATATCTTTTTAAGGGTTCATGACAATGTTTTCAAAACAATTCAAGAACTAAGTCTCCGTTTGTTTCGCGTAAAACGACTTTCGAAAAATGATTTCCTGTAAAATGTTTTCTGAAAAATGAAAATGTTTTCCGTAAAATAAGATACATGATTTCGGCTGTTTGGTTAGGAAAATATTTTCCAAAAAAAAATTCATGTATTTAATGAAAATATTTTTCAATAAAAACACGATTTGAGATAAGTTGAAAGAGATAGAATGGGATAGGGTGATGGAAGTGAGGTGGTAGGGTAGGAGCTGGGGATTAATAGGGGTGAGGTGGGTGGGTATGGGGTAGGGTAGGGTAGGGTAGGGTAGGGTAGGGTAGGGTAGGAGTAAGAGTGGTGGGGGAAATATAAAGGGTAAGATGATGGTAGGCTATGGTGGTGATAGGCAGTGGCGGATCCAGAAATGTTCGTGAGGAGGGTCAAAATTTGAACACAATATTTTGGGGGAAACTAGTTTCTCCCTAAGTTATAAAAAGTCCTGTTTTTTTAAACTGATCTTATATTCGTCAAATATTTGCAAGTTGAAAAAAATTAGACTTTTTATAATTTATGGAGAAACTGGTTTCTCCCAAAACTTACTCAAATTTGAATTAATGAAAAAAATAAAAATTACCTTATTGAAGAAAAAAAGTTTAATATGACTTATATTAAAACTTATATAACATATTTTTTCGTCATGCGCTCAAATAATAATAATAATTTAGTAATAACACTAATAATAATAATATAATTGAACATACCAAAAGTGTCGAATTGGGCCAAACGAGTAAAGCCCAATCTCAGATAGTGTTGGCACCCACATTCTCAATGAAACTAATCCAATCAGAACAAGGCCCAAGGCCCATCTCACACATCAGTCGACTAAGCCCATGGTCCGACTTACAAGTCCCGACCTAACTTAGTCCGACCTCATGATCCATGCTATTATTCGGGTACGAACCATGCTCTACCCGACAGTCAGGTCGACCATTCCACGAGTGGCGACCTCGACCTAAATCAGCAAGTGACGACCTGACACTTGCCGGCTTATTTGGTCGATCAATGCTCACAACTACATCCCTACAAATCAGGGACCGTTATAGACACGTGCCCATGACCAAGTAACCGCCGCTATAATCTCGGAGGACATGCTGCCTCCCCAAAAATACATCACTCTTGCCTATAAATACTTCATCACTACCAAACGGTGAAAGGTAACTGCCATTTTGTTATCAGAATTCATTGTTCTATACATTTTTAGCTATATACAACTGTGATCTTACTCTCACGCCGAGCGTCTTCGCCGGAGACACATCCGGCTAGTCGTGGGTTCTGCTTTTCAGGTCAAGGAGCCAGTGATCGGTCTGCCACGTGGAGGAAGATTGATAAGCACAATTCTGCCAACATCAGTTTGGTTCCATTGCCGGGAAACGTGCTTCAACTTGACCTCGAAATTTTTTAACAACCTACTACAATGGTGACTTCAGACGGACACGTATCTGAGGCTTCACTTGGGCATGAAGAAGTGAACAACAACAACACTAATGCAAATGCAAATGCTGAAAACTTGAATTTGCCTCCTCCCCACCAAATCGTCCTCATGGTAGAGCCACGCGCTCTACCGGTGTCGTTGATAGCGGGGGTTTGCACACGAGGAGAGGCAAAAGGCACATGGATGGGCAAGGAGCTCCACCTCCTAAACGTCCCAGCTGCTCGGGTGAACGTTGGAAACGGGCGGAGTCCCTCCACCAACCACATGAGCAAGAAGGAGATGATGTTAGAAAGGGCCCCGGATTTTGGGTGACTTAATAGCTATGGAAGAGGCGGAAGCGAGCCGATGTACGCTTGAAAGAATGGATCGTACTCGGGTCTCTAATGGACAACAGGCTAGGAGTATGAGGCCAAATGAAGGTGTGGGACGAGAATGGAGACAACGAGGATAGTTCGGAGAGCCCCTACTATCGTGCATGTGCCGAGTAACGACCTAAGGGCCGGCCTCAATAGAAACGAGAGAGCGGAGGCTCAATCGGTTGAGGACTCGGCTAACGGCCAACGAAGCAGGCATGTTTCTCCGGCCCCGGCAAAGATCGGGATCTCAAAGAGACGGGAATGGGCGCAGTCGCCTATAAGAGAGGAGAGGCGCGGTCGCCACTTGGATATGACGGCGCAGTCGCCATCTGTTCTTGAGAGGCGCGGGTCGCCTCAAAGAAGTAACAGGCATAGATCCCCGATCGAGATCGAGAGAGGGCCAATTCCCATAGAGACGGGAGGAGTAGGCGGGTGACTCCTCCCGGGAGTGAAGGCCGAGAGATCGAATCTTTGTTCCCCTCCCGGGAGATGAAAGACCCGATGCAAGGGAATGGTGTTGATGAAAAAGAAGTTCGAACAATGGGAGGAGGAGAAGAAAAAGGAGATTGGAAAGGTTGAGCGAATTGACTTTACTCTTCGACCCTTCTCCAAAGAAATCGAGAGATAGTCGACCTCCTCCTACCTTGAGTGCCTCTTACGGAGAAATATTCAGGAGCCACCAATGCAAAGAGTCACATACAACATCTGGAGGCCACTATGTGCTTTGTCGCCAATGAAGATGACAACATGTGCAAAGCTCTCCTAAGCACGCTTCTTTGGGGCGGCTTTAACTTGGTTCAATGGTTTGGCTGGCGATAGCATCACCACTTGGACGAGGCTTCGGGACAAAGTTCTTAGATCGCTTCTCGGCTGCAGGAGCTCGGAAGACGACTGTCACAGACCTGAATAACTTGGTGCAGGCGAAGAATGAAAGCTCGATGAGCTACTTCACCAAGTTCAAAGAAATGGTGGATAAGATAGAGGAGGACATCACTGATAGGGAAGTCATCAACTGCTTCCGAAACGGTATTTCCTCAGCAGACATGGATTATGAGCTTACAGTTCGTACAGTGACAACTCGACAGGAGTTGTTCGAGAAGGTATACAATGTCGCTCTTGCTGAGGAGAGGAAGGAGAAAAAGAATGGTAAAAGCCCCAAGGTGGAGGTCGCTGATGATAAAAAGGACTCCAACAAGAATGGGGGGAACAATAAGAACGGAAAGAACAGAACTAGGGCAACAGAGAAGGTGCCCGAAGCTTTCACTCCCCTTACGGTGAGTCGAACTGAGATCATGAATGCTGTCGAGCTAGCTCCACCTGCCCCAATGAACCCAGGCAACAAATTCAGAAGGGACAACAGCAAATATTGTGACTACCACAAAGACACTGGTCATCTTACAGAGGATTGTTTGGGTTTGAAGCGCATTATACAAAGAATGGTCGACCAGGGGAGACTCGACGCTTATGTGAAGAGACCTCAAGCCGGAGGAGGTGAGCGGCCAGCAGGTGGGCAACAAGGACCTAGACAGCCTAGACTGGACCTGGGGGTTATCACTGAACAAGCGAGCAACACGGCCATCAAACACAAGATATTCCAGCTCAATAAGGCCCCACACGTGCCTCCAAGGAGAGAAATCAGAGATGAGGCAATCAGCTTCTACCCCCATGAATTGGCAACTAATATGGCGGCTAGGGAGCAAGTTCTCGTCATCCCAGGTCTCATAGACGGATGTACGACGAGCAGACTCTTAGTCGACACGGGGGCCTGCAAGGATGTTTTGTTTTACAAGACTTTCAAGGAGATGGGTCTTAATGACGAGCAGTTGGAAAGATATGATGGTAGGTTGGAAGGCTTCACCAACCATCGAGTAGATGCTAAAGGCCAGATAGCGCTCGACGTCGACCTAGGCCAGCACCCCCTCAGGGTTGTCTCAAAGGTACAATTTATTGTGATTGATGTAAATAGTGACTATGCAGCCATCCTTGGAATTCCTGGACAGGTCGCTCTTGGAATGGTAGCCTCAATTCCTCATCAGCGAGTAAAGTTCCCCACACCTGCTGGAGTGGGTTGCGTACAAGGCGCAGCTCGAGCATACCTGGATCATGTTCTAAGAGAAAGAAAGAAAAGGGAGTTAGAAATTGAGACTCCTGATGGCTACTTGAAGTTGTCCCAGTCAGTCACCAAGACTACTCGATTATCAACAATCACCGAGGTCGTGGAAGAGTCGACCTATCGCTCAAATGACGAGATCATGCTTGAGTCGACACGTCACTCTAACACTACTGAGGTCGATTCAGATGTAGTTATGGTCGATCAAGTCCTCATAGGCAACCTATGCCTCCAGATCGACAATAACTCGGGGGCCACCACCAGCGAGGTTGCAGACAAGCTCGATGATATGATAGCAGAGGAAGCTCCGCATTTGGGAGCTGAAGAAAGACAAAAGGTCAGGGAAATCATAGTAGAAACTCTGCAGTTCAGAGATGGACCTGAGTTAGAAGCTGTAGATGAGCTGGAGTCAATCATCACCAACTCTTCCTACCCCGACCAAAAAATTCAAATTGGAAAGCAGTTATCAGTTGAGGAGCGAGCAGAAATCATCAAGCTACTCAAAGAAAGCAGTGATGTCTTCGCATGGAGAGTAGAAGACATGAGGGGAATCAAGGAGGAGGTCGCTGTTCATCGACTCGAAGTCAACCCGACCATTAAGCCTAGGCCCCAGAAATTGAGAAGCTTTGCTCGCGACAAGGAAGAAGCTATAAAAGCTGAGGTACAAAAACTTTTGAGTGCAGGTATAATCAAAGAGGCCGTTCATACAACCTGGCTGGCCAACGTGGTCATGGTGAAGAAATCAAACGGCAAATGGCGGATGTGTGTCGACTTCACCACTTTGAACCTTGCATGCCCAAAAGACAGTTATCCCCTTCCAAGGATCGACAAGCTGGTGGATTCTATTGCTGGGCACTCCACCCTCAGTTTCCTCGACGCTTACTCGGGATACCACCAGATTAAGATGCACGAGGATGATATAGTCAAGACAGCATTTCAAGCAGCTGGAGGCATCTACTGCTACAATATGATGCCTTTCGGATTGAAGAATGCAGGAGCCACCTATCAGCGTATGGTGAACAAAGTCTTTGCCTCACAAATTGGTCGAAATATGGAGGCTTACGTTGACGACATGGTCATTAAAACCAAGACCGGGAGTCACGTAGTCGACCTAAAGGAGACATTCGCCAATTTACGAGCAAACGACATGAAGCTCAATCCTAGCAAATGTGTATTCGGAGTTGCAGCTGGCAAGTTCTTGGGATTCATGGTATCTCAAAGGGGCATAGAAGCTAATCCAGAGAAGATAAAGGCTTTAGTCGACATGAAGGCTCCCACCACTATCAAGGAGATGCAGCGACTTAATGGAAGGGTAGCAGCTCTTGGTCGCTTCATATCAAAGTCAGCAGAAAGGTCTCTCCCCTTCTTCAAAGCATTGAGGGGGACGAAAAGTTTTGAATGGACGACCGAATGTCATTAAAATGCGTTCCAACAGCTAAAGGATTACCTCGCTACTCCACCCCTGCTAAGTAGCCCGACCACTGGAGAGACTTTGTTTGTATACCTATCTGTGGGAGACAAGTCAGTTGCTGCAGTATTGATTAGAGAGGATGAAGGGCTTCAAAAGCCAGTGTACTACATCAGTAAAGCTTTGACAGACGTGGAAAGCAGGTATTACAACGCTGAGAAAGTTGCTTATGCCCTAGTCGTAGCTTCAAGAAAGTTACGAGCTTATTTTCTGGCTCATCCAATCGTGGTTCTTACCAATGCTCCCTTAAGAAAAATACTGCACAAGCCGGAGAGTTCAGGTCGACTGCTCAATTGGTCAATTGCCCTCACTGAATTTGACATTGAGTATCGACCTCGAAAGGCGTTGAAGGCTCAAGCTCTAGCTGACTTCTTGGTCGAGCTTACGTTCACCAAGGAAGATGACGAGCAGCGAGCTCCAAAAGAAAAAGGCAAAGGGAAAGAGCCAGAGTCACAAGTCGCCATCGCTCTACCCGTCGATTGTTGGAAGGTCTATTCAGACGGGTCAGCAACCAAAAATGTCAGTGGAGCTGGAATTGTCTTGGTCGAGCCAGAGTCTGGGACTGTATACGAGGAATCGCTAAGGTTCAAATTTGACGCTTCCAACAACCAAGCTGAATATGAAGCCTTGATTGCAGCTATCGAATATGCCAAGTGTTTTGGAGCGACTAAGATCATGGCCTACTGTGACTCACAATTGATAGTCAACCAGGTCAGAGGCGAATACGAAGTGCTCAGTTCTACTCTCATCAAATACTGCGACCTGGTGAAAGAACTGATAAAGGACTTAGAATTTTGGGAGATTCAAAGGATTGGAAGAGAAGATAACGAGCTGGCTGATCTCCTTTCGAAACTTGCTACTTCAGATGAGCCACATGGCGAGCCTATCTCCTTCCTCGAAAATCCAGCTTATGAGAGGGTAAAAATTCAGTGCATAGATGATCCCTCAAGAAATTGGACTCAGGAGAAGTGTTGGATCGAGGAAATGAAAGCATACTTGCAAAGTGGCGAGGCGTCCCGGAGGGGACGAGAAGAAGGCTCGAGCTATCAAAAAGAAAGCTCCGAGATATGTCATTCAAGGAGGCGACCTGTTCAGAAGATCCTATACTCGGCCATTACTAAAGTGCATCCACCCTCAAGAGGTCGCCCTATTGATACATGAAGTACACAGTGGGATCTGTGGTGGACACCCGGGGGCCAGGACTCTTGCAGACAAGTTAATCACTTTGGGATACTACTGGCCACATATGAGAGCTGACACTCACAACTTTGTTCAGCAATGTGATCAATGCCAAAGGTTTGCCAACTTACCTCACATGCCTACAACCGAGCAGACTCCAGTAATTGCAGCCTGGCCATTCGACATGTGGGGTGTCGACTTGATTGGACCCTTCCCTCCCGCCCGAGGAAATTGCAAGTATGTGATCGTTGCTATAGATTACTTCACTAAATGGGTTGAGGCTAAACCATTAGCTCGCATCACGGAGGAGAATGCTATAAACTTCATTCATGATTTCATTTGGTGCCGATTTGGTTTTCCAAGAGCCATAGTATCGACAACGGACTACGGTTCTCAAGAGCCTTCGAAGCGAGAGATGAATCGGGTAGGAATCAAGCATTGGCAATCTTACGTCGCATATCCTCAAGGAAATGGGCAAGCGAGGCGGCAAATAAGCTTGTTCTATCTTCGCTCAAGACGGGACTCGTAGGTCGACGTAACAATTGGTTGGACGAACTCCCCTTGCTCTTTGGGCGGTTCGTACAACCACTCGAACTACGGAAACCCCTTTCGCTCTCACATATGGGTCGAGGCCATGGCACCTGCCGAGCTCGAGATTCCCTCTTTGCCAGTGACTTTCTTCAATCGGGAGCGGAATGATACCAACAGATTGATCGACTGGATCTAATCGACGAGAAACGAGAAACTGGCCTACCTCCGAATGGTCAACTACAAACGGCGAACTAAGAGTTACCACGACAAGAAGGTCAAGGCAAGGTCATTCCGGGTTGGAGATTACGTGTTGAGAAAGATTGAAGCAACGGGTAGAAGGACCCGGCAGAACAAGCTATCTCCTGGCTGGGAAGGTCCCTATGTAGTCACTCGAGTCGTCAAGGAAGGAACTTACATGATAGCCCACCCCGGAGGTGACGAGTTGAAACATCCTTGGCATGCTACTCACCTGATCAAATATTACTTCTAGCTTTCAGTTTTCAAGTTCAAGTTTGTGTTAGTTCCAGTTTCAAGATGATGTAAGCATGTTTCCCAATTCAATAAAAAGTGCAGTTTATTCGATCAAACATAGCGTTACACCAATCCCAACGAGCTCGACTCTTAGTCAGCCTCGTCCTAATAAGCTCGATTCTTAATCAGCTTTGTTCATTTAACAAGTCCGACTCTTAGTCGACTTCGTTCTAACAAGCTCGACCCTTAGTCAGCTTCGTTTTAACAAGCTCGATTCTCAATCAGCTTTGTTTATTTAACAAGTCCGACTCTTAGTCGACTTCGTTCTAACAAGCTCGACCCTTAGTCAGCCTCGTCCTAATAAGCTCGATTCTTAATCAGCTTTGTTCATTTAACAAGTCCGACTCTTAGTCGACTTCGTTCTAACAAGCTCGACCCTTAGTCAGCTTCGTTTTAACAAGCTCGATTCTCAATCAGCTTTGTTTATTTAACAAGTCCGACTCTTAGTCGACTTCGTTCTAACAAGCTCGACCCTTAGTCAGCTTCGTTTTAACAAGCTCGATTCTCAATCAGCTTTGTTTATTTAACAAGTCCGACTCTTAGTCGACTTCGTTCTAATTAGCTCGACCCTTAGGTCAGCTTCAACTATGTAAGCAGGTTTTACTCATAGGCAATCTTGTTCACAAGAATGTCAACCAAGTTTGAGGTCGACTAAGTCAATACAGATCAAGTCACCTTTAAACTTAAGTTGACACATTTATCCTATCTACATCTAGCTCGACACTCGCATCAAAGGCATACAACATGCAATAAAAGAAGTCAGCTAAGATAGAAATAAGTCTCCCAAAACGGGCTAAGACTTAAACAAAATTAATTTACAAAAATATTTTGCCTCCCAAAAAACTGGGCCAAGGCATTCGAATAATGTTAGATCAAAAAAGGCAAAAATTGTTTGGAGCTTGTTCATTACAATGATGCTTGAAATAATTTAAGAGGCCAGGTCGGCATTGGTGCAGTCGTCGGTGGTAACTTGATCTTCAATCATAGGATCTTGTTCTTTGAGGGCTCAAGGGTTTACCCGACTCAGAGTAAATTTGCTCATCTATTGTCTCCGTGGCTTCGGCATCATCAAGCTCCGCCAAAACCACATCAAAATTCCTTTCAAGAACGGGGAGCTTCCCACTTCTCGCAGTGATCCTCCTCGTCCTCTTGAGCAATGAAAGCAAGATCATTTTCTAAGTAAGGAACAAGCGAGTGACCACTGCGAGCCGTCATGTCATATTGGGACTCAGTAAACCAACGAGCTAATTGCTCGATGGTAACCGTGGCCGTTGGATCGACAAGCGCGCGACGGGCCATATGTCTTTTGCCGACCTCAAGAAAATCTTGGGCCTTAGACACTATGGCATCGTAGTATTCCTCCCTGCCTTGAACTTCTCAACCGCTTGCTTGAGGCATCTTTGGCAGTCTTCTCGATGGCGGCCTTGAGGTCTTCTTGCCATTTCCCTCGTTCAAGCCGACGATCTTCTTGCAGTTTAACCATGAGATCATCCTTGTCCTTCAAGAGTTGGGAAGCGTGGCCGGCTCCGTTTGGGTCTTTACTAGCTCCTTCTTCTCGGCCTCTTTCTCGGCCTCAACCTCTTTAAGCTTGGACTCGAGATGCTTCCGAGGTCGGCTAGAGCTTTGGTCTTCACCGCCTCATTCGCTTCAAAAGAGTTGTCCAAGTCATTGTACAGCTCCTTCGAATCCGCAAGCTCTTTAGCCTTTTTGGAATAGTCTGAAGGGCTTGTCTCTCCCTTTCAATCGAGGCCCTCCAAGAGCTTTTGGCTGCTCGATCATGGTCGGTCTGCATTCCAAAGAAAGCAAAGAAGTGTTAGCTCGAGACTTCAGTTGGTCGAGTAAAAGAATAAACGACTAAAATGAAAATGAAAGTAAAGGTTTACCTCGCAATGAGCAAGTCCAGCTCGAGCCGAGAACTCCTCAGGCGCCATCCCCTTATCAGCAAAATGGGTTAGAAGATCGACATCTATGGCCCTCCTAACAATCACTTGGCCCAGGCTCATGTCGGGATAGCGACGGCTCAAGCCGTTAAACCGCTTCCCGGTGGAGGAACATCACTCAGCCTCTTCATCTTTTCATCCAGAGACTCCTTACTGGGAGGAATGAAGGCTGGTGGAGGCAATTGGGTCGAGGACACAGACTTGCCCTTCTCAGATCGGGACCTTTTCTTCGAGCTTATAGGACGATCGTCCTCTTCTTCCATATCATCTTCATCAACGTTGACGACCAATAAAGGGCTAGCCTCCATCATCTCAGCTCCAGAGGTCTCCATATTGGCGTCTTGATTTGGGTCGGAGCTCAGACTTGCCCTTACTGACCTATGGGAATCACCACCTCCTTCATTGGCATCATTAGATTGGGTGCCGCTTTGCAAAGGGTCTTCCTGCTCAACCTCTTCCATGGGGATCATTCCAGCAACATCCTTCGGAAGTAAAGTATTCCTAGCAGCAGCTTCTCTCTCCCTGCTCGCCTTAGCATTGGCAGCCCCATGAGCCCTCTTGGCTTTCCTCTTGTCAGAAACCCCAACAATGCGCACCATATTTGCTTCTTGTTCGGGAGTTAAAAGCGCACGACATCAAAAGAATCAAGTGTTAGCTCGACAATTCAAAACGATCCTACGAGTAAATCATTGACGAGGTAATTAATACAATTCAAAGCAGTTCTATGTACGAATTGAATAACTCTACATACGAGCAGGCAATTTGATAAAGAGTCACAATTCGAAATAGTTCTATGTACGAGCTAACTAAGTTCTACATACGAGCAGACAACGGACGACCTAAGAGTTGTATATGCAGCTAAAAACAATGCTATGTGCCAATGATAAGCTACTTATGCAAGTTAACAATGGACGAGCTAATGAATGCAGGCCAAGTAAATCCTTACCACCAACATGCTCTCCTCGGTCTTTGCAGTAATTTTCATTCTTCTGGCAAAATTGACAATTCTCCTTCAACCTACCCAAGGAATGAGTAACCCAGTCCGGGTATACTGGCCTCTCAAAACAGGAACAAGGGGTTCTACCACTCCATCCCCAGGCATCATCCCAGCTTGGATGTAGTTATACTTGGTTGTCCCTAGCACCTCCCAGCTAATGGGCCTCTTTGCGACCAACGCACACAACTTCCTATACAAGGTCTGGTGCCATGGAGGCTCCCAGTAGTTTTCCTCGTCAATAGTGTCTGACTCACTACCTGGCAAGGGGAACTCCCATCCCACCGCTGCTCTCAACTAAAACTACATAGGAATTCCAGGTTTGCTATGTTTGTTGGGAAGGTTGGTGAATAATTTTGGAGAATTGGGTTTTGAAGGAGTACTAATCCCCCAATACGCCTTGTCGAGCTTTGGAGCAAAAAATTCTTTGAAGACTCTCATGCAAGGTTCATGGCCTAGAAACCTCGCATACCATGGCAAAGCACACTAGTACTGCAAGTGTTGGCCCCAGTGAAGAGGAAGAGCATCCATGCACTCCGAAACTCGTTGATGAAAGGATCTAAGGGCAACCTCAACCCCGCCTCAAGCTGTCCATAAAAGAAGGCCACCCTAGTGGCATCGGTAGTGAAGTAGTACGGAACTTGGCCATAAAGTCCGCCTTGCTAAGGATGGTTATCCTATAATCCACTCTACTTACTCCACGAAATCATAAATCATGTTGTATCGGGACTCCATATTTTTCTTCCCTCGAAGAGGCCTACAGAGTATATATCCTCTCTCGTTCTTCCCATGCAACGGAGGAACCAAATGCATTCACAATTCGGGGGCCAGAGGAGGTCGAAGCAGCATTTCCTTCTTGAGTTGTCATATCTGTACAAGAAGAAGGAGAAACGGGAGTCGATCCTATGATCACATTCAGTCGACCTACCTAAGGGCGACCTAAACTCCCCTGGAAAACCTATTCTATTTCTAAGGAAGGAGGGCTTTTGGACGTCCCTAACATAAAACAAGGTGATATGGTCAAGTAATTCATGGAATAGATGAAAAGCGACAACATTTGAGTCGTCAATCACCACATTCTCAAGTTCTCCTACAATGGGTAGCCCTATCTCAGTGTAATTCAATCCCCAACTAGTCAAAATGGAGGCACACTCATCCAAGGACATCACTCTCCACTCACCGTTCACATTCTTACATGCCCTACGATTAATAGTACAGTAGCCATACCAAGCTCCTGGTTCACTACTAAAGGTTCTAGCCATGGCGGAATTAAGCACCAAGCAGAAATTAAAGTCCTAAAACAAAAATACAAGGGAAATACCTCAATTGATTGAAGAAAGGAAGTTCGTTGCTGGAGCCGAGAGCTGAATTTAAATCTTCTTTGAAATCCCTTGATTATCGCCGGAGAAGAAGAAGTTCTAGAGCAGTAAAAGTTCTAAACGAAGAAGAATTTCTCTATTTATATTTTCCTAAATTTGGAAGGGGAAAAGAAAATCAAAATTAATTTTCCAAAATTAAAGGCTGGAGCGGTTTCCGAGAAGGAGTTCCAAGAGTCAGAATTGCAATCATTACTAAAACCGGCGCTCCTTCATCTCCAACCGTCCGTCACCAACGATCAGGATGTTGCCACGTCATCATGGTCGACCTGCTTCAAAGACTACCGAGCTTCGAGTAAAGCAATTTTTGGCAAAGAAATCTTCTTAACTTCCAAGTCGACGAAGTCAACTCGAAAGTTGGGGGCCACTGAACATACCAAAAGTGTCGAATTGGGCCAAACGAGTAAAGCCCAATCTCAGATAGTGTTGGCACCCACATTCTCAATGAAACTAATCCAATCAGAACAAGGCCCAAGGCCCATCTCACACATCAGTCGACTAAGCCCATGGTCCGACTTACAAGTCCCGACCTAACTTAGTCCGACCTCATGATCCATGCTATTATTCGGGTACGAACCATGCTCTACCCGACAGTCAGGTCGACCATTCCACGAGTGGCGACCTCGACCTAAATCAGCAAGTGACGACCTGACACTTGCCGGCTTATTTGGTCGATCAATGCTCACAACTACATCCCTACAAATCAGGGACCGTTATAGACACGTGCCCATGACCAAGTAACCGCCGCTATAATCTCGGAGGACATGCTGCCTCCCCAAAAATACATCACTCTTGCCTATAAATACTTCATCACTACCAAACGGTGAAAGGTAACTGCCATTTTGTTATCAGAATTCATTGTTCTATACATTTTGAGCTATATACAACTGTGATCTTACTCTCACGCCCGAGCGTCTTCGCCGGAGACACATCCGGCTAGTCGTGGGTTCTGTTTTCAGGTCAAGGAGCCAGGTGATCAGTCCTGCCACGTGGAGGAAGATTGATAAGCACAATTCCTGCAGCATCAATAATTATTAATAATTATTATTATTAAAAACATAATAGTAATAAAAATAATGTTTTCAATGATGATATTAATAATAGAGTAACAACAATAATAATAGGAGTGCTTATATAAATTAAAATCTATTTCACACTTTTTTGGAAAGTTAATTGACGTTTTGGAAAACTTTAAACATTTTAGAAATGTTTATTTTCTATAAAATTTAATGAAAAAATGTATAATTTTTCTTGTAATCCACTTTCCAAACCTTTTGTTTTCCAAGTGTATAATGAAATGTGAAAATTACTTAGTAAAAATATATTTGGAAGCAAACTTATGTAGAAAAATAAATATTCATTTCGAAATATAAAATTTTTAAAATAAACATTTATTTTAAGATGGAAGAAGTATGAAACATATTATAAATTTTTAGGGGGGTCATGCCACTAAATTTGAGGGGGCTCAGTAGCAACATTTAAGAGACTAAATATAACTTTTTGCCAAAAATATAAAGAGGTAAAGGTAAGAAGTGAGGGGGTTCAATTGACCCCTCTAGCCATAACATAGATCCGCCAGTGGTGATAGGGTAGGTGTGGGTAGCCGAGAGTGTGGGGGGTAGGGTAGGGTGGGTGGCCGAGAGTAGGGGGTGGGGTTAGGTGGAGGAGTTGTTAAAAAATAAATTAATTTATTTATGAGTAAAAATAGTTTGAACGTGGGAGGGGGGTTGGTGGGTGGGTTGGTGCGGATGGTGAGGTTTATTAAAAAATAATTTGAACATGCATGGGTAACTTGAGCTTCAGCTGATTTTACCGTTGGCTGATAGAAACTCCACTTTAACCTTCAACAACAAGAAAGAAGATGTAAATGAATTGTTGAAAAAAACTGGACTTTTTGGGATCCGGATCTAGTGCTCCGCCTTTGTTTTGTTAGTAGATAAGTTACATTTTATAATAATATGAGTACGTTCTAGTAACTTTTTATCGGCGTGAGATAACATACATCTCATACTATAGTGCATGACTTAAATCTTATAAAAACATCAATTACTTTCTCCGTCCCAAAGAATGTCCGTGGTAGGATGCGCTTTGGAACTTGGAACATTGGATCATTGACAGGGAGATCAGCAGAGGTGGTGGAAGTTATGAGGAGGAGGAAGATTCACATAATGTGTTTACAGGAAACTAAGTGGGTTGGAGAGAAAGCAAAAGAAATATCGCCTTGGGGTTTTAAGCTTTGGTACTCAGGAAAGGATAAGGGTAGAAATGGAGTGGGTATCATTATTGATAAGGAGTATATTAATGATGTGGTGGAAGTGTACAGGAAGAGTGATCGAATTATGGGCATTAAACTGGTGATACGTGATGAGATTATAACTATTATTTCCGCCTATGCACCACAAGTAGGATTGGATGCATCTATTAAACAAGTGTTCTGGGAAGATTTGGAGGAGGTAGTGCAACGAGTACCTAGTGGTGAGAAATTAGTGATTGGTGGTGATCTGAACGGACATGTGGGGTCTAGTCGATATGGCTTTGAGAGCATACATGGAGGTTTTGGTTTTGGAGAGAGGAATGAAGCAGAAATAGTATCCTGGACTTTGCGTTGGCATATGACTTGAGTATAATGAACACTTGGTTCAAGAAGAGAGAATCTCACTTGGTGTCCTATAGGAGTGGAGGTAATGCGAGTCAGATTGACTTCTTCTTAGTAAGAAATACTTGTAGAAAGAGTTATACAGATTGCAAGGTTGTTCCGGGCGAGAGCACAGCAACTCAACATAGACTGGTGGTACTTGATTTTCGAAGTAAGAGAATTTCGAGGAAGAGAAAATCACAGGTAGACCCTAGAATCAAGTGGTGGAGACTTCAAGGAGAAAATCAACCGAAATTTGTAGCTAAGATGGTCGATACCGGTATTTGGGCGGATAATATGGAGGATATGGATATAGATTCGACTTGGACTAAGATGGTACATACCATAAAGGAGGTGGCGAAAGAAGTCCTTGGAGAATCTAGAGGAAATGGGCCACCAAGTAAGGACACATCATGGTGGAACGAGGAAGTAAAACAAGCAATAAAGGGCAAGCGAGAATGCTACAAATTATTGGGGAAATGTAGGAGCGACGAGAACTATGAGAAGTATAAGGAAGCTAGAAGAGATGCTAAGAAAGCGGTAAGAGACGCAAGAGCAAAGGTGAATCGAAACTTTATGATAAGTTGGATACAAAAGAAGGGGAAAAGGACATCTATAGACTCGCTCGTATGAGGGATAAGAGGACACGAGATATTGGGACGGTTAAATGTGTGAAGGATGTAGACCAAAGAGTTTTAGTCGGGGATAAAGAGATAAAAGATAGATGGAGTTCGTACTTTGATAACTTGTTCAATGGCGGTCAAGAGCAGGATGTTGGAGATTTAAATATCTCTTCGAGTATGGTTAATCGAGATTTTATGCGGAGAATTCGAAAGAGTGAAGTGGAAATGGCAATGAAAAAGATGAGATTGAAGAAAGCCGTTGGACCGGATGGTATACCAATTGAGGTTTGGAGATGTTTCGGGGAGAGTGGAGTAGATTGGTTAACAACGCTATTTAACAAGATATGGAGAGTTAACACAATGCCATTGGAGTGGCGGAAGAGTACTCTGATCCCTTTGTATAAGAATAAAGGTGATGTCCAAGATTGTGCCAACTATCGGGGGATCAAACTAATGAGCCATACTATGAAACTTTGGGAAAGAGTGATTGCACAAAGACTGAGAAAAATTGTGGATATTTCGGATAACCAATTTGGGTTTATGCCAGGAAGATCGACTATGGAGGCAATATATCTTATGAGACAAACCATGGAGAAATATCGGGATCAAAAGAAAGATTTGCATATGGTTTTCATTGATTTGGAGAAGGCATATGATAAAGTGCCAAGAGTGGTACTTTGGTGGGCATTAGCAAAGAAGGATGTTTCAAAGAAATATATTGATATTATCAAGGACATGTATAATGGAGTTAGTACTTGTGTACAGACTAGTGTTGGGAAGACTGAAGAGTTTCCTATAAAGATTGGAGTGCATCAAGGTTCCGGACTTAGCCCCTTTCTTTTTGCTTTGATAATGGACGAATTGACGAGGTCAGTCCAAGATGATATACCAAAGTGTATGTTGTTCGCAGATGATATTGTGCTGATTGATGAGACAAGAGAGGGTGTTGAAAGTAAATTGGAGTTGTGGAGACACACTTTGAAATCTCGAGGTTTTCGATTAAGCAGAAGCAAGGCTGAATATTTGGAGTGTAAGTTTAGCATAGTTGGAAGTAGGGAGGCGGGGCGGTCACATTTGATGGAAATATTATCCAAGCTTCGAGTTTTTCGCTATCTTGGATCCATTATCCAAAAGGATGGAGAATTAGATGGAGATGTGGCTCATAGGATTAAAGCAGGTTGGTTGAAGTGGAAGAGTGCTACAGGGTTTCTATGTGATCGCGGCATGCCCAATAGATTAAAGGGAAAATTCTACCGCACGGCAATTAGGCCGGCATTGCTTTACGGCACCGAATGTTGGGCCGTGAAACAGTGTCACGTGCATAAGATGAATGTGGCGGAGATGCGTATGCTTCGATGGATGTGCGGTCATACAAGAAAGGATCGGTTGGGGAATGAGGTGATCAGAGGTAAAGTAGGAGTTGCGCCCATTGAGGATAAAATGAGGGAAAATCGTCTACGGTGGTTTGGACATGTGAGAAGGAGACCGAGTGATGCACCGGTTAGGAAGCCGGAACAGTGGAGAAATGAGAAAATGGCGAGGGGTAGGGGAAGACCCAAACAAACTTGGATTAAAGTAATTGAAAATGATATGAATTTACTTGGAGTGGATGAAAGTATGGTGTTGAAGAGGCCGGAGTGGAGGGCAAAAATCCATGTGGGGGTTGATTTTTTATTTTTTATTTTTTACTTTTTTATTTTTATTTTTTTATTTATTTTTTATTTTTTATTTATTTTTATTTTTTTAATTTAATTTAATTTAATTTTTTATTTATTTTATTTATTTATTTTTTCACGATAACATATGAGGATTCATGTTAGCCGACCCCAAATTATTTTGGGACTAAGGCTTTGTTGTTGTTGTTGTTGTTGTTTGAAAATTTCTATTTTTTATAAAGGTTAGATGCATCCATTAAACAAGTGTTCTAGAAAAATTTGGAAGAGGTGATGCAACGAGTACCTAGTGGTGAGAAATTAGTGATTGGTGGTTATCTGAACGGGCATGTGGGATCTAGTCGACATGGCTTTGAGAGCATACATGGAGGTTTTGGTTTTGGAGAGAGGAATGAAGCAGGAAATAGTATCCTGGACTTTGCGTTGGCATATGACTTGAGTATAATTAACACTTGGTTCAAGAAGAGAGAATCTCACTTGGTGTCCTATAGGAGTGGAGGTAATGTGGGTCAGATTGACTTCTTCTTAGTAAGAAATGCTTGTAGAAAGAGTTATACAGATTGCAAGGTTATTCCGAGTGAGAGCACAACAACTCAACATAGATTGGTGGTACTTGATTTTCGAAGTAAGAGAATTTCGAGGAAGAGAAAACCACAGGTAGACCCTAGAATCAAGTGGTGGAGACTTCACCTAGAATCAAGTGGTGGAGACTTCAAGGGGAGAACCAACAGAAATTTCTAGCTAAGATGGTCGATACCGGTATTTGGTGGGATAATATGGAGGATATGGATATAGATTCGACTTGGACTAAGATGGAACATACCATAAAGGAGGTGGCGAAAGAAGTCCTTGGGGAATCTAGAGGAAACGGGCCACCAAGTAAGGACACAACATGGTGGAACGAGGAAGTAAAACAAGCAATAAAGGGCAAGCGAGAATGCTACAAATTATTGGGGAAATGTAGGAGCGACGAGAACTATGAGAAGTATAAAGAAGCTAGAAGAGATGCTAAGAAAGCAGTAAGAGACGCAAGAGCAAAGGTGAATCAAAAACTTTATGATAAGTTGGATACAAAAGAAGGGGAAAAGGACATCTACAGAATCGCTCGTATGAGGGATAAGAGGACACGAGATATTGGGACGATTAAATATGTGAAAGATGTAGATCTAAGAGTTCTAGTCGGGGATAAAGAGATAAAAGATAGATGGAGTTCGTACTTTGATACCTTGTTCAATGGCGGTCAAGAGCAGGATATTGGAGATTTAAATATCTCTTCGAGTATCGTTAATCGAGATTTTATGCGGAGAATTCAAAAGAGTGAAGTGGAAATGTCAATGAAAAAGATGAGATTGAAGAAAGCTGTAGGACCGGATGGTATACCAATTGAGGTCTGGAGATGTTTCGGGGAGAGGGAAATAGATTGGTTAACAACGCTATTAAACAAGATATGGAAAATTAACACAATGCCATTGGAGTGGCAGAAGAGTACTCTGACAAAGGTGATGTCCAAGATTGTGCCAACTATCGGGGGATCAAACTAATGAGCCATACTATGAAACTTTGGGAAAGAGTGATTGCACAAAGGCTGAGAAAAATTGTGGATATTTCGGATAACCAATTTGGGTTTATGCCGGGAAGATCGACTATGGAGGCAATATATCTTATGAGACAAACCATGGAGAAATATCGGGATCAAAAGAAAGATTTGCATATGGTTTTCATTGATTTGGAGAAGGCGTATGATAAAGTGCCAAGAGAGGTACTTTGGTGGGCATTAACAAAGAAGGGTGTTTCAAAGAAATATATTGATATTATCAAGGACATGTATAATGGAGTTAGTACTTGTGTACAGACTAGTGTTGGGAAGACTGAAGAGTTCCCTATAAAGATTGGAGTGCATCAAGGTTCCGCACTTAGCCCCTTTCTTTTTGCTTTAATAATGGACGAATTGACGAGGTCAGTCCAAGATGATATACCAAGGTGTATGTTGTTCGCAGACGATATTGTGCTGATTGATGAGACAAGAGAGGGTGTTGAAAGTAAATTGGAGTTGTGGAGACACACTTTGAAATCTCGAGGTTTTCGACTAAGCAGAAGCAAGACTGAATATTTGGAGTGTAAGTTTAGCAGAGTTGGAAGTAAGGAGGCAGGGGCGGTCACATTTGATGGAAATATTGTCCAAGCTTCTGAGTTTTTTCGCTATCTTGGATCCATTATCCAAAAGGATGGAGAATTAGATGGTGATGTCGCTCATAGGATTAAAGCAGGTTGGTTGAAGTGGAAGAGTGCCACAGGGTTTCTATGTGATCGCGGCATGCCCAATAGATTAAAGGAAAAATTCTACCGCACGACAATTAGGCCGGCATTGCTTTACGACACCGAATGTTGGGCCGTGAAACAGTGTCATGTGCATAAGATGAATGTGGCGGAGATGCGTATGCTTCGATAGATGTGCGGTCATACAAGAAAGGATCGATTGGGGAATGAGGTGATTAGAGGTAAAGTAGGAGTTGCGCCCATTGAGGATAAAATGAGGGAAAATCGTCTGAGGTGGTTTGGACATGTGAGAAGGAGACCGAGTGATGCACCGGTTAGGAGGCCGAACAGTGGAGAAATGATAAAATGGCGAGGGATAGGGGAAGACCCAAACAAACTTGGATTAGAGTGATTGAAAATGATATGAGCTTACTTGGAGTGGATGAAAGTATGGTGTTGAAGAGGCCGGAGTGGAGGGCAAAAATCCATGTGGGGGCTGATTTTTTTTTTACTATATTTTTTTACTCTATATTTTTATTTATTTATTTATTTATTTATTTTTATTTATTTTATTTATTTATTTCCAACAACCTTTTCACACGATGACATATGAGGATTCATGTTAGCCGGTCCCAATTTATTTTGGGTCATAAGACTTTGTTGTTGTTATTGTTGTTCTGGTAATATATGATGAATAGCGAGTAAAATTGTGTACATGCCTAAATCATATCAGAAAAAATCAGTTAAGTCACATACCTGAAAAACTCCGAGTTTCCTATTGTAATCGGATTCAGGTAGAGTTAACAACACGATGAGCTGCAACTTATGATTAAAAGGAATGGCACGAGCACCCGAACCCTCAGCAGCCACCACACCACCATCAAGAGGCGACACAATGGGCACGAAAGCAGCCGGGCTAGCTTTTGTGTAATCAAAATGCAAAGTTTCTGTAGTCTGAATAGGCTTTTCAACTAGCCGTTTCACAGTAATTCCTCCAATAACAAAACCAGAAACTAGCAAACCGAAAAGCAACAAGCACACATACATTGCCCAGAAAGCCGCCCAACCGCACCTTATTCCCAACTTCAACACAGATTTTTGTGCCCTAATCCTACCATATATGAATGACATGATACAGAAATAGAAACCTTAAAAAATGCCCATAATTTTTTTCTTCAAGAACCTTTGAAATCGCGATAGGGTTTGGAGTGTAAAGCCGTGATTCTCTCCCCAGATTGGAGCTCATTGTTCAGTCAGTTAGGCTTGATTCTCTCCCCAGATTGGAGCTCATTGTTCAGTCAGTTAGGATAGAATTGTAGTCAGTTAGGCTTGATTTTTTAATCTCATTTGTAATAGCTTTGATACCATATGAGACAAAGAAAATTGGTGGAAGACTCAACGTGAGTGGGAAGAGGAACATCATAATGGAAAAGTAGGAAAACCAAATGGGAAATGTGAAGAATTTCATGAAAATATTTATTTGAAACCCGATAAATTTAACGGCTAGGATTGCTAAGAATCCTATGATGTTCAAAGGGAATTCATTGTAGACTCCAGAGGGGTAATTTGTCACCTTTGAGGTTGAATGCTTTCTGGGGTTTATACGTACCTTCTTAGCTCTGCGCGTTTGATCTTTGCTATCGCTTTGAGGATCCGAATCAAACTCTATTGATTTCCCGGGCGATTTTCGCGCCATTAACGCCATGTCTGCGCCGTTCACAAAAGACTGCAGCTTGTCACACATTTCAATTAATGCTGCTTATCGTAATTGGCACACCTACCCATATGTGCAATCCCTCTCCTTACAGTCAACTTCTTCTTTCCATGTTTCCATGCCTTGGACATACCTTCTATTTTTTATGCTCCCTCCTTCCCAAAATGATCTTCCTACCTTTTTTGTCGTTACTTCGAATGAAGTTTAGGATACTCTTTCATCTCTCATCTATTGTACGGAGTAAACATGCAACTAGCTAACTAAAACCGGTAACTCATTAGGATTATTTCGAACATTTTCACCTTGTTCGTTAGTTTATGATCAAGCGTCTGAACTGGCTATATAGTCTAACAAATCCATGTATTTCAGCGTGTCCAACATCAATGCATTAGATTAAGTTAACCAACTGCAAGTGATTCAGATCTGGTCATATCTAACAATTCAGCTAATACCATGCCCTTCTATTATAGCAACCCATGCTGTAGCAGGACCTACCATACCTTGAATGTTGTATCTGAAAATGAATGTTAATACAGTTGCTGCTATTCAAGAATCCTGTTAAGAATTTATTTAACAACTATTGCGTGAACTTACCATGAAGGGCAGCCTTGGCGCAACATCCTTCTTCCGATGGACCCCACACATAATGTGAGCTATATAGCCCCAAATTGCCCCTTTACCTGAATTTACCAAGAGTCTTAATGAATACCCAAATATTATTCTCATATATGAACAAACTTTGAAACTTGATTTCCTAATCCCTCAACAAGGGTCTCCTACCTCTCCAATACAATTTCAATTACAAAAAAAAAAAAATCAAAATAATTTGTATATAATTATATAATTCACCAACAATAATTTCAAGAACTTAGTGAGTAGCAAACGACGTGCCAATCCTACTTAATCCATATTCACATCATAAAGATCGGGAAGAAGCTTGCTAGCGGAACTGTGTTCTCTAGTCTCGTCCCTACTTTGCATAGAGATTGAGGAATCAATCCACGGTCCATCCATAGACATACTCCTCGTGTGCTGTTGACTATTTTCAGAGAAAGTTGAAACATTTGTTTGACTATCGTGTGTGAGCATCTCAAAGGCTTTAAATTTCATGTCAGTATTAGCTGCTCCATTGCGCTTGATTATTGGGGCTTGAACTGGGATTTTGCCATTAAGCATACTCACTACTGATGACATGGACGGTCTGAGTGTCGGAGATGGATTTGTGCACAAGAGAGCCAAACTTAGCATTCTCATTGCTTCCTTTTCAGAGTAGTTTGTACCAAGAACTGGATCCACTAGCTCTAATAGATTACCCTGCTCTTGTAGAACGTATGCCTAAGAAAAAGGGAAAAGAGAAAAAATAATCCTTATTATCTCTATTTTTAAAGAATAATGTCAAAAATCTAAGTGAGGAAATCATTAGTGTATTTTACGTACCCAATCGAGAAGGTAGACAAACTCCTCCTTTGGTCTGTAATTTGTGTTGCTTTTCCCACTGACAATCTCTAAAGCAACAACCCCAAAGCTGTAGACATCCGCTTTGTCTGTCAAGTAACCCCTCATAGCATATTCAGGAGCCATGTATCCTCTGGAAAATATAAAAAGAAGCAGAAAGTCAAGCGAGGATAAGTATTTTGCGTTATACAAGAGCCTAGAACTCAAATGTCAAATTTCTAGCTTCTTGTATTGTAAATTCTAGTTAGAGAACAAATCCATATACGATGTGCAAATATTTGAACTATAAACCAAATGAGAATAAAGTTGCAATTTACTCCCTCAATCCCATATTGATAGTCCCATTTGACTATTCCAACATATTAGCAACATATTTTCATTTTCATTACTACCCTTTGTGACATCCAATTATTACTCTCAATAAACTCTCTTGCAACAATCATTATTCCTCAATAGATTCATCACATGGTTAAGTTTGGAAGTTCAATAATTTAACGCCTCAATTTTAGAAATAGGACTATCTTTTTGGGACACACATAAACGGAAAGTGGGACTATCATTTTGGGACGGAGGGAATATTTGGTTAGACAGAGATGGTAATGCGTCTAACTGATACCATTAACTCAAGAAGATAAGATGAACAGAAGCAGGTTTAGGAAAATAAAAGGAAGAAAGCTCACATAGTTCCAGCAATTCGTGTGCTAATATGAGTGTTCTCTTCTTCATCAAGCTTAGCTAAACCAAAATCTGAAATCTTGGCATTCAGATCTTTATCAAGCAAAACATTTGTAGCCTTAATGTCTCTATGGACAATTTTCAACCTTGACTCCTCGTGAAGATAAGCTAAGCCTCGTGCTATTCCCAGACATATCTTACTTCTTGTGGGCCAGTCTAGGTTTAGTCGCTGATCCTCACGACCTAAATACGAAAAATCACAGAAGAAAGGAATCAAATCACAAGGTCTTAAAATGTGGAAAAATAAAGGGGAATTGTGTAGCATTTACCAAAAAGAGCGCGAGCAAGGCTATTATTTTCCAGATATTCATAAATTAGCAATAGTTGATTTCCTTCTATACAACAGCCGAAGAGTTTAACAAGATTTGGGTGTTGTAGAGCAGATATCATGCCAATTTCAGTGACAAATTCACGATTTCCCTGCTTTGACTTTGCAGAAAGCTGCTTAACAGCAATTGTGGAGCCATCGGACAAGACACCCTACAAGCAAGCATAATGAGTGACCAAATGATTAACTTCAAGCATAGTGATAAATAAACAAGAGAAGTTAGCATAGATATCTTTTGCCTCTAGCTCGTATAGACATTCTTGTTTGAAAATGCCAATATATGATCTAAGCAATCTAATATACAATACAAGGGGCAAATAACTGCCTCTTAGCTATACATAAAGAGAGGCTGAGATTTAAAGTTGGGAAACAGATCCGACGGCCCAAAATTATCCCTCCCTCTCGTAACTTCCCATAACGGTTTCAAAAAAAAAACCTCTCCTCTCTCTGACTCTAACGCAGGCGTTTTCCATGATTCCCAGCTCTGTCTTTTCTAAACCCTAATCAAATTCTCCATTTCCATTCATCGATTCAACAATGTCGATGTTAAGATTTTAGCATTCGTCTTCGCACAGCAGACTCTGTGTGCAGATTCGCCGTCGTCTTCACCGAGTCCAGCACCTGCACTTCCCGCCGACGCGCCGTCGGCTCCCTCTCCGTCTCCAACCGCCAACAGCGGTTCGCCTCCTGCGCCTCCGCCTTCTTCAGATCTACCTCCAAGCCCGCAAAGCCCTAATCTTCTTCTCTGAGGCTCGGAGCTTCTTTTCCTCTTCCGATTTAATCACTGTCTTCTTTTCTTCCGATGGCGTCGGCTCTGAAATCTCCGAGTCTGTCAAGCAGGTGAATTTCTTATGCCTCATTGTATGATTATAATTATTTGTTGGGTTTTAGTAAGTGCATGCCAAGTGTTTGCGTTTATGATTATTTTTTGTTTTTATGTTAGTTTTGAATTTTGATGGTGGGTAATTTATCTCTAGCGCACGTATTGTTCCTCCACCCCACCTAAGACTGTCAAATGTCCATTTTTGTTTGACATTCATCTCAGTTATATTATACTAAGAAAATCATTTGGTGGTTTTTTCTGCATGGGAAAATCGTTCAAGGATTTGCTTCTGCCAATACTTTGTAACTATTTCTCCCTTTGTCTCTTAATTTATCGTTTGTGAATACTTTTTTATTTGATTGAGATTGAAGCTTCCATAAAAATACTGATTTGGATTTTGGGTGAGGGGTAGTTAACTAATCCTCGATCGCTTACGTAAAAATGTTGATTTGGATTTTGGGTGAGGGGTAATTAACCCGTCCTCGATCTGTTAAGAGGGGAGTTCATAAGTGGAATTTGGGGGACTGAAATAGAAATTTTGATCGCAGTCGGTGGAGAATTCACAAGTGGATTTTGGGGAGATTGAAATGAAAATTTTGATCGGGGTCGGTGACTTTTACGATTGAATTTGAGATTTGAATCTATCAAGCAATTGAGTGTTTTGGGGCTTCAATGAGATCTCATTTGGGAGTGAAGAGATGTTTCAATTTTGGGAGTGAGTTTGCTAAATGTTGCTAAATGCAGGTGGTGCATAAAGATGTTACGGCATTTCTATGCTAATATTTCAATTAATGTGACTGACTGCTATTTGAAAATGAAGTCAGCTCTCATATCATTTGCATCTGATGTATGTATATATAGCTAACCAAGTTGCATGTATTCAGTTGTTAGTATTTCTGATAAGTCTTATTTGGTCGAAATATCACATTTTCCTAAACATGGAGTACATTATTATATCTTAGTCGAAGTTTCTTTTTTTGCTGGAAAGGCATCGAGAACTATTTCATTTAGTTTTTTTTTTTATTATTATTACTATTATTGATTCAGTATAGGCATTGCAACATATACTCTCTGCTCCCTCAATCCCTGGGCATTACTGAAAAATGCATTAGTTTTGAGAAAACAAGCATAGTGAGTTGGGATGTAGACAAACACGGGTTTCAATTGCCTGTTTTCCTACATTGAGATCATTTCTTAAAATGTTCTGCCTAATGAATTTGATAGCGGGTTGAAACAAAGAGCTACAGCCCTTGAATGTGTCAAAAAACAGAAGTCATTTATCAATATAAGGATTTTGTGTGCCTGTTGGTGGCTCTCAAGAAAGAGGATTTAATCTTTGTGCAAGTTGTAGTGAAATGTACCTAAAAGTGTAAATATATATAACCGCTATTTCCTTTACTGCTATGTAATGGTGTTCATCTTTTAATTTTAAACTTGGCTTTACTTTGGTCAAAATATCTGAAATTCGTGAACTTTTAATTTATGTGTTTTTGATATAGTTTTGTTTAATTATAGTATCTAAACCTTTTTTATGCTGCAACTATGCTTGATGAGCCAGGGAATATTGTGATTTGGCTTGAGGAGAAGAAAAGAGGGAGAAAGAAATTGCAAAGGAAATACAGGAAGCAGATTAATTCAAAGCTGAGTTTTACAAGAGGTGGTAACAAAGGCGTCAGAACAGTACAATCAACAAAAGAGAGAAGCAAAAGGTGAGTCTTGCTGGAAAAAAAACTGTATGATGTGTATATTCAATACAATTAGCAATTTTACATGATTGAGCGGCATAATTTCTTATATTGATTATTCACTTGACACTTCCAAGTTGGTATTGAGTGATAATGAATGAGAACTATTTGTTACTTATGAATGACATTGATATACATTTTCTCTGTGTATTTCAATTTTGACTTATTATGATTACTATCTTACCGGATGGAGGGAGTAGTAACTAGCATTTCATTCTCAAACTTTTTTGGTATCTTTATATTTATTTACTTCAATCTGACTATTAGGGGTATTATTTTAATCTTATGTAAATGAACCAGTTACTCACTCGCTCACTGTTTTGGCAAATAAATGTCTTGGAAAGATGGTGAAAGGTAGTTGATAGGGAGTAATGGAGTGACTTGAAATAATGAGAAAGAGAATATATACCTTGTACACCGGCCCAAATCCTCCCTCACCAATTTTATTTGCAGGGTCGAAGTTATGAGTAGCAGCTTTAATTTGACGTAGAGAAAAATAGCCTGTTTGCAGTTCTAGTGCTCGAAGTTCTGCAGCAAAAGAAGTGAGAAATTGCTCCCGAGTCAGAAGGTGAGCAGAAAAGAAGATACTCCTCCATACCAAGGTGAGTGCCTATTTTTGTCCTAGTAGCATACAAATGGACACTCATTTTAGGATGGAGGGAGTACTATTTATCCAATCACTATATATTTCACTAATCAACACAGCCCTGCCCAACTCAATTATGGTCTACAGGTTTCTTTAGGGATTAATTTTGTCTGCATATGACATACTTAGCTTCTCCCCAGGAATTCACTTTCCAAAGAATTTACTTTACAGTAAACTTCTAGAAAACACCCCATATACATAAGTTCATAGCGTGTTCCTACCTTTATCTTCTTTGTCTTTTCCTCCCAGGAATCCTTTTGCCCAAAGCACTACTAAAATCAATATGACGAACAAACAAGAACCACTTGCAATGCCAATTATTGCACCGACAGACATCCCTCCTGTGTCAACTTTAAAGTCTACAAAATGAAAGCATCATTATGTTACAATAGTTCGGAAAGTTAGGTAATAAGGAAGAAAAGCATTATGGTACAAATATAAACTAACTTGGTGTTACTGTGATGGCCGAAATAAGAGGTCCATATACACCCCTGTCTGGAATTGATGTAGTCCCTTTCCCTGCCCAGTACAAATGAATCTCCAAGGTGGTACCATTAACAAGAATGTTATTAAAATCTATGAAGATTCCCTTGCCAACACCATTAGCTCTCTCCACAATGTTGAAGTCCTTCAGAACTGTTTCCCCCTGTGCAAAAAGTCGAACTATTGTTGAAATAAAAGCTACCACCGCTAAAAGGTATACTTGTCCAAAATAAGTGTAACACTCACTTGAATTGATACATCAAAGATGCGCCTTCCAAGACTGTTAAAGGTTGTGTCATTGGAATACATAATTTCAGCAAAGTGCAGCCGTACTTTATAACTACCCCTACGTAAACACAGGCCATAATACTTGATCGAAGTTGGAGCAAGGCGGGCTGTTCTATAGAGTTCTGAACCATCTACATTTGATGTGCTTGCAATGTAATTAGCATCGTCATTGCCCATGAACACTCCTGCGCTACTGTAAGCCCATTGCTCAGAATTAGTAGCAGAAAAGTATGATGGGCCCATTGTTGTCAAGTCTTGTTCGTATTCATTTCCCTCAAAGTCTAGTCTGCTTCCTCCACAATTGATAAATAAAGAATGATCTGCAGAAATGGCATAATGCATGAATTGGTATGCTCTTTCAATGATCCAGAGGTAGCCCTAAGTTCCCTAGACCAAAATATGAATCTCACTGCTAGCTACTTACATCGAGGTTTCCTTGAACAAGGGAGGTCTGCTCTCAAACACCAAGAAATTCTGTGGATTGATTCAGTTTATAGTAAATTAAATGGCGTTGAAATAAAAATAAGTAAATATAAGTAGATAATCTGTTTAAAAGAGACTTACGAGTTGCTCGCTACAGATGAGTGGCTGGAAACTAAATTCCTGTGAAAGTAAGAAGGGTTGTCTAAGACTCTAAGTAATATGTAAACAAACTTGATATAAAACTCAAAAAGAAGAAATTAAACTTACAAGCTTGATGCCTGGCAACCGAGTGAAGACTGATCCGTGAAGTTGTTGTATGATATATCACTGTAGGAAATTGAGGCCAAGTCTTTAGTGATGAAACTTCATGTCAAAGAAAAATGTTACAGTGCTCGATAACTTCATTGATCATATGAAAATTCAGAAGATACATCACAAATATTATAGGCAAAGAAACTAATAATTAAAGTTAACACTAACATATTCTCTTTGCTGTCGATAATCCAACGGGGTACACCTCCACTTAGTGTGTTGTTATTAAAAAACCTGTATTCATATACAATTTCAGGGCATAGTGCATCTTCAGCAGAGGGCAATGGAAAACAGTACTAGAAATACACAGAGATATTATTGTATACTTGAACATGAAACACAATTTATGCATTATTACTTACAAGTTATCAAATTTCAGTCTTTGAATTCCATCAGGTATTTGACCATTCAGCCTGTTATAGCTCAGGTCTCTGCACAGGAGAAGTTCAAATGAACTGTTAATCAATAAACTAATTGAAGGCAGGAATATGGTCATAATCAAATTAGGGCTTGCTTTAACTGTGGGGATTGCAGTAGAATATAACAAAATAAAGCTCTTATAGCCCATTATTATTAGAATAGTCATGTCAAACCACTTAAGTTTGAAGTATGAAGTAGCAGAATCTCTATATGAATAGTGTATTAATCAACTTACAATGTTTTTAATTCAGTCATGTCTCCTATGTATTGGGGAATTGACCCAGTGAGTAAGCAACTCCTCAGAATCCTGGAGCACATACACGAAAATGACAATAAAATAAAATAAAATTATATCAAAAGGACCATATATAAGATACATATATTAGCTCATTCCAGTAGCATGTACACAATCAGCTTACAAAGTTTTTATGTTTGTCATATTCTGCAGATCAGGAAATCTCGTACTTAACCCTTTCAAATCAGATATCCTCCTGACAACCAAAATCACATACATCACATGACTTAATGTTTCTACACACAAATAGGTAAGCTTCCAGTGCTTCCCTGAAAACTAACTGTGCAGTAGAGTTAATGAAGCTCACAATTCGGTTAAGTTTGATAATTGAGATACGGTTGAAGGAATAGGTCCCTCCATTCCCGTCCCTTGCATATCCCTGCATTATGTTTTATAACAAAGTGATTTTAGATGCCAGATAGAAAGCATGTGAATGAAAAAAGAATTTCCAGGATGGGAAAAGATTGTCCAGTAGATAAAAGTGAGCAATACTCACAGTCTAATAACTCGAGTCCAATTTCCAATAAAACTAGGAATGCTCCCAGATAATGAACTTCCATCTATCCTACTGCAAGTCATACAAACTTTAATGATTCTGACAATTAAATTTGATAAAAGATTAGCTCAAAGTCACTTACAAATCTTCTAAGTTTAGCAAGTTGCCAAATGATTCTGGTATGATTCCCGTGAAATTGTTAGCAGAAAGAAGGCTGCACAAACCGTTAATTGTTAATGGAACGTGATAATATCACAAAAATGAGACAACAATGTTTCTTGCTATACCTTGAAATGTAAAAGAAATCGTCTGAATAGGTAATTAAAGTTTCTGCAATTACTCCTAACTTTTAATGAAAGTTACTCAACAAGCACCCACTGTCTCCGGTATATCATGAATTGACTATCATTAATTATTACAACCTCCGTCCCCGTTTAAGGTTCTTACTTTCCTTTTTAGTCTGTCTCAGATTAATGTTCTTAGTTGTTTTATTACTTAAAATGGACAAAGGGACCCACTTGTCATTCTCACAACAAAAACTCCCTACCCACTTTCTCTCTCCTACTTTACTTTTCATACTCACAACATTTACCTTTTCTTAATCTCCGTGTAAAGTCAAACTAAGAACATTAAACTGGGACGGAGGGAGTATTTTTTAAGAAAATTATAGCAAAATATTAAATTTTAAAAAGAATTTGAAACAAGGAAGATGCACAGACATTTATGTGCACATTTGTTACTAATTTTACTTACTAGGGCTCAACAACAACAAACAAAAAAAACACTACCATCTCGAAGGGAAAGCGATTGCTAGTAAATACATAAGTTGTTCGACTTGTCCAGGCACAACCACCAGTGCAAGCATATTATTTAGTTATGAGCAAAACTTAGTTGTTCCGTCCACAAGTACACTATCCCTCCGTCCCAAAATGAATATCCAAAAAAGTTTTCAAACAAATTTGAATTTTTTTTGGACATTCATTATGGGATGGAGGTAGTACAATTATTCTTTGAAGAAGACCAAGAATTTGAAATTTAGTAACTAAATTGTCATACATTGCAACTGGAAATTGGTTAAAAATAATTTAGTTGCTTATGGAAAAGACATAGCAGTGAAGATGGCAATATTTGATAATGAATTTAATTAATTAACCATACATCATTTTATTTTTTTTACTAAATTCACAAAGCACAGGCAGGGCATGAATTAAGTGCATTTCATAAGCTTGTAGTTTTTTTCCTTGATATGATCTACATATATCATTCAGTGTTCTTACAGTCTCCTCAAGCGCCTCAAGCTTCCAAGATTTTGGTGAAGAGGTCCTGCGAGCAGATTGCTCTCCAATACCCTGTAATACAATTTCTCCACTCATTAACAAGGGCTTAACGGGCTGCTATCCAAAAAAAAAAAGAAAAACTAATTTCTGCACTTACAACTCCTCGAGTGTAGCAATGTCACCTATTTCCTTCGGAATTGAACCACTGATACGGTTTCCCAGAAGCGACCTGTATATTATAGAAAGAATTAGAGTGTAATCAATCAGTTTAGAAGCAGAAAAAGGAAAATAAAAATAAAGTAAGAACTTACAGAATTCTCAGAGGAAGCTGACTGAAACTGGCAGGAATAGAACCATTGACATAGTTGCGGGAGAGATCTCTGCATACATATAAAATTACAGGCTTAGTCTTCTTTCGGAGCATCGTTAATTTTGTGTGGAGTTCTCATAATAGGAGGCAATTTCTCCCAAACTCAAGTAGTCAATGAAGCTTTATTACAATGCAACCAAAAATAGAAAACTCTGAGAAAAAAGATTCCTTAATGCCTCAAAAATTAATCTGTCATTGAGTTAACTGAATCTACTCACATTTCCTGCAGAAAACTAAGACTTGCAAATTCTTCAGGCAAAGTTCCTGTCAAATTGAGTCCCTTCAGCTGGCTGCAATGTCAGCAAATGGTAAAGTGTTAATCAAAGAACTTGAGCAGTTATTATTTACTCAATTCCTACAACATACCTTGCGGATAACAACCACTCAATAGGTTCTTAATTAAAACAGTTATGAAGCATTATGGCAAATTTGTTATTGAAGTAATATTATAGTATAAATTATATCATATAAATGTTTGATAAATAAGAACAAGAGACCTACATGTGTGTTACGTGGCAAACTGAGCTTCTATTGAATGAGCAGTCACAAGTTACATTGCTTAAAATCTTCGAAGTAATGGTCCTGTTTAAACCTCCACCCCCACTGCAAGAACTTCTGCTAACACTCCAAAATCTGTTCTGTAGCTTCGAGGATATTGTTTGGAGAACTTGTACTGTTGTCAGAAGTGAATAATAGGAAAGAATCAGCATATTTTGTAAAAGAGATGTTGAAAAACAACCAGATTAATTTGTTTAGTGTTCAATCTCCATCAACACAAACGACACACACACAGTTAAATGATAGATGGCAATCTATTCAGTTATCTTATTACGTTACATAATAATAGTCTTAACATATCAATTAGGCAGGGGAATGAATACGCTTAAGACTGACATGTAACCTGCCGAGCAAATCTCTTTCCCACATACATCCACGCACACACAAAGGACTAAATGCCAACTGCCAAAATTCCATCTTAATGTAGCAGAAATAGATTTCCAGGGGTTAACATGATGTATCCAAACGTAAAAAATGGAGTGTATTATCATTGATTCGTCGTACAAATGCCAGGCTCTAGCCGTCATACAGTAAAATGTTCAGATATTGCTTGCTCAACGTATGGATAGGATCATACCAGCACTACACTTTGTTTATTTGGCTAACATATTTCGTAATAAGAAATAATTTTCACTTTGAATCACACATATGACACATGTGATTGATCAGCGCTAGATGCTTACTTGGGGCTCACAACAACAAATTGCAACTCCATCACATCTATTATTGTTTTCTATTCTTTTACATTCTATTTCCTTCTTCTCGGCTGCCCAAAAAGAGCTCTAGCTCAAGTGACATCCAATATTCTTTTTGATATAAAAGGTCAGTAGTTAAATCCCCACCAAATGGATTTTCAAGTGTCACTCTAGATTAAAACATTCATTAATTAAAAAACCATTAAAGAAAGGAGTTTTTTCCAAAAACTAACTCAAAAATATGCTATTTACAAAAAAATAAAAAATAAAGGTAAGATGTGATATTACAAAAAACTGCTTCTTTTTTTTTTAATTTAAAAAAAAAAAAAAATTTGCCTTTTCAGTTAAAACAACTGATAAATGCATTTATCAGTTGTTAATAACTGATAAATTCATTTATCAGTTGTTTAAAGAGTATTTTGTGCTTGATTTTTTGGTTAAAACAATTGATAAATGCATTTATCGGTTGTTTAAAGAGTATTTTGTACTTGATTTTTTGGTTAAAACAACTGATAAATGCATTTATCAATTATTTAGCAGATAAACGCAAAAAAAAAAATTAGAAAAAAAAAAGTAGTTTTTGTAATATCCAACTTGTGTGGTTTTTTTTTGTAATATCCATCTTTCAAAAGTAGTTTTTGATAAATATCCCTTAAAGAAAAAGAAAAGACCGTCCAACCTATGGCATGGTCAACTCTACTATTCAAAATGATTCTCTTAATCACCTTTAAAATGTTCAAGGGAATAGGATCCAGTTAGACATGTAGCTGGCCAGACAAAAACAAAAATATTTTATTCAGGGCAGGACAAAATCTTTTGGTTCACACGGTATGATATTAAGCAACCTTGAAAGGGGAAACAAATAAATTATTCAACCTAGTTGTAGAAATTCAAAATTACTATTAAAAAATTGAGGCTCAATGAGAAACTTGATTCAATGGATTTGAAACCGCTGCAATTGACATATATGATCAATAACACGATATAATGTTATGGCCCTGTTAATGGATCAAGACTGAGATTAATTAGGTTTATACGAGACCCACCTCATAACTAATTAATCTCGGATTCATTAGTACGGGGATGTAACCTTACCATGCCTGTCGATTATCTAAACTACAGCAGTGTTTCATATCCTAATTGATTAGTTAGTTGATTTTATCAATATACCCATGATTGTAATATTGTATGATGAAAGAAACAAAAAGAAGAAATAAATTAATGATCAACTTGCGTGCATGTGGCTTACTATGCCCCAGAATCAGAGCAATAATTCATAGTACATAGGTGATAGGCCCACATATGGCATGATATCTAAAGATAAAGGTTGAATCAGTCCAACCCGTCTTTCCATGTTCTTCAAAAGAAAGAGTGAGTAATTCAGCACAGTACCAAGGAGAAATCTGATTAAAAGATTTTGTGATATGCATGGAATTACAGAGACATTAATGAAAGATTTATAAATAAGCTGTAATGAAGTACCGTAGGGTACAACCTGCAAACTGCAAATCACTAATCCGAATTAGGGAAATCGTACACAACTATTAGTTCAATTAAAGCGACAACAATAACTAATTCAGAATATTATGAGAATTAGGTCGGAATTAAGGCTAAAATTCAGTATTTCAAACGCATTGAACCAAAAATTAAGAGTAAACAAAAAAATCACCGAAATTAAGAGTGTTTTTAGAATCAAATTACCTTCATCTTCAGGCAAAAGTTGAGCGGTGGATCGAATGTCAGCGAAGCAATTGAGAAATAGAATCACAAACAGAGAGAGAATAAGCCAGTCAATTCTGATTGCCGCCGCTGCCGCCATGAAGCAAAACAGTTCCGTTCAACTTTCCGGTAAATAAAACTGCTTCAGTTTCTTGGCTAAATTCCGCCGGCGTCCCCAAGTAGATAATCAAATAAAAAACGTACAAAGCAATGAGACAAATTGAAGCCAGCCGGCGCTCAATTACACAACATTAATAGTGCGTGTGTGTGTGAAAGAGGTGGTTGAGAAGGGGTTGGGTGTGTTAAAGGCGGGAAGAGATTCGCCAAAATGGAAAGATACAGTTGAAAATTGGAAAAAGTGTTGAAGGGACGTTTCTTACGCGCATAAAGGAGGAAGAAATTCTAATAAACAGAAAAAGCAATGGAGTTGTTAGTAACGTACAGTAAAAAGATAGTGGAGTACAAGTTGGACCCGTAATAATTTTTATTTTTATTTTAAACGATGTCTCAACAGTAAACAAGGAGATCAAATCAACAGAGAAGAGAGTAAAGTGTGACAATTGACTGACTTTTATTTTATTAATGAATCAATCATTTTGGGACACCAATAATAAATTCTTCCTCAGTCGTATTATTATAAGATACAGACTTATTATTTGCACAAGAATTAAGAAAAATATTAATGAATTAGGTGTTGAGTAGTACGAAAAGTTAGGTAAGAGAGAGAAAGTGAGGTAGAGAATAATAATTGAATTGTTGTTGTAAGTATAACATGTAAGTCTCATTAATATAAAAATAATAAAATATTTTCATTTTAAAAAATGTATAATTTGTAATGAGAAAATTGTATAGCTTGTAGTGGGACGGGGGAGTAAGTTAGAAAAATCTTAACGATTTTGTCTCCTTTTTTATTTTTATTATTCTCTTTTTTATTATTTTATGTTGCATGATAAATACTTTGTCCGTTTCCCCTCACAATGTATTTTTTTTTTCAATTTTAGGCATTTTAATAGAAATTGAAAAGCTCAAAAACCAAAAGATTTTAATAAATATTCACACCAATTTTATTTATACACTTCATTTTAATTTCATTACATGACAATTTTTTGCAATTTAATATGGACTGAGGATGTATATTTGTTTATTTTTTTCTCTATCTCTCAAAAAAAAGAGTTGCTCTTATGAAAAACTAATTTTTTCATAACATTATGAAAAAATTAGTTTTAGGACCCGATTTAAACTTATGATATGCGTATTGAACCGGAGACCGGTTCAGTAACAAAATTGAACCGTCTTTTGTCAACTCAAATCCAAACGAACACACAGTCACACACAGTAAAACACAGAGTTACGACGCCGCAATAGAGAAATTCATCGAGCTAAATCAAAATTCAATCGAAAATCATTCTGTTTCAGACAATTTAGTTAATATATGATTCACTGTCAATTATAGACTATGAATTCATATATTTACAATCGTTCCTAATTGTTTTATTCAATACTGGCGATTTTTGATTAGGTTAAGATGGGCTTACGTGATTTTGAAGATGAAACTGGAAATAATGCTACTGTAATTGATCGAATTCAGCACGAAGATGAAACTGGAGATAATGCTACTGTAATTGATCGAATTCTGCACGAAGTTGATGATAATCACGATACAGGTAAGCCAATTTCATAATGCCATCTTTTTTATATATAATGCTAGTAGTTTGAAGTGCCAGTTTTATTTTTTTTTTTAATTTGCCAGTGATACTTTATTGATTGAAGTGCTAGTTTGTGTTATTAGGAGTGTCAGTATTACTTATTTTAAATATCAGTTTGTGTTATTTGGAGTACCAGTCTTACTTATTTGTAGCTTCAGCCACTGTCTTGTTATATAAGTGCCAGTTAGTGTGGTTTGAAGTGTCAGTTTTAATTTTTTAATGTGCCTGTATTTTTTATAATATTGTCCCGTGAGTGTTGTTTAGAGTGTCAGTGATACTTTAAGTTGATTGAAGTGCCAGTTTGTGTTGTTAGGAGTGCCAGTATTACTTATTTTAAGTATCAGTTTGTGTTATTTTGAGTGCCAGTCTTACTTATTTGTAGCTTCAGTCACTGTCTTGTTATTGAAGTGTCAGTTAGTGTGGTTTGAAGTGCCAGTTTTAATTTTTTAATGTGCCAGTGTTGTTTAGAGTACCAGTATTACTTATTTGGAGTGCCAGTTTGTGTTATTTTGAGTGTCAGTTTGTATTTAATGGTGAAATAGTGATAAGTTTGTCTGTAATGGTAAGTGCATTGAATTCATTGACCATAAGCTGTTTCATGGACATATGTCCATAACCAGTAGTGCCAATTTCAAATGCATGCACTAGAACAGGTGTTCCAAGTTGAGTAATAAAAAAACAAAAAAACAGACACGAATTCAATAGTTATCCCAACTAGTACTGTTCCATTTTGTCCATAAGCATTAGTGCCAAAATTCAACTGATACCACACGGATTCAATAGTTAACTCCATTTTATCAGTATAAATAAGTTAGATCTTCACTTCTTTTTTATTTCTAAATTTCATCTAAAAAGCAATCAATTTCTCAGTATTAGTACGAGTAGGTCAGTCAAGTCTGAGCAAAAGGTTGAAGATTATGAAGTAGAAAGAGCTCCTAAAAAAATTTCAGATATCTTAGAAGATATTAAGGAGGGATCTTATAGTTTGAGGAACAGGTCAGGTGAACTCCACTGCCCATTCTGCTACCTCAAGAACAGCAGGAAGTCATCATGGACTTGGAATTCTATTCTGGTGCATGCCAAGGATCGTGGGGCATCTAAAGCTTATGGAGAGAGAGATATGTATTCCCACCTGGCTCTGCACAAGTATATGACAGACCAGCATTAGTATTCCAGTGAATGTTGTTTGAAGTGTCAGTTTGTGTTGTTTAGGAACATCAATTTCATTTCCTCTTTGTGTGTATCTTTCCAGTACTTGTTATTTCATTTCCTCTTTGTGTGTATCTTTCCAGTACTTGTTATTGAATGTGTCAGTGTTTAATATTTTTTAAGTAGTGCCAAGTTTTGATATTGAATATGCCAGTGTTTGTTATTGAATGTGCCAGTATTTAATATTGAATATGCCAGTGTTTAATATTTGAAGTACCAGTGATGGCCTGGTTCTGTTTATTAAGTACCAGTTTTACTTATTTTATGTACCATGTATATTTTCCAACTTTTGTCATCATTTGAATCACCCAAAGTTGGCTCTCTAGAATTTCCCTTGTCTTTGTTCATCATGTAAATAATAATAATAATAAAAACACAATATAAATTATTAAAGGTAGAATTTTTCTTGAACTTGATGTATATGCTTGCCTTTGGACATATTTATATAGGCTGAGTACTTGAAACCAGTCAAAAAAGTTGATCAATGAATTCAATGCACTTACCAACTGTACACATTTATTACTCTTTAAATTCAATGGTAAGTTTGAATGCTTTTTTGACCATTAAAGACAAGCAAACTTATC
The DNA here is from genome assembly GCA_022495995.1 of Adenophora triphylla var. japonica. Lineage (NCBI taxonomy): Eukaryota > Viridiplantae > Streptophyta > Magnoliopsida > Asterales > Campanulaceae > Adenophora > Adenophora triphylla. Next base: position 157,388 of record JAFEMH010003745.1, read on the forward strand.
ATTATTTATTACTGTCGAAGGAGGTATATTTCACAGAATATACTTCCTCAATAAATATAATATCCAGTAAATGTTGTTTGAAGTGCCAGTTTGTGTTGTTAGGAGTGCCAGTATTACTTATTTTAAGTACCAGTTTGTGTTATTTTGAGTGCCAGTGTTACTTATTTGTAGCTTCAGCCACTTTGTTGTTATTGAAGTGCCAGTTAATGTGGTTTGAAGTGCTAGTTTTAATTTTTGAATGTGCCAGTGTTTTTTATAATATTGTCCAGTGAGTGTTGTTTGAAGTGCCAATGAGTGTTATTTGGAATGCCAGTATTACTTATTTGAAGTACCAGTATTTCCAATGTAATATGTCAGCATTTGTTTTTTCAATGTTATTGTCAATCTAATTTTTTTTTTTTTATTTGCAGCAAGCCATATTGATATTACTTCATCACTGTGGGTATAAAAGCAAATACATGGAAAGAACTGTATCAATTGTACAAGGATAATTCCAATGCATTGGGATTCGGTGTTAAAATGACAACCTCGCGTGTCTCTAAGAAAACATCAAGGCCAATAGATAAATATTTTATGTGTTCATGCCAAGGATACACACAAAGAGGAAATGAAATTGATGTTCCAGCTCCAATAGAAGTCGGTGAAGTAGAGATTCCATCTCCATTGAAAATAATTGAAAATTCAAAGAGGAAATTGAGGAAAAAGAAAGCCCCTTCTAAAAGGACAGGTTGTCAGGCTCTTATGAGAGTAAAATTGTTAATTAAGGAAGACTTGTATGTGGTTGCACGGCACGAAACTGAACACAACCATGAGATGACAAGACCAGAATGGAACCACTTCAAGCGTAGCGAGAGGTCGATATCAGAAGCTACAGGAAAAATAATAGAGCGATTTGAAGAAGTTGGCATCAAGCCAACTGATGGATTTAATGTTTTGGCAAAAACAGCTGGTGGGGAAGAATATGTTGGGCATACAAGAAGAGATCATATTAACTTTGTACAGAGATTGAGAATGGAAAAAATAGAAATGGGCGATGCACACTGTAGTTGATAGACTGAGCCAAATTCAGGATGAAGGATATTCTACTTCAAAATGCAGTTTGGGAAAGAAAGTAGACTCAGTACTTTATTTTGGAGAGATGGTATGATGAGGGAGGATTATGAATTGTATGGGGATGTTGTTGTGTTTGATACAACTTATGACACAAATAAATACAATTTGATTTGTGCACCAATATTTGGGGTGAACAACCATTGGAACACTGTGATGTTTGGTTGTGCTTTCTTAACAAATGAAAAGACAGAAATTTTTGCTTGGCTTCTCAAAGAATTTGTAAAATCAATGGGTGGAAAAGAACCAAAAATAATTTTCACCGATCAAGACTTTGCAATGTCGAAAGCGATTGAAGAGGTAACTTTTATTTTATTTTCAATGTTTCATTTATTGTTTTTTTACTATGTTACTGTTAATTTAATAGTAGGTGATTTGTAACAGCTTTTTATATGTGTCATTGCATGTGTTAGTATGTGCCAGTACATGTTTTAGGCAGTGCCAGTACTTGTGTTAGTAAGTGCCAGTACATGTTTTAGACAGTGCCAGTACTTGTCTAATTAAGTGCTAGTTCATGTTTTAAACAATGCCAGTACTTGTGTTAGTAAGTGCCAGTTCATGTGTTATAATGTACCAGTGTTAGATTTATATGCACTTGTATTTATAAATTGCCAGTGTTATTCTTTTATAGTGTTTGACTATATTATAAATTATTGACAGGTTTTTGAGGGAAGAACAAGACATAGGTTATGCTTATGGCACATTCAACAAAATGCTATAGCTCACTTTGGACAACTAAAGACAGATGAAGAATTTAAAAAGGAATTCAACAATTGCTTGAGAGGATGTAGTGATGAATCTGAGTTTGAAAATTGTTGACATTCAATGCTAGAAAAATATAACCTTCTTGAGAACAGATGGTTCAATCGTTTATATAGCTTAAGAGAGAAATGGTGTACAACATTGAGTAAAGATTTCTTCTCAGCTGGCATATTATCTTCACAGAGAAGTGAGAGCACAAATCATGCCATATGTTTCAAAGCAAATAAAAGCACGTCCCTAACACAATTCTTTGATATATTCAATGAGACGGTAAAACGTTGGAGAAGTATTGAGCAACGAAAGGAATTTGATTCAATAAACTCAAAGCCTCGCACAGAAATACATGGAGCTTTAATAAGACATGCAAGGGAGGTTTATACGAAAAAAATATTCAGATTTTTTGAGAATGAGGTCATGGCAGCTTTTGCTGCAAAGTTTAATATTGGCTTTTGCTTAGATGAAAACAACAAGTTGTTTGATGTTGCTCATGAGAACCATCCAGAAAAGTTTGAAAGGGTACTGTTCTCGCGAAATAATGAAAATATAACTGTCAACTGTACATGCAATCATTTTAGTGAGGTCGGTTGGTTGTGCTTTCATTGCATTAAGGTTCTCAACTTGACAAATATTGATCGGATACCGAAAGAGTACATTAAAAAAAAGGTGGACAAAGACAGCCAAATCAAATGTATGGAATAAAACTTACCAAGGTATATCTACTACTCCAACTAAGCTAAATGGCGAGAAAGTACTACGATTTAATGATGACATGCCATGAAAACAATGATGCAAGAAGAATTCTAGAAGATGGGTTTAATAGAGATACATTGCTAGTACAAGAAATGCTCTCCCGAAAAGTACAAGGTGTTGGACCAACAACAAGTGAAAATAATAGTGCTTCAACAAGCACAACATTCAGTGCACCTACAGTGACGGATCCTGTATGTGCAGATACAAAAGGTAGAAAAAGAAAACCTAAAACAAAGTTTGAACAGAGAAAACCAATTACTAATGAGTATGGTTCAAAGACCCCGAATGAACACTTGATTTGATATTTTTGTAACCAAACTTTATTGTTTTCACACTGTTACAACTGATTGTATTATAATTTTTTAAGTAGTGCCAGTTTTTGATATTAAATATGCCAGTGTTTGTTATTGAATGTGCCAGTGTTTAATATTTGAAGTACCAGTGATGTCTGTTGTAAGTGCTCCAATTTGAGCTTGTTAGAATTTTCGTTAGAAAATTAACGAAAGTTATAACATTTCTAACAATTTCTAACTATCCTAACATTTCTAACAAAGTGAGGGTAAAATGGGCATTGTTATTTAAGGTTAAACCTTAAAAAGAATCTTAAAAAGAAAAACAAAAGAAGAAAACCATAAATAGAAATGCTGGAAACATAAACTGGCTGCCTAATTTGAATTTCAAAAAGAAATATTCTTCTTGTCCAAAGCTGGAGCTGCATTTAATGAACAGTGCACGCCTACTGGACCTATCCGCGCGGATACCTTTGCATTTTCAGGAGGGCTATAAATTGAGCCCTCCAGTCACAAAAATAAGGAGGAAGAACACAATTGCACCGAACCTCTGGCGAAATATAGAGAGAAAACAGTGAGAATTCTTCAAGAATTGTCACCATTTTCTCTCCAATCTTTCCCAACGCATACTCATCCACTCACTCTCATATTAAAGCCCTAAACACTCATACACTCAAGCCAAACACTCAAGAACACAAGGAAGATTGGTAAACCCTCCTCTTCCTAACCCTAAATCTCAACCATGCATGCATCTTCAAACTACAAAATGTAGTTCTTTCATCTTTTTGCTTTAGATCTAAGAAGATCACCATGGAAGACCATCTCCATGGATGATCTTCTACAAAGATCAACATTATTTTTAAGCTTTCTTACTTTCTTGCAAAGAAAACTCATTTTCAAAACCCTAAAAACCATTTTCAAGCATAAAATCTTGATTTCAAAGGATAAAATTCCCCTTCCCAAGCAAATGAAGTGCTTAGTCTTAATGTACCCCAAGGATGGTTTGGTATAGTTGATTCACCACTAAAATGTCTAGTGATCACTAACCAAAACCTAGGGAAATGGGGACAAGCATGGATGCAAAACCCCCCTTAAAATCATATTTTCTTTCTTGAGAAGTTGCTGTCCAGTAGCAATTTTCTCAGACCTCAGTCCATGATCTAATTTTTTGGACACAGATGAACTTGGAATTTGGTGTTGACTACAAAACACTTTTTGTAGCCAACATCCAGAGCTTTCCAGACATATTTTTACTTTATTTTTTGGGTGAGTAAAACTCCTCTTTTCAAATTTTCTTTCAGAGGCTAGTTCATCAGCTTCTGGGAATCCAGATCTCATATCTGAGGTTTCCAGAAGGTTTTGGCCCTTCAAATCTTCTCCAAAATGGAAAATTCCTTCGCACAAACTTTATTTAAGGTGTCTAGAACAACTTTCATTCTCTGAGTTTATCCAGATTATGAAGTTTTAAGACCCTTGAATCCCTTTCAAAATCAAAGGTCCACTGCCTTTTTCATTCTGGCAGAAATGGCTCTCAACTTCAAAAGGTCTTTTGAGTACCAAATCTCAATCCAAAAATCTTCCAAAAAATCATGGGATCAGTTTAAAGTCTTAAAAAGATATCCCAATTTTTACTTTTCTGAGTTTCAACTTATTTTGGCCAAAACACACACACACACACACACACAAATGATTTTCAGCTTGGAAGACTCGTTTTACGAGGCGCGTCGGGTGCACACTAACGTCCTTCCCGACGCGTAACATGACCTCCGAACCTAAATCTCTGATCTCGGGCTTTTTTCAAAGTTTTGGCCCTCAAAATTAAAATGGCGTGGCGACTCCGTTTTTCCGTTAATTTTTTCAAACACAAAAAATGGGAAAATTTTCGAAATGGCACATATCATCACACCTGTTTCTGTTTATTAAATATATTGCCAGTACACAGGTTTTGTATTGTCAGTCTTTGTTATTGAATGTGCCAGGCCTGGTTTTGTACACTGATTTTGTAGTTTAATATTAACATTGCCAGCTTCAGTATATAAAAATACCAGCATCAATGTAACAAAATGCCAGTATCATTATTTAAATGTGCCAGTGTTTATTATTTGATGAACCAGTGAAGGTCTGGTTCTGTTTATTAAATATATTGCCAGTACACATGTTTTGAAGTGCCAGTGTTTTTTATTGAATGTGTCAGGCCTGGTTGTGTACACTGGTTTTGTAATACAATATTTTAAAGTGCCAGCATCAGTGTATAGAAATGCCAGTATCAATGTAACAAAGTGTCAGTATAATTGTTTAAATGTGCCATCATCAGTTTATAAAAGTGACAGCATCAGTGTTTCAAAAGTGTCAGTGTTGTTTTTCAATAGTACCAACATTGCATCAATAAAAATGTTAAAAATAACACTAATTCACTTATAAAAAAACAATAATTCAAATACAAACAATTCTAATTGAAGAAGTATTGGAACTAATTCATTGTTTTGTTGTTGCTTTTCTAGTTCTATACTTCTTCTCAGCCCTCATATCATCATCTAATTTTTTCTTCTTTTCTACCTCTTTCTTTTTTTTCTTCTTCTTTCCTTTTCTTTTCTTCTTCTTTATTTTTTTCTTCTTCTTCTTCTTTCCTTTTCTTTTCTTCTTCTTCTTCTTCATTCTTCTTCAAGACTTCTCTTTTATCGCTTGAAAATAATCCTAACTGCTTCAGTAAATGATGCCGTTCAGTATTAATATCACAGAGAAGTAAGCTTGCTAGAATCTCGGCCCTCATACGCACTCTTGATGAATTATCACACAACTCAGGGCATGAGTAAATTGCGCCATTAAATTGTCTCATTTCAGCCATTATGTATTCTCCACAGTCATTATTACCACAATTTTCTTTCAAAATCCATTCAACTTGCATATGCTCAAACTGAAACTTTTATATATTTGCAGCACTTGAATGATTTATGTGATTTAAGAAGTGTTTGAAGGGTGCTTGATGAAAAAAAAATAGCAAAATTAATATGGAAGTTTTGGTAAAGAAAAAAAAACAATTCAATAAATAATATTATCATGCTATGAGCAAGTTTTGGCACGTTTTGTCTCTTCCAATCATTCATTGGCAAGTTGTCAAGATATTGAATTGATTGACTCTCAGTATTGACAACAAAAAGTGTGTAATGGTCACTATTGTTGTCACCTCTATGACAGGGCAAGAAGAACTGCGAGAAAATAAGTGTCAGCATCAGAGTTTGAAAGTACCAGCATCAATTGTTTGAAAGTGTCAGTATTATATTTTCACAATGCCAGCATCAATTGTTTTCTACTACCAGTGCAAGTGATCTTTTATACCAGTGTATTGATTAATAAGTGCCAGTACATGTATGTATAAAATGACAATGCATACCAATTTAACTTCACTCAAATCAGCTCCCTCAGCATCATCAAAATTAATATCAATCCAATGTTTTAAACAATCATTGATTTCTTGCCCAACTTTTGATATATCATCGGCAGAACTCTTCATTGTACGTTGAATCCAAGTAACCTGTATAACACATTAATAACATCAAATTTAAAAATGCACACAAATATAATTTAATTAACAAACAATCATAGATAAAGAACTTACATAATGACTAAGCCCAAACATAAACTTCTTCATTCTACCAGACTTTCGCTCCATCTTATTAAGAAATATAGCCCAACAATCGATAGTATTTAAAGTTATTTTCGTGTCTTCATCCAAGCTCAAAATATCTTCAAGCGTTAAGCTATGGAACATTGTGTAAATAGGATCGCAATTGATGTAAAAGAAAAATAAATTAGTAAATGCTTTTACGTACAAGTGTATACATTCATAAAAGGTGCCATTGTTTGGGTATTGATAAATTTATAGCTTACTTCTTCATATATCTTGAAATGTGTGTAGACATGCACACGTCAAAAGCCTCCTTTCTCAGCTTCAACATCGATCGCAACACATCAGCGTTGTTAATCATAAACCGAGAACAGTATATAAATTCCTCGTTAGCTTCCCCACAATCAAGTGTGCACCCTACGTTCAACATCTCATAACAACTTCTAAAGCTGCTCTCATTTATATTCGCAATAATGTTTTCAACATCTCTAACAATCTGTTCATCATCATCATCTATCTCCCGAAAAATCTCATTAAATTGCTGTTCTTTCTGCTCTGTATGTTATCTTCTTTCCTCACCAGATACCTGAGATAAAAGGTCAAATGATGGAATTGAACCTTTTCTTTTCTTTCCCATATCAGCTTTTGTTGTCTTCAAAATGTCTGAAATAATATTGTCAATCTCAAAAAAATATTCCTCGTTAAAAATATCATCTTCTACTTCCTCCCCCTTTCCCTCATTCTCTCTCTTTTCCCTTCTCATCTGCTGCATTTTTTTCTTATTCTTCTTGATACATTTAAGTCTTTCAATGTGTGCATGGACAGCATTATCAAGGTCCTTCCTCAATATATCCCATGACTCCTTAGCAGCCTACATCAGTGAAAAATAGTAAGAATGAGTTCAATTGTGCCAGTTTCAAATTTCAATTGTGCCAATCCAAGTAATCAATAATGCAGAGCAGCCAAAAATTTGTGCCAGTATGTGTATTTTAAGTGCCAGTACATGTTATTCATTATGCCAGTGTAAGTAATCAATAGTGCCAGTATAAGAAATTCAAAGTACTAGTGTACGTAATCGATAGTGACATTACTTACATTGCTTGACTCTGCATTTCTTTCCTTTGCGCCACTTTCAATCCTTAACGGAATATATTCTTCCTCAAACTCAATGGGTACTTCCTCCACAAAATCGTCTTCAACTCTACTTATAGGATAAACATGTTGTCCATAAAAAATTAATTTTTCCCAACCAACTTTCGCTTCAGAATCAATCCTCACTTTGAATTTTCAGCATTCCAATGATTAATCAAAGGGAGAACAGTTGATTCTTTCACCCCTTGAAATGAAAATCTTTGAAAATAAGCAATCACCAGCACCATAACACATCCACTACAGTTTTTTGAATTCTTTTTTTTTTTGATTCTTAAACCTCGATATACCCTCACATAATTTGTCCAAAACATATTGACACCAATCAAACTTGCTTATCTGTGAAACGTCTTCTAGAATACTTAGCAGTGACACATCAATTATTTTCGTAACTACTGGGGCAAGAAAAATTCCAACAACAAATAGCACAAAGAAGCGTTTAAATTCATCCCCACCTTGATGTAACTCAGAAATGCGTTCCAAAAATTTATAGGCATGAAGACCATCTTTAGTACGCCCAAATTCTTCAAAATATCGATTTCTCAATTCCATATTTATGCTGGATGATCGATTTACCTTAGCCTTTGCAACATTTCTAGGTAGACAAAATATATCATAAACATCTGATGTTGTAATAACATATTTCTCTGATGAATTAATTTGTTGTATCCTTGTAATTAGTTCAAACCTCTCAACAAGAAACTAAACAAGCCTAAGCGACAATACCTTAACCTCAAGACTCAACAAAGATCCAAATTCAATAGCCCTAACATCTCTCTTCTGGTCTGTAGTTAAACAGAGCTCAACAAGTCTTTTAGAAGTACACGAATGCTCAAATTTATCACCCCCTTTAGGCCTCTTACTAGTGATATCAAAATCATCATCATTCACAACTTTTTTACGCTTTGATATAACTGAAAATAAATATAAAAAAACATTACATCAGTGCCAGCAGTATGATTTCAAAGTGCCAATGTTATGATTCCAAAGTGCCAGTGTTATGATTTCAAAGTGCCAGTGTTATGGTTTCAAAGTGCCAGTCTTACGGTTTCAAAGTGTCAGTCTTACGGTTTCAAAGTGCCAGTGTTATCTATAGTGCCAACATTTGCTTATGTTTGCAATTAAATGTGAAAGTGCAATTGTTTCGATAGTGCAAGTGCAAGTAAATGTGACAATGCAACGGTTTCAAAGTGCCATATTTAGGGTTTCAATAGAGCCAACATTTGCTTATGTTTGCTTGTGTTTTTATGTTTGCTTGTCTTTTCTAAAATACCAGTGTCACGAACATAATGTGTCAATGCATCAATCCATAACAATAGGTGGAAATCGAAGAAAAATATGACTGAAAACAAGTAAAATCATACCTTCGTTACGCTGCTTGCTCCTGATTTCTTTGGCTTGGCCGGTCATAATGTTGGATAAGAAGTAAAAATACGAATGAAAACAGTTCGGAGATGAATAAAATCGATGAAAATTGATGAAGAATAATGACGAAATTGATGAAGAACAATGACGAAAAATTGAATTGAAGGACACAAATGACGAAAGAAAAAATCAAATACGCCGCGAGAAATTGAACCGAATCGGAAAAGCGTACGAACCGTCCGTTAAATTGAACCGCGGGTAAAAAACACAAACTTAACAAAAAAACGCGTTTTTACAAGATTTTTGCAAAAAAAAAAAAAAAAAGTTTAAATAATACTGTATGTTTTTTTTAATAAAAAGTAGCTTGATATTATTTTACGTGTTACGAGCAAGGTATAAATAAGATAGTATATGCATTTAAAAGTTTGATAAGTCAATACTCCTAAAAACCCACATTTTTGTCTGAGTTAGGAATTGGTCACCGTCGGTCGACCAACATTTTTGTTAACTACTACAGAGTGAGTATATTGTTAAATATTCACGCATCCCATATTTTAATGAATACAGTACTTGCTTTGGTGTTTTGACTCCTATCGTTATGTCTCAATAGTGTTCTATTTTGTCTTAAACATATACTCCCTCCGTTCCGAAGAAATATGCACTTTTTTGCTTGGTGCAAGAATTAAGGTAAAAGATGAAAAAGGTGATGTATTGTGAGTGTAGATGGTTGGGTAGGAGAGAAAAAGTAGAGTAAGTGGGTAATGATTGTGAGTTGAGAGAAGTGGGTCCATTTCCATTTTGAAAAAATACAAATTATTGTGGGACGCCCAAAAAGTATCTTTTTACAAATTGTGGGATGGAGGGAATACTCTATTCGTTCTATTAAATATTTTTTTTTGTGTGATGACATGAAAATTAATATAATACGCAAGTGATATAAGTGTTGTGAATATAAAAGTAAAATAGAAAAAAAAATAGATGGTAAATAGTGAGTGAACAGTTGTTATTGTGAGAATGCAAGTGAGTCAATTGATTAAATAACTATTTTAAAATTTTCATTTTGGGAAATGTAACTTTTAATAATAGAACAACTTCTTTGACAAAAAGTCTATCTTCTAATGATATCCGAGTAATAACTCTTTCCGCCCACTACAATCTACGCTTACAATTTAAGCTTACTATTTGTATAAAAATTAAGAAAAAATATTAGTATAGTAAAATAGTGAGTATAAAAAATAAAATATGAGAAAGAAAGTGGAATATAGAATAATACTTCCTTTGTTCCTGAAACACAAGATTTTGGGGGAAACTAGTTTCTCCTTAAGTTATAGAAAGTCCTGTTTTATAAACTGTTCCTAAATATTCGCTAACTACTTGCAAGTAGAAAAAAAGTGGACTTTTTATAATTTATGGAGAAACTAGTTTCTCCCAAAACTTGCTCTTCCTGAAAAATTGTCTCATTTGTCATTTTGACTTGTCCCAAAAAGTATGTCCCATTTCTAAATTTAGGCATGAATGTTAGTGCAAATCTACTAAGGTACAAGAAGGTGAAACTCTTCCTTAATAATTGCAAAATGTACAACAGGATAATCTTTTAGGGCGGAGGGAGTAATTGAATTGTCTTTATCTATAGTATAAATGGCACCCCTCCTTGCTACAGTACAATGAACAGTTTCAAGTGCCAAATTTTTCATTTTGCCCTCACTAAGTTGTCTCTTTTCCATTTTGCCCTTAAAAAAAAAAAAAAAAAAAAAACGCGTGTCCTTGAATACGGGTTTTTACTAGTTAATATAAAAAGTGAAGTATGAGAAATAAAGTGGGTTAGAGAATAATAATTAAATTGTCATTGTAAACATGATACGTAGATTTCTTAATATAAAAATAATAAACACATTTTCATTTTAAAAATAAATAATTTATAATGAAACATCCAATAAAAAAATTGTGCAACAAACAGGAAAGTAAATAAAATGGATATTTGATTATTAAAGGCCCTTTTTCAAATGTGTATGAAATTATGACTCTGACATGGTCGCCAGGGATATTACTTTATTTTATATAGAAACTTATTACTCTCTCTGCCAATTCCAAATTGCCAAAAACTTATAAAAAATGCGTTTTTTGTTAACTTAACAAAAAACGTGTTTTATAAAAGGCCCGGCTCATTCTCTCTCTCACTTTCTCTCACTATACGCAAACACATTCTCCTCTCTCTCTATACGCATACGCAGGAACAACACCGGCGTTGAAGGCGACCTCGCCAAACCAATTCCTTCCTCCCTCCGGCCGGCGACCTCGCCAAACCAATTCCTTCTCCCAATTCCTCTCTCAAATCGACCTCAACCAAATCTAATTGAGCACCGGCGTTGAAGGCGATCTCGGAGATCTCCATGTTCACCGGCGTTGAAGACAGTCTCGAAAATCTTCTGATTGAGCAATTACCGCTATCCAATGCATCAGATAAGGTGCTACCGTCGATTTCCGCCGGCGTTGAAGGCGATCTCGGAGATCTCCATGTTCACGGCTGCCGATTTTCGAGTTCGATTATCCAATTCCGAACAGGAAAATAAATATTTTGGGGGATTAAGGTTTGTTTGAGCGTGTACCGCCTTTGTGATTTAATGAGTACCAGTGTTTGATTTAATGAGTACCAGGTTGTGATTGGATTTGCATTTGTTTGATTTTTGTTTGGAAATTTGAATCAGACAGTTCATGTATTTTTCAATACCAGTTTATGTAATTTTGAATGCCAGTTTATAAGTATTTGAGTACCAGTTTGAGAATTTGATGTATTGGTAGATAGGTAATTAGATGCCGATTCTTGTGTTTTGAATGCCAGTTGGGTAGAAATTGAATGCCGGTTTGAGTTTGGGTAGAAATTGAATGCCAGTTTAATTGATTTTTAATGCTTAGGTTCATATTTTTTTGAGTGCCAGTACATGTTATTTTGAGTGCCAGTTGGTGATTAATCAAGTGCCCGTTAGTGTATAATCAAGTGCCCGTTGATGTATATTTGAGTGCCCGTTAGTGTATAATAAGTGCCCGTTAGTGTATAATCAAATGCCAGTCCATGTATTTTTGAATTCCAGTGCTTGTATTTTTGAGAGCCAGCAAAAATATTAGTGTAACAAAGTGCCAGTGTTAGTGTAACAGAGTGCCAGTGTGAAAAGTGTCAGTTCATATATTTAAAAGTGCCCGTGTAAAAAGTGCCAGTTTCAGTTTAACAAAGTGCCAGTACCAGTTTACACTGGCACTTTGTTAAACTGGTACTGACACTTTTTTTACTGGCACTTTGTTACATATGAACTGTCACTTTGTCACACTGACAGTTTGTTAAACACGCACTGCCATAAACGGGGGAACCATTAATTACGAAAATGCCACCGTTTATTTTGAACATGGTTGCCAGTAATTACAAAATTGCCACCGTTTATTTTGAAAACACGTTTTTCCTTAGCTTAAGAAAAAACTAGTTTTTTATAAGACCAACTCTTCCAAATTTCAGCTAACAGTGCGTGTATTTTTGAATAAAATAATTGCCAATACAATTTTATACTCCCTCCGATCCATAAAATCTTATTTACTTACTATTTCAAAATCTTACTTACTTACTATTTTGTGTGAAAAATAAAAAATAATGTTATTAAAGTAAGAGTTATGAGTGGTAGGAAAGAGAAAGTGGGGTAGATAATAGTAAGTAGATAATTGTTGTGAGTATGACAAGTGGGTTCCATGAATAAAAAAGTATTAAAAAATTTCATTTTTAGGAAATATAACTTATAAGTGAAATGTCCTAAATGACAAAATGAATAAGGTTCTATAGGACGAAGAGGGAGTACTTATAAGCAATAAAAAATAAATAAAATTTGTTAACTTTATTGTTATTGCTAAATCTTCTAAAAAGTGCAAGTCCAAATGATGTCCTCGCACCTTTCAAATCGGGTTATAGTTCAATCTGATCCAACTGTCAATTATGATGTTGTATTCCCGATAGCGCGCACCACTTATGACCGTGTGTATCCAATATCGCGTTAACCACGTTGAACGTGTTTTTATATTAAATTCTTGATTTTTTCACCAGATTTCCGATTAAAGTTAAGGCCATAACACAAAGGTCCGTACCTACTCTAACATAAAGGACAGACCTGTCACTATCATATTAAATGGTGGCTCAGGTGCCTATTATGCGCGTAACGCGCCGCACCAACTGTCGTATTCTTCTCGAACCCTCGTGCAATCAGAGATATCCCACTTTATTGTACGAGTTAAATAGGTGTCGTTACGTGTCATAGGTCAAAGTCAAACATCTCATACATACAGGGCTGATGTCACCAACGGCTCCCTAATAATATAAATATTCACTTGTCCCCATGGACAAGGTAAGTGTAAAATCATTATTGTAAGTCACATTATCTAAACCCTATAACACAACATACTAAGACATTCAAAGTCTTATTCTCAGTTATTAAACTCTTAACTATCTTACTTTCACACCTGAGGGTACGAGTCGGATTAAACTACGATTTGTTATTTAACGGTGTTTCTGGTCTTTCTTTTGTTCTAGGTACAATCATTTCATACAAGCCAAATGTATATATATGTAATGAGACCTCAAAAGTTGTGGCGTTATCACCAAATATTAAATTAGAGTCCATTTGGTCTCACGTTCTAACCGCAAACAGAGTCATAAGCCGCTACATTTTACTAATTAATAATTAAATTTTTTTTAATGATATTTTAAGTAAGGAGGCAAGAAGGAGGTCTAATACTAACCTCATATATAGTGAGAGGCTTGACAATTAAGCAATCTCTCTCCGTCTCATTTAAATGTCTCATTTAAATGTGTATAATTTAAGTTGATACAAAAATTAAGAAAAATATGAAAAGATAATGTGTTGTAAGCGTAAATGTTTAAGTAATAGTGAAAAAGTGAAATAAATAAATAACTGTTCGTGAATATTTATGCGAAGATTCCTGCAAAGACAGTAATATTTCTTTTTTTGGCATGGGTTAATTATTGAGTTCAAATGTATTGTTAATATATTGGTATTAGTCAAAAAGCATGACCTAATTCAGTGCATGGGGTGACAAATTAACGTGCATGCATTGAATCAGAAGCAAAAAGTTGAAAAAGTCAAGAAAGTTTGATATGATTAGGAAGAAATTGGATGGTTTCTAATTTTCTATTCTAATACTCCCACCCTTCAAAAACCGGATCAACTTTTTGAAAGATAATTAATCAGATCAATTTTTTGAATATACTCCCTCCGTCCCTAAATATTTGTCCCATTTGACTGTTTAGTTGAACTTTGACCACAAATATATGACAATTTAATTATGTTCATGAAATTCTAAAAATTTCTATTGATTCACCATTAATAATATTACCAACAACAACTTTTAGAATTTCATGAACATGATTAATCTCTCATAAATTTGTGGTCAAAGGTCAACAAAAAAATTAAATGGGACAAACATTTAGGAACGGAGAGGGTATTAATTAAGAAAAAGTAAAATGGCCAACGGACCCTAGAGCCCCTCTGGGGAGATTCAATCCCATTTTAAGAAATGGCTTTTTACTAATTTCTCACACACTCCTCGCTGTTAAAAGACCAAAATGCCCTTTAAAAAAATAGCCACTAATTTTGAAGCCCAAAATGTTATTTGCTCAATGTACTATTAATATTTGGTATTAGTCAAAAAGCATGACCTAATTCAGCTCAGGGGCGACTAATAATTAGTTAACATTCATAGTAAAGTAAAAAATGACAAAAATTGCCCCTACTCATTTGTCCATTGGATGATTCTGATATTTGTAAGGATGTGACCAATTTCCTACCTCCAAACAAGCCCACTTCTGATATTTAAAACAAATGCCTGTGCTGTGCTGCAAATAGAAATCCAGCTCTAAAAGATATATATTGCCCCCCTCCTCCCTCCTCTCAGTGAGCCCAAAATGTACCCTTGCCAATTTACACCTCAAAAATCTTTTGGTCCATTTTTTTGGCAGACAACGAATTTTCAAAGTCTTGAATTTTGTAATCTTTACCTTAAATAACTTATTCTTTAATTTCAAGTTTTCCGTTTTGGAAAAAAAAAATCTTATCTCAAGATTCACAATAAAAATGTTTTTACTCCTCTTAAATACTCCACCGTCTCAAAGTGAATTTTCAAATTCATACAGACCACCTAATTTGTCTATATCGTCAAGATCGATCAACTCGTTGTTTGCCCTGATGAAAGGGCATTTTTGTCCAAAAATAATGGGCCACTTGTTAGGATACTCCTATTGTGGGTATCCTAACAAATCCCATAAATATATATATATATATACTCCCTCTGTCCCATGTGAATGTGCACCAACTTTTTGGGTGTGGGAATTAAGGAAAAGTAGGAGAGAGAAATAGGTGGAGAAGGTGTTTGTGAGTATGAAGAATTAAATAGGAGAGAGAATGAGTGGAAGAGATAGTTAGGAGAGAGAATGTTGTGAGTGTAAAAGTGAAGTAGGAAAGAGAATGAGTGGAGGGAATAGTGAATATTCTTTTTCGTTTTGGGCAGTGTCCATTCACGTGAGACGTCCCAAAAAGGAAATAAGTGTCCATTCACGTGGGACGGAGGGAGTATATATATATATACTCCCTCCGTCCACTTACATACTTCACACTTTCTATTTTGGGCGTCCAATTACATACTTCACACTTTGTTTCTTTACCCAAAATGAAAAGTTTTTATTATTAAAAAATTAACTCTACCCCACTCATTCTCTCTCCTACATTATTTTAATACTCACAACACCATTATAATTTACTATTTCCTCCACTCATTCTCTCTCCTAATTTACTTTTACACTCACAATATTTATATCATTATTTTTTTCCTTAATCCACGCGTGAACAGTAACTGTGAACTATGTAAGTGGACGGAGGGAGTATATATATATATATATATATATATATATATATATATATATATACTCCCCCCGTCCCACGATAATACGCAAAAAGACCCCTTTTAGACGTCCCACAATAATTTGCACTTTTCTAAAATGGAAATGGAATTCACTTCTCTCTACTCACAACACTTTTCTAATTTACTATTCTCTCCACTCATTCTCTCTCCTATTTTACTTTTACACTCACAACACTTCACCTTTATCACCTTATACCTTAATTCCCGCACCGGCACAAAAAATGCATACATTTGTGGGACGGAGGGAGTATATATGTGTGTGTGTGTGTGTGTGTGTGTTTCTTTTTGCTAGTTAAGTTTTTTAGTTGGGCTCAAGTTTTTGAACATGGAACTCTTCTTTCCTAATTGTTGATTTTGTTATTGTAATTTGGTTCTTAATCACCAAAACCGCACCACTTATTACCTTGTATATCCAAGACCATGTTGATCGCGATCTCATACTATACTCTCGATTTTCTAACCAAACTCCCGATTAAAGTCAAGGCCAGTAAGATAAGGGTTCGTACCTACTCTGACATCAAGGACAGGCCTGTTATTATCACATTAAATATTGGCTCAGCCGCCTATCATGTGCGTAAGGCGCCGCACCAATAGTCATCTGCTTCTCGTACCCTCGTCCAATCAGAGACATCCATTTACAATAATTTTCACTTTATTATACGAGCCAATCAGTCGCGGAAACGTGTCCTATGTCAAAGGGCAAATATCTCCTACAGGGCTGATGTCACCAACGGCTCCCTTATAATATAAATACTATCGCTTGTCCTCATGGATAAGGTAAGTGTAAAATCACTATTGCAAGTAACATTATCTAAACCCTAAAACACAACACACTAAGAAATTTAAAGTCTTATTTTCAGTTATTAAACTCTCTGAGATTTTACTCTCATACATAAGGGATTGAGTTGGATTAAACTTCGTCTTGCTATCTAACAGTGCTTCTTATCTTTATTTTGTTTTAGATACAACCATTTTATACAAACTAGATATCCCTACGTAGTTAGACCCCAAAAGTTGTGGAGTTATCACCAAATATTAAATTATACTCCCTCCGTTCCATTAATAACTTCACTTTTTATCCAAAATGGCGTCCCGTTAGAAGCTTCACCTTTCATTTTTTGGCAAAGAATCTTTACTATTTCCTCCACTCATTCTCTCTCCTATTTCACTATTACACTCACAACACTTTTCAAATTTAATATTTCCTCCACTCATCCTATCTCCTATTTTACTATAACACTCACAACATTTTTTCCACCCTTAATTTGCGTGCCAGATCTAAAATGGTGAAGTAATTACTGGGACAGAGGGAGTAGTCAGTTTGGTCTTACGTTCTAACCGCAAACGGAGTTATAAACAGCTACATTTTACTAATTAATAATTAAATACTCCATCCGTTCCATTTCAATGTTTCTACTTTTTCTTTTGATCTGTCCCACTTTAAGGCTCTCTTTCATAAATGCCAAGTTTTGAATATATTTATATCCTTGTAAATTAATATACTCCCTCCGTCCCAGCCCAGTGTACACTTATTTCCCTTTTGGTCCGTCCCAGCCCAGTGTGAACTACCATAAATGGTATGTCCTTTAATATTTTATATTCTCCCTACCCCACCCACTCATTAACTTGACTCATTCTCCACCACACAATTTATTCAACCAACCTACTATTTACTCCACTCATTCTCTCTCTTCATTTTTTACCACACATTTTCATTATCTTAATAATATTTCTTAATCGGCGTGCCTTGATCAATGGTTCACAGTTGGGTGGGACGGAGGAAGTATTTACAAAAAAAAAAAAAATCATTCATTATACCCTTATAAAGTTAATATATTTATAAAAAAAAAAATCAATTATTAACTACTATTCTCTACCATACATTTAATTTTTACATTCTCTTTTCTCTAATCTTCTATCCACTTTAAGAAAAAATCAATCATTAACTATTACTCCCTCCGTTCAAGTACATGTTTCACAGTTACTGTTTACGCGTGGATTAAGAAAAAAAATAATGATATAATGTTGTGAGTGTAAAAGTAAAATAGGAGAGAGAATGAGTGGAGGGAATAGTAAATTATAATGGTGTTGTGAGTATTAAAATAATGTAAGAGACAAAGTGTGAAGTACTCCCTCCGTCCCACTTCACTTGGCACTAATTTCCATTTTGGGTCGTCCCACTTCACTTGGCACTGCCCAAAATGGAAAAGAATATTCACTATTTCCTCCACTCATTCTCTCTCCTACTTCACTTTTACACTCACAACATTCTCTCTCCTAACTATTCCTCCCACTCATTCTCTCTCCTATTTAATTCTTCATACTCACAACATTTAACTTTTTCTCTTTCTTACATCACTTTTCCTTAATTCCTACACCCAAAAAGTTGGTGCCAAGTAAAGTGGGACGGAGGGAGTATGTAATTGGACGTCCAAAATAGAAAGTGTGAAATATGTAACTGAACGGAGGGAGTATTTCTTATCCCACATTTAACTTTTATATTTTCTCTTTTCTAATTTTTATTTAATTTTAAAAAAAAAATTCTTAAAAAACGTGAAATTACACCCAAAAACCTTAGTCAAAAGGCATGACCTAATTCAGTGCCTGGGGGGACAAATTAACGTGCATGCATTCAATCAGAAGCAAAAGGTTGAAAAAAGAAAAAAGTTTGATATGATTAGGAAGAAATTAGATGGTTAACTTTCTATTGGTAGTGTACAACAGTACAATCTAGCATTATGTCATCTAGATAGATAGGTTGTTGACTTGCTGTTTGGGTTTACGTCACATCATTTTCATTGTCACATACTCACGTCCTTTTCATTTTGCATCACGTCATACTCCCTCCGTTCCAGTAAATCCGTTACTTTTTACTCAAAATGACGTCCTGTTTGAAGCGTTACATTTCCTAAAATGGAAATGTTTTATTAATATTCTATTACACCCACTCACTATTTCCTTTTTTCTTTCCATTTTTTTTTAATTTACATGTCAAACCTAAAATGATGACACTTTTTTTGGGACGGAGGGAATATTCATTTTCTATTCTAATACTCCCTCTTCGTATCACTTTTTTTGAATATAGTACTAATAAAAAAATAGTAAAATAGGACCATCTTAGAACATCATGATTAAATTTTCACTAATAACAATTCCTTGAACTAAATTTCGTTCGTGACAATTAGCGGTGAACGAAATTTCGTTTATAGCCATGAACGAAATTTCATTCATTTTATGAACGCATTCGAGCAGAAATTTCGTTCATGACTGTAATGGCTATATGTGTATTTTGTAATTTTGACATTTTTGAACTTATATTATTGAAATAAAAATATTAAAAATGTTTATAATTTCTTTTTCTCTATAAATAGAATCTAATTTTATATATTTAAATTTTCTCTTGCGTCAAACGACGTCGTTTAGATCAAAATTTCAAAAACGTTAATTTTTTATATATTTATATTATTGTATATATGCAAAGAATAATTCTTAAGATCATATGCATCATTTTATTTATGAGCGCGTTACTTTCTATTCGTTTGTTTGTGTGTTGTAGTTTAATTTTTTATTTTCATGAGTGTAATGTTTTAAATTATCGTAATTTAACGTTTATTTATGAGTATTTAATTTTTTTAAATTGTGCAATTAAGTAAAATAAATATATATATATTTATTGTTAAAGATGTTAATAAAAAATAATATTTATTAATGTATATTATTAATTTTATAATATCAAATTTCTATTAAAAATATTTATGTGAACGAAAAATTCGTTCACCACTACAGAATGTAAGTTGACGTGAGCGATATTTTATTCACATGCCAATTTTGTTCATGTGGTGAACGAATTTTTCGTTCACCATTAATCATGGTCTTTAAAATGGGATCGATATTAGTAACACCCTTAAACTTTGAATTCCAAAATGTCATTCACCCAATTAATGTTTGGTATTAGTCAAAAAGCATGACCTAATTCGGTGCATGGGGCGACTAATTAATTAACGTGCATCCATTCAATCGGAAACGTTTCAAAGGATTAGGAAGAAATTGGAGTAGGAGTAGAATGACTTTTTAATTATGGTTTCAATTGGTAGTCTACAATCTAGAATTAGACTCCGTCCGTTTGTTTGGAAAAAATATTTTTTAAAAATATTTTTCGATATTTGATGTGCATCAAAAAATAAAAAAAAATATTTTTTGAAAAATATTTTTTCAACTTTTCTAAGTGTGAATTTGGGAATGCTTTTTTGTGGCTTATAATTACTTTTGAAGCTCAAAATCACTTTTAATAGCGTTTGGATAACAATAGTAATTATGATTTTAAGCTGTTAAAACGCAAAAAATTATGTTTTCGTAGAAGCAACTATAACCCAGTTTTTCCTAAAAGTGATTCTTAGAAGTTGTTATTTATGTTGTTTTTACAATAATAACCTCTATCTCTTTTGTGCATTTATTATATCGAGATACATATCATAAAGGTCATTTTTGATATTTATCTTTCATAATCAGTTTTGAACATATACTATCCAAACATACTTATAAATTTTAGTGTTTATTACAAATAATCGATTTTTCTAAAATCACTTTTAAAAAATCACTTTCAGAAAATCAGAAGCAATGTCAAACTCACCCTAAGTAAAATGATTAACGTATATTTCCTCCATATTTCAATTTTCGAAAAATAACACCCTCACTCACACACCTAACATATCATACACTTCCACTTTACCCACCTCGCATCAATCACACCCTACCGAACCCCTTACCCCACCCTTCTCGTAAAAAAATTGCTTATATTATAATTATTTTTTACAACTCTCCACCCCCAACCCAACCCCTTATCTCACCCTAGGGATGGCTTGGTAGATATATCAATTGTATTTTACTTATACCATGTACTTATCAAGTTTAACTTGGTACATGAAAATCTATATCAGTACCAACCAACTAAGTCGGTATACCAACTACGTTGGTACGGTAGGTACTCGGTTGGTACGGTTGGTACTAGACTCTACCAAATCAAAAAAATAAATTTTGAGGCTTAAGCAAACTAATTTTTTTATCAAGGACAATTAACGTTTTTAAATGAGCTTTACCACGAGACGAGACATAATCAAAATGAGAAAGATATCTAAAGTCTAATTTGGTACTTTCCAAAGACATTTAAAAACCAAATATAATCCATACAATCAAAATAACAAACTCAACGTGTTTCAAAGAAAATGTCACATAATTTAATTAGTGGACATGAAAAAATTTAATATACCAAATAAATTAAGATAACATCCAACCATCCAAGACATCCAAGCATTTGGTAAAGCGAGATCAAGTGTAGATCAAAGTTCCAATTCGCTATGAATCAAAGGATAAAACAAAGTGCGACTCTGCAAATTGCCAAAAAAATTAAGATCAATAAAAGGATGAAACTATCAATAATTAAAAGTAAAACAATGGAAAAAATCTGTATTAAATCACATAGACCAATTATTTTTGTAATTTCTTTGTTACAAGCACTAAAAGGAAATTAAGTATTGATCATTCATTTTGAGGAAGAGGAAGTATTAAATTATTGAACACCAAACCACCATTTGATATTATAAAACAGATTTTGTATTGAACCATGTTTTTGAAATAAATCGCGAGTAAGAAATTTAGCGGTTGAGAGAGAGAATTGAGATAGTTTGAGATAGGGTTTGAAATTTGGATTAGGTTAGACAATTAAGTAAATTATATATATATATATATATATATGAAAATTAATATTTAAAAAAATATATAATTGATATTCGGTATGCCAATCAATTTAAATATTTATACCGTGTACCAACCAATTATACATAATTGGTACGGTAGTACCGTACCAACATTTCGATATATCAATTTGTATGTACCAATTATAATTAATACGGTTGGTACACATGTTGATTGGTATGAATTTGAAAATTTTGCCAGCCCTGCTCGTCAAAAAATTACTTGTATTATAATTATGTTTTACAACTCTCTACCCCCGAGTCAAAAGAAAAAGTTTTTTACTCATTTTAATTTTTTTTTAACAACTCCCCACCCCCCCCCCCCCACCACCACGAGTTCAAAAATATTTTTTTTATTTATTTTAAAATCTATATACTATATGAAAGCAGAAGAATTTCAAGCCTTCACACTGCGCCACGTGGCATTATGACGTGGAAAGCCACGTGGCATTTCTCAATTGGTCATCCTTTATTTCCTCCATCACCTAAAATTAAAAAAAAAAACAAATTAAAAGCATAATTTCTTTGATTTCGGATAACTTACTCTATCAATTTAAAATTCAAACCATTTTTCAAATAAACTCCTAACAAAAAGTTTATTTTAGGAATTATTTACTTGAAAAAACTCCAAAAACTTAATCTATCAATTTAAAATTATTTACTTGAATCACCTAATCTAAAGATTTGATCGGATTTTTTAAATTTGATTGATTCAGTTAATCACCGAAAATAAGAAATATAGAATTGATTTTCAAAAAATTGATTTTTTTTAAAAAAAAAACAAATTAAAAGCCTAATTCCTTTGATTTCGGATAACATAATCTATCAATTTAAAATTCAAACCATTTTCCAAATAAACTCCTAACAAAAAGTTTATTTTAGGAATTATTACCTTGAAATAACTCCAAAAACTTAATCTATCAATTTAAAATGAGTTGGTCTTATGAAAAACGCGTTTTTCCTGTCACTTAGGAAAAACGTGTTTTTCAAAAGCGGACATTATTATTCAAAACAAACGGTGGCATTTTCGTAATTACTGGTTTCCCCGTTTATGCCAGTGTCTGTTTAACAAACTGCCAGTGTGATAAAGTGCCAATGCATGTATCACAAAATGCCAGTGAAAAATATGCCAGTACCAATTTAACAAAGTGCCAGTGTAAACTGGCACTGGCACTTTGTTAAACTGACACTGACACTTTTACACGGGCACTTTTATATACATGAACTGGTACTCTTCACACTGGCACTCTGTTACACTAACACAGGCACTTTGTTACACTAATATTTTTGCTGGCTCTCAAAAACACAAGCACTGGCATTCAAAAAACATGGACTGGCATTCAAAATCACGTACACTGGCACTCAAATACACATACACTGGCACTCAAAAAATACTGATAATCATTTTTGCTGACATTAAAAAAAACATGGACTGGCATTCCATAAAACATGGACTGACACTCAATAAAACAAACACTGGCATTAATATACACTAGAACTGGCACATCAAAGCAATGTTTTATTCTGTACCACAGATTGTACTGGCATTCCACAAAACATAAACTGGCATTTGAAAACTAGAGCACTGGCATTAAAAAACCAGAGCACTGGCATTCAAAAACCAACGAAACAAATTAGAAACAAATTTCTTGAATTGAGGACGGTGAAGAAATTGTTGCTGAGGACGGTACCAGAAACACCAAACAAACACAAATTAGAATATTTGTTCATGGTAAATGTTTCTGAATTGCTTGAATTGAGATTCGGTAACCCAACGAAACAAATTCCAGTGACGATCAAGGTACGGCCGGTGGGGATTTGGATGGAAATTGAAGAGGAGGGATTTGGGCCGAAGAAGACGGAGGTTGCTTGGCCGGAGTAGGAGGGCATCGGCTTAGGGCTAGAATAGGGCCGGAGAAGATGGTGGAGAAGGTCAGTTGTTGGCGATTGAAGGAGAGTTGGAGGTCGCCGGTTGGTTTCTGGGATCGGAGAGGGGATTGGTGTTGCCGGAGAAGGAGAAGACGGTGAGGGCGATTGCAATTGGGGAAATTGGAGAGGTCGCCGGTAATGGATTTGGTGAGGGAGATCGGTGAGGACGAAGAAGACGCAGAACTTCCCCTTTGCGTATAGAGAGAGAGAGGAGAGAGAGAAAGAGAGGTTATTATATGTGTGTAACTGTGTGTTGCGGTAAAACACGTTTTTTGTTAAGTTAACAAAAAACGCGTTTTTTATATGTTTTTGGCATTTAAAATTATTCAGTTAATCAACGAAAATAAGAAATATAGAATTGATTTTCCAAAAATTGATTTTTAAATGGTAAGCCATTATTTCATGCAATCAACGAAAATAAAATAAAAATAAAAGCCTAATTCCTACCATTTAGGATAATTCAATTTTTTATCTTAATTGATTATCTTTATTTTAATAGATAATAGATAATTCAACATATTTTTAAAGTGTTAGTTTTAAATTCAAAATTAAGGAACATTATAATCCGAAAATTATAAGGATAATGATGATGAAAAGGGTGGTGGCATTATTTTGATTTCGGATAACTTAATCAATCAATTTAAATTTCAAACCATTTTCCAAATAAACTCCTAAAAAAAAGTTTATTTTAGGAATTATTTACTTGAAAAAACTCCAAAAATATTATTCAGTTATAATCCTAACATTATAAATACATGTTTTCAGTTTTCATGAAAATTATAAATTCAAACCTAGAGTGAATTACGAAGGAAATACATATTTTCAGTTTCCGCCAGTTTTTTTGGAATACTCAGTTTTTCGTTTCAACTCATAATGGAATCTTCAATTTTCACACTTACATATCTCCATCTGCTTTTTCTTCTCACACGCGACATGTCCTTCACAAGAGCCAAAAAATCAAAGCCATCAGTTCCATTGTTCACTGTGAGAGAATCCGTCGTGTCGTGAAGGTAATCCTATTTTTTTTATTCACTCTAAAATTTTTTATGATTAACATTTGGGTTGAATCTATTGTTTGTTAATTTCACAAATCAATGAAAAAACAGTCGGTTGATTCTCTCACATTTCATCAGCTTTGAATCTACTCTTTTTTTGCCAGAATTCACAAATTTTTTAAATACTTCGGGCATTGAACAGGAAAAAATCACTGATGTATTGTACGGCAATTTTAAAACTAAATTCAATAAACTTGTGAGAGATTTTAAAGATGAATGTTGTTTTAGCAACCTCAATTCATGTAAGTAATTCTTTTAATTTAGTAGTTTAAGTTCGATTTTATGAATGCAGTGTTTTTTTAACAATCTCTATTTTAATTATATATCTGTTCATCTATGCAGTTGTCGTCTCTATCATCTCCGTGGAATTTTTCAAACGCGGACTGCCTCATGGTCACATTCGAATTGATGTTAACTATATAGATCAAGTGCGCCTTAATCATGTCGACAACAATCAAGTTCATCGGTAGGAATAATGTTACTAACGAATTTATTTATTATTTTTTTTTTTAATCATTCGAATTGATGCATGTTATCTTTAAGTTTTTAGTTTATTTTTCTTTTCTTTTTTTGATTTATGCAACGATGAAATTTTTATACCATTTGCATTTGTTGTCATTTAGGCAATGTGACTGCAATAATTATTCAATTTTTTTTTTTTTTTTTTAAATGGTAATGAGTTTGGCAAAGTGAATGGATTTCAACTTATTTGTTTTCTTCGTAACATTTCGGTCTAGATTCAAAAACAAAAAAAAAATGTCAAATTATTTGGCAAATAGCGAGATAAACCTGCAATTACAGAAAATAACCATGATCAAATATATTTAAAATGTCAAAGTGTTTGATACTAAGTAAAGCTAATTTCTAACTTTCAACTTTGTCCCAGTTTCCTTTCAGTTCTCATAATCAAGTTGGACAACTGACAATAATTTGATTGATGTTTTGAAGCCATTGTGCAAAATTATCTCTGGCCAACACAATCGAATATTGAAATGCAAAATCATTTAAAATATTATTAAAACAGTTATATATTTTCTAAATCACAAATGAAAACTGCGTTCAACCATTTCAAAGTTTGATTTATTCATAAATTTTCGGATCAATTTAAAGTAATCAATTCCTAAATTTTCGGCAATCATAGATTTTCAAGTAATCAACTCCTAAATTTTTTTGCAATCATAGATTCAAAAAAATAAAAAATATCCAAATTTATTTTAAGTATTTTCGGTAGTTATATATTTTCTATTATTTATATGGAGAATTATTTTGTAAAGTGATATAATTTACAAAAGATTCATAAAGTGATATAATTTACAAAAAAATCTTTTTTAAAGTGATATAATTTACAAAAGATTCATATTTATCCCCAAGATTTGAAGTATTTTAAAACAGTTATATATTTTAGGTAGCTTATTAGTGAAAAATAATTTCATAACAATCCAATTAAATCACCTGTATCCTATAAATACTAAGTCATTCATCTATATTTCGCATATCACTGTTTTTTTATTATTCACTGTCAACTCTTCAAATTTCTTTTGTGTATTCAATTACAATGGTTTCCATTGATAGTCTTCCTATGGAACTTATCATTGAAATTTTTCTTCGCGTTCTCGTAAATTCGTTTTTCGATTTCCTGAATCTTAAATCAACTTCTAGAATCTTTTGGGAGGCAGGGAAGGATGAATTTATATATCAGCAAGGTTCACTTCGTGATTTTCCAATTAGCCCATGGTGGCGTCGGAGTAATGTAGCAACCAGATTTATGGATAGGTGCCTTGAATGTGGAAATCCTGATGCTCTATTCCGTCACGGGTTGGTATGTAAATAATTACATATTTTTCTTAATATTTTCGGTACTAACAATCTTATAAGTATTTTTTTTCGTTATTTAAAGTAATATTAATTAATTTCTCTCTTTTTCAGATTGGTTCATGTGATAAAGGGAGTTTTCATTCTGGTATTACCTATTTAAAACAAGCTGCAGATAAAGGTCATATGGAGGCATTGTATTCTCTAGGGATAGTACTACTTTTCAATGAAGAGGAATCAAATATAGTATAGATATGGGAAAGCAAATAATCATGAGTTTCCAAGAATCCGACTTCACCAAGATTCAGTCCATTAAATATCGTTTTAATTTGAAGGCATACATCAAATCATTATGGAAGAGTGATGATTATTACTTTTCCACATGGCCAATATTTTGCAAGGTTGAAGCTCATTTCAAGGACAAAAATTGGTGCTATTATTCAAGACATGAAAATACTGGATGTGCTAATTGCATATTTGACCTTGAAATCTATGAGTTGTTTAAGGGATGTGAATGATTTTATTAGTCTTTTTAGGTTTAATAGTTCCATTTGATTACATGATTTTTTTGAAGATTATATTTAGGTTTAGTAGTTTGTTATGATTTATTAGGATGTTTTTCTAAAATGAAATATAAATAAAAATTTTGCCAATCTTAGAACATTTAGTTGTTTGTGGAATTTCTGGTGGAGCTATTAAAACTTCCATCGTTATGCATCATTTTGTAATTTGCACATGCAATTAGGATAGCATATGTGAGATCTTTACGGTGCCTATGGATTCATATGCTCTTGATAGTGCTTAAAAATCAACTTTGTAAAAAGTTCTCCTTAGTTGGAACGGAGGTGGTTACATAGTGAATCTAATATAAAAAAAAAACAAAATTAAAAAAAAAATAAATAAATAAAAGCCACTGGAAAGTGAGAGTGTTGGCTCCAAAAAGTAGGGGAGTACCTGCTCCCAAATTTGCTCAAAACAATGAAAGTTACTGGAAATAGGGAGCGCCCGCTCCAAAAGTATGGGAGCGCCTGCTCCCAAATTTGCCAATTTTAGACACAGTTTCTGGCCAAGGGGAGCGTCCGCTCCCAGGCATGGGGAGCGTCCGCTCCCAAGGGACAGTAGGCGTATTCATTGCCGGGTTTGGAGACTCAAAAGGCGTGTTATAAATCAAATAAGTTATAATATTATATATTATAACTTATTTGATTTATTCACAAATTTTCTGATTAATTTGAACATAATAATAATAAGAATAGGAAGTGAATCAAATTCTCTAAAAATTAGGTTTTAGATTAATTCAAGTAATCAATTCCTAAATTTTTTGGAATTGATAGATTTTCAAGTAATCAACTCCTATATTTTCGGCAATCATAGATTCAAAAAAAAAAAATTCCAAAATTATTTTAAATATTTTCGAAATTTATATATTTTCTATTATTTATATGTAGAATTTTAATATATAAAGTGATATAATTTACAAAATATTCAGATTTATCCCCAAATTAAAATCCTAATTCCTTTGATTTCGGATAACTTAATCTATCAATTTAAAATTCAAATCATTTTCCAAATAAACTCCTAACAAAAAGTTTATTTTAGGAATTATTTACTTGAAAAAACTCCAAAAATTTAATCTATCAATTTAAAATTATTTTCTTGAATCACCTAATCTAAAGATTTGATCGGATTTTTTAAATTTGATTTATTCATTTAATCACCGAAAATATGAAATATATAATTGATTTTCCAAAAATTGATTTTTAAATGGTAAGCCATTATTTCAATCAATCAACGAAAATAAAAAATAAAATAAAAATAAAAGCCTAATTCCTAAGATTTTAAGTATTTCAAAACAGTTATATACTTTCTTGACTGTAACAGAAGATTTTCGGATATCATAGATAAAAAAAACATAAAATTTCAAATTATTTGATTTATTCCAATAATTTCGGCATAGATTCAAAACAAAAAAAAAATCACTTCCTATTTGATTTACTCATTAATTGTCAGCATAGATTCTAAAAAAAAATATTCAAAATATTTGATTTAGTCATATAATTTCAGAATTTTAAGTATTTTCGGAATGTATATATTTTCTATTATTTATATATGAATTTAAATGTATAAAGTGATATAATTTACAAAAGATTCAGATTTATCCCCAAGATTGCAGGATTTATTTCTCTTTTATATATGAATTTATTCCTCTATATAATTTTCTTCACGTCTCTTCTCTATTTTTTACAGGGAATAAGCCATTTTCACCACCCTAATTTTTCATCTCTTCTGTCCAATAACACCTCTGCCACCAACTCTCAGAAAAGGTAACATCAAACCCCATTAACTTTATTCATGTTTTCACTTTAAGGACATGCATAGATTCTTATTGATGAATTTGAATGCTAGATGGCTATAGGAGTCCATTGATATCCCCAATCCTATTATTTTAAAACTTGAAGATCTCTGTTGTGTTTCATAAATTATTATGTGATGATAAAACAATTATTTGTAATATGGAACGCTTTGTACTCCTCTTGTATTAAGTTCACATAATAATAATTGAAAAACAACAGAGGCATCTATAATATCCTAAATTTTGAATAATATATGGCTTAAATTTTTGAGTCGTAGAATCATCATTACTTGATCATGGGAGATTTTTTTTTTTTTTTGATTTTTGTTTCTACTCAATGCAAGAGTGTTAGTATTTAAAATTAACCTAATTTTAGGGAAACTATAAGATGTTAGGGTTCAAGTTATGTATACCGTTGGTCCACCCTAATAGAGAAGTTTAAAATTAACCTTACAATTTTAGGAAACAACAGATGGATTCTTTTCGTATAAAACCTCTATTTATACCATCGAGAAAGAAGCTACAGAAGAAATCATAATATACCTGACTATCGAGAACCTTTATTCCGATGTAATATTCTCTTACATTATGGCTTGCCAAGAACTCGATCTTATCATTTAGTCTAGATTTTTGATGGTAAGCTTGAATGAGGTCAGACTTCTCACAGCATCAATATCATCTGAAAAATCCTCAACTTAGAGACCTATCCAAGGATGACAATAAGAGAACAACTAAATTAAAAAAATAAAAATTAATTAACAATGTGAAATAATACTCCTCTGTAATGTTATAAGCTACACTGAACACAAGAATCCATAAGAACGAAGAATATGAACTCGAGAGAACTTTTATTACAAATTATGACACTAGATACGAAAAGAAATCCATGTTGTCTAATCTCCTTTCTATGCTAGAAGACATGAGAAGTCCAATGTTGAGACCATTCCTAAATTAACTTGGAAATATATAGTATGCATGCTGAAAAAGTTTCTTATTTAGATATCACACAACTGATGTTCCCAATATACGTAAGATAGATAGTCAAGGCATGTGAGTTGGATGTACACTTGATTAGCATTCATAGCCATGTCTTACATATATATTTAAAATGACACAAGCTATTCTAAGTGAACAATTAAATCACCCTCTCTAACATGTTGGTTCCTTAAAGTTAAGCTTAAAATTCTGTGGATATTACACTTGACAATATTCTTAATCAGTAATGAAATTATCAGGCAACGTGATTATTCAAATAAAATGATCCAAGTCAGAAGTAAAAGCGGTATGCTCCAATAATGCTTGATCATGCTGACCCGAAATGCAAGTACAATTCGCATTTTTCCACAATTAAAGGGATAATATGCAACTCACCCGATTCTCTTCAAAGTATATCTCTCAAATATCTTTTCCTTGACTGTCTTACCGTGACACCATACCAAGTCGAAATCTTTTACATTGCATAAAATAAACCTAAAGATTAAAACGTATAATGCAAAAACGTGGAAGGAAATATAGCATGAAGATAATGAGTTGGGAGCAGGATTGAAGTTAAGCTAAAAATACGCATAAATTCCAAAAAAAAAATAAAAATGACCAGGGTTTTTTACGAAGTTTTGTCCACCCCCTCTCACCCCTACCCCTACCCCACCGGAAACACACCTGACTACGCACAAATCAGTTTTTTGAGCAAATAGTAGATCTTCACCTGGCTGAGCAAGAACAAAGTAGTGATGACATTCCTAGAGTAGCAGCTGTAGCATTCCTAGGTGCTCGTGAGCGGTAGCAAACTAAGCCAACTTGAAGCAAAGGGTCAAAAACTTCTCGATAAAGCTTTTACGAGCATCCAAATTGCTTAAAAAGTTCCCTGTGCAGTTGAAACATGAAGTCGTACTTTAAAGCTTAAATGACATCTTAAAATACGTTAAAGGAATTCCTTTTTTCATTCTCAGTGTAACGAATATAAACATTTATACGCTTAGGGGTACCTGTGCTTCACGGTTTGATCGAGGCAAAAGCAACTCCAAATGTATTCGGTTGAACCTGATACTTCTTAGGATTACGTCATCTTAACCTACATATGATGTGATCAGAATTATGCAATCAAATAACCAATTGAAAATCCTGCCCATTGAATAAAGCTACAAAAAACATAACTTGACATTGCCTTAAGCCAAAAAATCTTTGCTAAAAAACCGAGTCATATTCGACTCATATATAAATGTAAGCCATGACGATTGATCCAAAGCAAACAAAAATGCTACCAGCATACTTTTGCTTCAACACGCAGATTTAGCATTCTCGAAAAAATCTAACACAACACGAGAGAATCATTTATAATAGTAGCATGATTGAAATTAAGAAAAGAAAGATTAAGCATTCTCAAGCAATCTTATTTTTACTTCAATCCAAATACAAAAAATAACATGGTCATTACAATTGACAAAGCAGAGTCCATCCCATCCCGTCCAACTTGATTATAACCTCCATACAATTTTACAAATTCAAGTAGATTGAAGATTCCAAAATCAATAAGAACATAAATACAAGAGGATGCAGCCAAAGATTATCTCTGCGAGATTGTAAAACAACGGCATCGTCACATTAAAGATAATTTCTTTCTCCGGTTACGAAAGGTTAATATATACTCCTTGGTCCACTACAAACTACATACTTTCCTCGCTAGGGTGTCCCAGTACAAACTACACACTTCCTAAAATAGAAATGTTACTCATACATACACAAAACATAAACAAAAAGCACATACATAAACAAAAACATAAACAAAAAAGCATACGCATACGCATAAACATATATAAGTGTGTAGCATCGGGCATATACGATCGAAACACGCGAAATAACGATAACAAAAAGGATGTTTAGCCATACTCACATCAAGAAGAAGCATCATACTGCTTTCAGTATAGTTTGCAAATGCACGCGAAAGCCTTTGTCTTCTCATTAACTTCCCTAATCTATATCTTTGCGGTGGATAGGTCAAATGTTACTCATACGTACACGAAGAGGTTCGAACTTCCGAAATTTAATACTGCTTTGCGAAACTTAAAAACAATATATATATAGAAATAGAAATATATGCATCAGAATTTCAAGCTAATACTACTATGAAACTTAAAAACTATATATGAAATAAGTTGGGAATCTTGGAATTAACTTGACAAAAAAAAAGGTAACATGAAATAAGATAAAATGAAAGTAAGCTGAACTCAAAAAACCCAGGCGCAAAGAAACGAATAGGAGTGTGACCCGAAGGGAATATCAAGAGAAAACCAACCGAGATTTCTGACATCTCTTTTGAAAGTACAAAAGAGTTAATATTTTCAGAGGAGAGTTTCCATAATTTGAGAATTTCAGAGGAGATTTTCGAAACTTGTGCTCCAAAGAGCCGCCCGAAGCGGCCATGAGTTCCTGATGTGCCGAGACTTCTACAAGCAAATGACTACACATGGGCTCCAATCATGTAGCCATCGAGAGGCTTCACAGTGCAAGGAAGTGCTAGCACGTATCAAATGATTCAAAGATTCAAACTTTCAAACTAAATTGCTTTCATATTAAGATTCTTATATATTTCATTGATTTACAATGTAGGTAATGGCTACAAACCGTATGATTGCTGTCAAATCAATTGACAAGAAAACTAAACAATCCAGCGTTAATGTCCGCATATTACGTCAATGGGAGCTGATTGGACAATACGGAAAAAAATCTACTGAACTTATATTGGTTGATCAGGAGGTAATAGATCTCATATATTTA
This sequence comes from Adenophora triphylla var. japonica, assembly GCA_022495995.1. Taxonomy (NCBI): domain Eukaryota; kingdom Viridiplantae; phylum Streptophyta; class Magnoliopsida; order Asterales; family Campanulaceae; genus Adenophora; species Adenophora triphylla. Next base: position 190,081 of record JAFEMH010003745.1, read on the forward strand.
TTTTCACATGTTATTAATATTTCATTAATTAATTAATTAATTAATGATATTTAATATTTTATACAGGGATCTAAAATCCAAGCAACGATCCCTAGCAAATTGTCTTCCCAATTTACAAATAAGTTTCAAGAAGGAAAAATGCTAAAGATTTCCAAGTTTGGTGTCGAAGAAAACTGTGTTCAACCATTGCAAAAGGGGATACTAAATCACAAATGGAAACTTTGTATGAGTTTAGCGACTGACGTGTCTGAAGTCGACAAGTCTGTTCAAATTCCAGATAACGGTTTCGAGTTCACGCCTTTTCAAACAATTGGGAGTTTGAATTTGGATTTTGTAGTCGGTAAGAACTACAAATCGCATATTTTTTTCCCTGCTTATATTGATTATCTTTATACAGGTAAAACAAATGTTACTACTATGATATTTACTTACATTTGCTGAATATTTGATAGATGTGATTGGAGAGGTTATTTTACCTCTTAGAGATTTTGAGTATGTGCAGAGGTTTAATGCTAGAAAGTTAGATGTTCAGCTGATCGATAATGAGTATGTGTTTCAAAGATTTTATTCTTTAAAGGTTAATTAATATATTTTGAGACTAATTAAGATGTATTATATAATTACTTTCTACTATTTTGACAGTGGAAATGAGTTGATTGCCGTCCTGTGGGCCTCATTTGGAGATAAGTTAAAACAGTATATTGACAATAGGGGACAAAACGAGGAAGGCCCTGTGATTTTGGTTTTGCAGTTTGTAATGCTATCTACATATCAAGGTATCTTTTATGTATATATACTTAAACTGCAATTACGTTTCTGATTCAAGGCATATTATCATGTGAGTGAATTTTATAATATTTATACAGGGAAAACCAAAGTTAGTACTATGAAGCATGCTTCAATAATGCATATTAATGCATCGTTCCCTGAAGTAGCAGATTATCTTAGCAAGTAAATGAACACTACACCTTTATAAGAATATATGAATTTGTTATAAAAATTTGTATAGCTATGTTAATTTTCATATATCACTTTTACAGGCGTGAAACTGGATCTTCATCGGTTAGTCGTTCTTTGACTATTACAACTAATGATAGTAGTCGTATCAATAGTGAGCGGTGGTTGAAAAAAAAAGAACTCAAGACGATTGGTGATTGTACAGAGGTATATTATAAATTTTCTTAATTTTTTATAAAGGTTATACTCATTTAAATATTTTTTAATCAACATTAATCTTTTTTACTATAATCATTTTTATTAGGTTGGCGTATACTCCGTATTGGCAACCATATCGGATGTGGATTCACATGCCACCTGGTACTATGATGGGTATAGCAATATAAAGTGTGCTAAAGGATTTGAAAAGAGCAGTAAAATCTGTCCTAAATGCAAGACAACACTTGGCATTGCTATCCCTAGGTAAATGATGGATTTTATTTTTTTATATATATATATACAAATAAAAAAGATTTATAATCATTATATTCATTCGAAATAATTTTCTACCTATTTTTTTCAGGTTCAAAATCAGGATCTTGGTCACTGATATGAATGATATAGATCTAGCCGAGACACACTTTGTTTTATTCGATGCGACAGCATCTTCTTTGCTCGGAATGTCTGCTCCCGTAGTTCTTGCCGATGTCTCAGAGGTAGCTAATTTGTTGCTATTTTGTTATTAGATTGATTACTAATTTATGACGATGTAAAATAATGTTCATACAACATAATGTTCAACAGGGCCAACTACCTGAATCTTTTCGAAAAATGTTTGAAAGACAATGCTTATTCAGGATTGATGTTGACCAAAGAACTTTAGATACTGATCAAGATAAAAGAACTTTCACAGTAAAGCAATTATCAGAGGATACAGATATCATCGCCCAGTTTTTATCACTCATAAATGATAATGTAAGTAGAAACTACATCACATTATTTATAGACAAAAGCTCAAATTCATAACATTAATTTCTTTAAACTTCAGGAGGTTGCTTCCAAACTGAATAATGAAATTGAAATTGAGACCAGCATGAATTGCAATAATGAGGTAAATTTCTTTCTATCATTAGTTTACTTTTTATTTTTCTATTTCAATATCATTTTGATAGTATGCTTTTTATGATAATATTATTTTACGTTTTTATTATGTAGGATAAGCCTTTGGAATCTGTGTGTGACAGTTCTTCAACATCCATCACTCCACAAAAACGTTTGTTAGACTCTACCTCCAATGATGAAGAGATACAATTGTCTGTTACGAAGGGAATTAAGCAAATTAAACAAGAGAAATGGGATAAATAAGCAACAAGAGTTGTTTAGCATCGTATTCAATCTGTCATCTTTTTTTATGCAGTAAACTATTTGTTTTTTTTTTCCTGTTAAAACTATTGTGGCTAGAAAGAATAGGATTTTTTGCGAAAATTTTATTTGAAACTATGGTATTCCATTTGATATTTTAATGATCATATATTTGTTGGTCAGCTAGACATGATGATTCTTAGTTGGTTACTCAATCTTTTTTGTTTCGCAAACTGGACAAGTTAGAAGAAATATCACAGTTCACACAAAATATGCATTTATTTGTGTGAATTTTCTTTCTCAACATTTATTACAACTAAATTTTGAATGTAAAATCTAAGAAAATCATTGAAGTATCACTTATATTTGGGGGTGAGCAACTGCATTCGATTCCTTCATTCTACCATGTAAATTACTTTACCCAAAATTAAAAACACATCAGGAAATAATGGAAATGCAACTGCATTCGATTCCTTCATTCTACCATATAAATTACTTTACCCAAAATTAAAAACACATGAGGAAATAATGGAAATGCAAATAAAAAAACAATTTTTTAATAAGCAGCTAGGTATTTTTGGTTGAAACTAATTTCACTCGGACAAAGATTCCACACTTCTATAAAAGCAAGTAAAGAAATACATAAAAAATAAGATAATCAAAACGTGGAAATAGAGAAAAATTACTTCAATTGCGAGATACCCAATAACATATTACAGAAAAATATAGATTACAGACAAATCTAGCGAATTGGAATTGGAAGAAGATCGCGAAATCAAACCCTAGATAGAGAGAGATGCAGTAGAAGGAGCGAGGAACAAGATCGTAAAATTAAACCTAGAGTGAATTACGAAATTACCTGCAGGAGAATCGCCAAGGCTTTCCCGTCCGCAATGACCAACGCCGTCGCCGTCAATCAGAAACCTTGGTTCGGCAAAATCGATTGAGAGGAGGGACGAATTGCGGCCAAAGAGGAATTGTGATTGACGCTATCGCTGGCCATTGATTTTTGAAGATCAGATAGGCGTATTCAACCTCATCGTCATCTTCTTCATACGCGTTGTCGGAGGAGCCACCTGCGTCTTGATTGTGTGAAACGCCGTAAGGTATTTCCTCTCATTTTATCAACTCCTTAACTACCAGCAGGTGTTTTTTCTTCCAGATTCCCGTAGAGATTAGTAATAAATTACAAAAATATAATTTAATGATAAAATTTAGTAAAATGATGATGTGTTAAAATATGTAAAATTTCAGTAGAGTTGGCTATTTTCTAACAAGTTCAACATAAATTTAAAATAAAAATATTAGTAAAATTTTGATTCTTTTTTAAGGTTTTGATATATTGAATTTAGACTTGCATTAGATTATATAATAGTTCACCCTTATAATCTCTACCGTTTGATCCTTAATTAAAAATATAAGTAATTTTTTGTTCCCATCAACAAGAATCAGAAATCTGATGACATATAAAACTCAAATCCGTGATATTTTTGTTTGGCAAAATTACAATATAAGAAGGACTTGAACCAAGTAGATATGAAGTTCTACGATGGTCAATGAGACTTACAGCCAAAATAGCCAAATTCAAGATATATCATTAAGTCGAGCCCGCTTTCTATTGGGTGAACTAAACTATGTCAATACCTTAATTAAGAAAATGCTTTATGAATCGGTAAAGGTACCCAAGATGAAATAATCTATACCAATCATTTGTCTGTTGTTTCTAGAAACAAAATGAACAAATCATTTGGCAAAAAGCAAAAGCAACAGAAAAGTGAAGAGATGGAAAAGCATCTGATAAACTCAGTGGAGCCCCAAAGAGAGGCATTGTCTGACATTTCTAATCGTAAGTTTTCTATATAGTTGTCATTTTACATTTTATCACTCATATATGAAATTTGTAAATAAGTTTGAATGTTTTTTTAAATATAATCTCTATGTTTACTGTTTTTTTATCCGCAGGTGGAAGTCAACTAATGACACATACTGATAGCCATTTAATACGACCAATATTTCCTTCATATAATCTTACAAATGGTAAGAATATTACATGTGCATTTTCAATTATTTTATATTATAAAATATGTTTTATCATAACTAATCATCATTAATCTTTATTAGTTCTATCAGTATCTACCACACCAATAGCTACTAATCCAACAAGCATAGATTTTATAAGTCGTGGTATGCCGGTTGGTCAAAGCTTTGGGGGTTTACAATCTATTAAAAGAAGATTGTGTAACGACCCTAACCCTAGGCACCAATTGTAGCATCATATTATATGCTTTTAATATTATTGTTAATATTAGGTGACCATTTTATATCATTAATTTTTTATATTAGGTTGAGATGATTGGAAAATTAAATAAAGCATCTTGGAAGAAGTATAAAAATAGAAATGGATAAAATAAATAAAATATGGGTAGTTAGGCTTCTTTGTGTAGGGGAAAGAAGTAAAGGATTTAAATGAAAAGATTTTAAAAGGCTTTAATTGATTTGAGATGGGGGGGCCATTTTCCTCTCCTTAATTTCCTCATCCTTTTTTCCCCTTTAGTCAATCTCCCCCATACTCCTCCCATACTTCCCCTACACTTCTCATTCACCTCCTCCATCATCCTCCTCCATGTTTCTTTAATAATTTCCATGGAAGCTCTATTGTGAATACCATCTCTTACAAGTTCCTACCAAGTTCAATTCTTCTCCATTTGACAATCCGATCGTACTTCCGTGTTTGGGGTGAAGAGAGGAACACATCAAGCTAAGAAAATCATCATTCCATTCCATATGGGTTAAGTAAGTTATTATGACTTCCTTCTAATAATTGTTCACTTTATGTGTTAATTAATTTTTGTTGAAAACAAATGATTTTTGGTATTTGGAATAAGGTTATTTGAGTTGGAATTGATCTTAAATTGTAAATTGGTGATCTAAGTTGGGAGAGAAGTGGTATAGAGTAATTGGGGATATTAATGGTTTAACTATAAGTATTAATTGTGGGTTTGGCCAAGTATTACAGTTAGGAAGTGAGTTAGTATGAGTTTCCTTTCTCTAAATGCTCATGAAATAATTATTGTGTTATTGTTGTTACAATGGTCATTTGATATTTTGGAAACCTTCTTGAAGTTGAGGAATTGATTAATGGTATAGAATGATGTTATTGTCCCTGGAAATTGATCAAAGTGTAAGGAGATGGGTTGAATAGATTAAAAAGGGTTAACTTGAAATGTGTTAGTGAAATGGGTTAGAAATCATGTGGTAAATGATCTAGGTTTATATTATATTGGGTTTAAATGATTTAGGATGAAGTTGTGAAGTTAGAAAAGTCCTTTTGGTGTTCATAAAATAAGAGAGATGGATGAAAGGGAAAAGAAAATAGGTACAAGGGGATTAAAATTCTGGGCAAGGGCTGAATCGGCTCTTGGGCGGTCGCCCATGGGGCTTGAGCGGCCGCCCATGTGGCCAGTAAGTAGTGTGCTTTTCCTTCCTTCTTGGGCGGTCGCCCATGCCATCGTGTGCGGTCGCCCATCACCTCAGCAACTTCAATTTCCTTTTGAAATCCACTTGGGCGGTCGCCCAAGTGGAGTGGGCGGTCGCCCATGTCGACTGACCTTCCCCAATTTCTGTTCTTGCTGATTTTTACCAACAATCTCGTGGCATGATTAATAACCATTATAAATTAATAGAACCTAATCCAAATCAGATATGAATTAATCCTTTTTAACCTAAGTCAAATGGAATACGTTGGCTACACCATGACGTCTTATTGGGTCAAATAGATTTGGGGAAGTAGTTTAAATATTGTCCGGAAAATGGTTGATAAGCTTGGTTAGTAACTTCATCAAAGTAGTTCAAACTTGGGAAGTAGATCTTGAACTTTTATTAAGATTATTCAAGGTTGAGTAACGACTTTGTAGAAATAGTTTATGGTTTAGAGTGGCCGTACTTGCCTCATAACCTTGGTGATTAGATAGTGTAGAGACTATAATTACACTATTGCGTTAGTTAGAAATGTTTATGTATCACATTGTGGCATTGTATCCCAAGTGTGGATTATTTGGTATATGGTTGTATTGTATCCCGGTGTGGATTATGTGGTTATATGGATACCTTACTTGAGTTCATATTCATTGATGGATTATGCATAGTGTATTAAATGAATGTTGCAATATGGTATTGATTTAACATGAGTATAATTTACCATGTTGTTATATTATTATCCCTTTTTTGGATTTAATTCAAGTAACTATTATGTGCTTGGATATTACATGTGATCAGGGGGTATAATGGAATTCAATCAATTATTGATTTGTTCTATAAGTGATTGAAGGTTCATTATATCTGTGACCTTTCCCCTCTGTGGCCACAGAGTGGGTGTGCTAGCGACTGTATTGAGCCAAAAGCCTTACGAGCTGCATCGCGATTTGGTGATTAGGGAATGCTTACGTATTAAGCCAAAAGCTTTACGAGATAAGCGGTATTATTGTTGGATACTCGAGTTAGTATCTGATTTTCTTATATGGATCTCTGAGTATGAGTCCTATAAGCGTGAATGTGCTTTGAGGCAGTTCACCAAAGAGAGGAGTTTCACTCCCACGTTGTACGACTTATTGTTCAGACGGGAAAGGTAAAATGAGGTAACATAAGGTGTTTACCGCTTTAATAATGTGCTATGTGTAACCATGATATATGTTGCATCTTGTTTGGCATCTTGCTACATTCATAATAGCTTATTGAGATTTATTCTCACCCCTTCCCTTTTACTGTTTTAGATTGTGCTGAGACAGGTGACCTGAACCAGTGAGGCCGGGGAAAGAGTTTGGACTCTTGCTTTTGGGACTTGTCAGGATAGGTATATGAGTGGGTTGTCGGGAGTCCTATTTAAGTATTACTCTTTTATAAGTTGTATGAAAAACTCTTTTGTTAAACAATGTTAATAGGGTTTTCTATGTAATTGATTAAGTATGGTTATTGAAGTAATTGTTTAAATTCCTCCGAGTGGAGATATGATCAGTTGATTTTATTTTGAAAGTTTTAGAATTGATTTTCTTTTAAAGTGAAATAAAAGTTTTAAAAATTTAAGATGGGTTTTCTTAGTTGAGCTTCTCAAGCTCGGGACACGCGTTAGGTCCCGGGTTGGGGTGCTCATAGTTGGTATCAGAGCTTAGTTTAGAGGTCAAGGGTAGATGTCTAAACTAAGGGGGAATGTGTGGTAATTGACGCCGAGTGCTTAATGCAGGAGTTCGTTCTAATGGCCGGAAGCAATGATGATCAGCGAAAGGTCCTAGGAAATGAAGGAGATATGGGTATAGGTGGAATTCAGAATGAAGAGATGATGAAATTATTCAGGATGTTTGTACAGAATATGGAGACTAGAGGATCATGTCCGAATCAACCTGAGGGATGTCAAAGTGATGGATGGGAAAGGTTTGTGAAGATGAATCCACCGAGTTTTAATGGATATCCGGATCCGTTAAAGGCAGAAAAATGGTTAGAGAAAATGAACAAAATCTTTGAGGTTATGGAGAGTCGCAACGAAGAGAAAGTTAAGTATGCCGTTTTCAAACTTGAAGGTCCAGCTGATCAGTGGTGGCAGAATTTGAAGGGAAGTTGGGAGCGGGATCATACGCCCCAGACTTGGGATAATTTCACTCAACAGTTCGAGGATTATTTTATTACAATGGTTACAAGGGATAGGAAGGAGATTGAATTCTTAGGACTAAAACAAGGGAACATGACGGTGAATCAGTATTCAGTCCGGTTTGAGGAATTAGCTAGGTGTTGCCCTCATTTGGTATCGCATGAAGTGAGAAGAGTTCTTAGGTTTGTAACAGGTTTGAGGATTGAGTTTAGGAAGAAATTAGTGATTGATAGCTTCACCAATTATCAGACAGCCATAGATAGAGCATATAAGATCGAGAATAGCATTGAGGAAAATAGTGGAAAATCTGAAGGTGGGATTAGAAATAAACCAAAGTATCTAGGACAAGGATCCAAAATCATTAGAGGACAGCCAAGGGCTTTAACTTCAGGAAGTGTGAGAGGGGAACTTGGGGTAGCTTCTTCGTCTAAGCCAATATCCAAACAGTATGGGATGATGTGTAAATATTGCAAGAAGATGGGTCACTCTGAAGACAAGTGTTGGAGTAAGAAAGGGAAATGCTTGAATTGTGGAGAAATGGGGCACTACAGGAAAAATTGTCCTATATTTCATCAGAGGTTAGCTTCGGGTGCCGGTAAAAGGGGGCAAAGAGGTGGAACGAAAAGGGGCAATGAAAGAAATCCATAAGTGAATGTGTAAAGTTGAATCCTTGTTTTGAAGTCTTGGAGAGGTATATCCCTCAGCGGTCCTTAGAGGTATATTTCCTGTCTCAGAAGTTAGGGGTCATATTTTATAGATCCTGTTTCATATCATTATGTGTGGCATAGCATTTTGCTTATATGTGGCATAAATTTCTTGAGATTTTGTTTTATTGTTAGAGGATTCTGCTCTTATGAGAGAATACCTCGAATCTCCTTTGGTTTACCACGATGGTGATGTGGTTATGGCTGAGCATGTATTGCCAGTTGATTTGGTATGATTATCAATTTATGATTTTGAAGTGAGTCTTCCTTTCTGTGCCTAAATTGTTTACATTGGTAATTGATACAGATGAACCTTTATGAGGTATACTTGTTATATATGCGTTAAAGGCAGAAAATTTTGGTTAAAAGTGTGAAGGGTATTTGGTATGTGTTAGACTTGCATAAGAAGTCTCTCTAGAAATTTTATGTGCTAGTTGGGAGTAGATGGTAATTTTGTTTTCATCAAAGTATCTCATGTGTTGGTTCTAAGTATGATAATCAGAATTTTAATCCTTATCTTGATGACTTTATGGTAGTTATGATTGATGATCTTCTTGGTTATTTAAAGTTATGAGAGGATCATTTATGAGTTGTGGTATTTGCCTTTAGTGGAAATTCATTGTTTGAGGAGTTTAGCAAGTGTGAGTTGGCTTGAGAGGATTCCAAATTTTGGGTTCTAAAGTCTTAAGCTTGGATGTTCCCTAGATCTTACGAGGATTGTGTTCGTGATCTCTGGGGTTGGCAAGTGCTACCGAAGGAATTTTTAAGAAATTCTTGAAAAATGAAAGATCGTTGCTTTAATTAATTCTAAAGGATGTATAAATGGCGTGGGAGGTAATAAAGATGAATCATATTGATAGAGATAGAGAATAGATTGGTTATAGATCCGATCCTTACCTTACCTAGTGGATATGGGGACTTTGTGAAATTTTAAGTGCGTATTTGTAAGTGCTCCAATTTGAGCTTGTTAGAATTTTCGTTAGAAAATTAACGAAAGTTATAACATTTCTAACATTCCTAACATTTCTAACAAAGCAAGGGCAAAGTGGGCATTGTTATTTAAGGATAAACCAAGGAAAGGAATCAAAAAAGCAAAAGAAATAGTCAAAAACCAAAAATAAAAGCTATGGAACAAAAAGCGGCCATTAATTTGATTTTTGAAAAATATTCCTTGTGTCCAAAGCCCTGAAGAAATTTGTAATTAATGAACAGTGCACGCTGACAATCCCATCCACGCGGACATGTTTGCATTTTTCAGAGGGCTATAAATTAAGCCCTCCAGTCTCAAAAAAAGGAGAGAGAGAACACAATCCACAGTTGCACCTTGACGAAAATACTTGAGAAAATAGTGAGAATTCCCTTGAATTGTCACTCTTTTCTCTTGATTATCTTCCCAAATCTCACTCACTCACTATCATATTCAAAGCCTCAAACACTCTTACATTCAAAGCCAAAGCTCCAAAACACAAAGAAGATAGGTATAACCTCCCTCTTCTTACTCTAAATCTCTCATCCATGCATGCATTTTCAAGCTACAAAATGTAGTTCATTCATCTTCTTGTCTTAGATCCAAGAAGATCACCATGGAAGTTCATCTCCATGGATGATCTTCTACAAGGATCAACATTATTTTCAAAGTGTTCTTACTTTTTTCCAAAGAAAACACATTTTCAAAACTCTAAAAAATCATTTTCATACATCAAATCTCATTTTCAAAGGATAAAATTCCCCTTCCCAAGCAAATGAAATGCTTAGTCTTAATGTACCCCAAGGATGGTTTGATATAGTTGATTCACCACTAAAATGTCAAGTGATCACTAATCAAAACCTAGGGAAATGGGGACAAGCATGGATGCAAAACCACCTTTAAAATTATGTTTTCCTTCTTGAGAAGTTGCTGTCCAGTAGCAATTTTCTAAGACCCCAGTCCATGGTCTAAATTTTTGGACACAGATAAACTTTGAATTTGGTGTTGACTACAAAACACTTTTTGTAGCCAACATCCAGAGCTTTCAAGAAATATTTTTAGTTTATTTTTTGCGTGAGTAAAACTCCCTTTTCCCAATTTTATTTTGTAGGTCAGATCACCAGTCTCTGGGAGTCCAGATCTCATATCTGAGATTTCCAGAAGGTTTTGAGTCCTCAAATCTTCTCCAAAATGAAAAATTCTTTCACATAAATCTTATTTGAGGTGTTTGGAACAACTTTCATTCTCTGAGTTTTCTCAGATTATGAAGTTTTGAAGCCCTTAAATCCATTTCAAAATCAAGTGTCTACTGCCTTTTTCATTCTGGCAGAAGTGTTCTTCAACTTCCAAAAATCTTTTGAGCACCAAAACTCTACCCAAAAATCACACAAAAAATCATGGGATCTTACCAAAGTCTAATAAAGAATTCCCAATTTTTACTTTTCTGAGTTTCAACTTATTTTGGCCAAAACACACACAGACACACACACAAATACAAATGATTTTCAGCTTGGAAGACTCGTTTTACGAGGCATTCCGGGTGCACACTAACGTCCTTCCCGGCGTGTAACATGACCTCCGAACCCAAATCTCTAATCTCGGGCATTTTTCAAAGTTTTGGCCCTTAAAACAAAAATGGCGTGGCGACTCCGTTTTCCGGTTTTATTTGGTTTTCAAAGAAACGAAAAATCGAATTTTCCCGCGAATGGCACATCATCACAGTGGCGACTCCGCTGGGGATTATAAGTTTTTTCTAAAAAAAAATGATATTTGATATATCGGTGGAAACTATTAAACTTTCCGTTATCGCCTCCTAACACGAGTCGGGGATAAATTGTGGTTTAACAATCCCACGTACCGACATCATCGTTTTCAAAAAAAAAAGGAAAAGCTTTTGAGGGTCAAGCTTCCGTCCCGGCTTTAAAAATCATTTGTTGTGTGTGTTGATTTTTGCACATTTTCGTGTTGTTTTGGCCGCCTTGGAAAAAGTCAAAATTTTGACTGTCGGAATCATGTCCCTAACTGTCGGAATTCTTGTGCTTATGTGCTTATGTGTTCATTAAATTTCAAAAAAAAAAATTCAAAAAAAAAAGATTTTCAAAAAAAAAAAAAGAAAACTTTCAAAAAAAAATCATGCATCATATTTTTAAGACACATAAAAAAATTTCTATTTTACTCAGAAAAAGAATATAGACTGCTTGCACACTACGCGCACGTGACCGTACACTGCACACTACGTCCCTAACCCGGGGAAATCCTTGTCGCGACCCGTTTGGTCTTATTACGCCTCTCGGTGCAAGCACAGGACTACCCAAACATCCCATGGAGCCTCGTGTCGACCATGCACTTGTCCGTGACACACTTTGTCCGAGACCCGGTTGGTTTTTAGTTTGGTCTGTGTCATGCCCTGTCTGTGTATAGACCTTTCCTTTCAAGCCTTTGTCGGCATACCGACTCAATATCTTTCGGGGACCCTAATCAGTCGAAGTTACGCCGGTTTTCGCCGCAGACTTTGACCAAGATATTGGTCGGCGCCTTGACTTCGGCTCTGACTGGCACAAATTATACACTGACTCCCAGCATTGACACTGAGTCATCCAGGATTAATGATTATTCCATGCCTAATTACGGCTTAATTGACGACAAGTCAAGATCAATCGTGGACATTCATCGGTCCAAATCATGCAGGCTTTCTTGTCGAGCTCTCGGACATGATCTTGACTTTGACGTCAGCTTTGTCCGTAATTTACATCGAATGCTCGTTAAGACTCGATTACCCGCCAGACTTTTAGGATCGTTTTTCTTTCGGTCGGTGGGACTCGCTTGCCCTATAGGACCCTCGCCCGGGGCTATCCAGCTTGGGAGGTCGAAATACAGGTGGAATACGAGGGGCTTATAGACGTAGTGACGGGGCCCGGCGATCCGGGATCCCGAGTAGTTTGCGAAAAAGAAGAGCAATCTTTTCCAACCGATTAGGTTAATAAAACATATTTTAAGTAAACGTGAACAAATAAGCTGCATGTTGCATGAGCCCCAAAGCCCAAACACCTACCCTCGCTTCATTCCCGGACATCGAACCCTCGTGCCTTTTCCCCGCGGCTCCTCACAAAGGTTGGTTCCGGACAGGGTCATCGTTTGATTAGTTGGGAAGAGTCAGCGCGTCATCGGCTTCACCGTTTGTTCGGACTCGGGTTTCAGAATGTCTGCGTCGGCCCGGTAATGATGGGGATAACGTCACTCCGCCTCCGGGACCCCTCGGACGAGCAGCGGTGGAATCGGTTAGCGAGAACGGATGTGGTTACGACGGGAAGCACGGCTAAACGGCCTTATGGAGGCTATTAAGAGCCATGGTCTGCCGCCGGCCTCAATCCCGATGGCACCTTCACCGTGGAAGAAGACGAGGATGCCAACCCCACTCTCGGTCGCCACGACTACTCCAGGATGCCACCACCCACCTCCTATGGTGCCACTACCCGAGAACCCGTGTTCCTCGGTCTTCGGGTCGGCCCGGCTCCCAACCACAGACCACTGGATCCATGCAGCCCGACGGCACAAATTAGTTCACAGTCCCTCAGTGGGGACAAAGTCAGTACGGAATGTCTTCTCATGGTTGGGGTTATCTCGGAATGCCCCAACAAATTGGAATGCCACCTCAGTTCGGAACCAATCAATCCGGACCTTCACAGCAACAGCCACAGTTCGGAATGCCGCCACAACTTGGTTCTGGGACACAGTCAGGAGCCCCTCCTCAGAATAGTACTAGTTCAGCTTCTCCTCACACAAATCCGTTCCTCACTCAGACTTCTATGGGTTATCAAGCCTCCATCCCGGTGTCATTCGAATCACCAGGACCGCAGTACCCCCCCGGGTTATACACCCTCGCCTCAGCCAGCCATGCAATTCAACAGTCAGGGACAGCAGCCCACATCTAAGCCTACTTATGGGCCCCATTCTGGAAATCCAAGTTATCCGGCTACATCGGGGCTACCTCCACCTACTTTGCCAGTTGAAAATCAACAGCAGGCCGCAAGGTTCTATCCCTTCGCCCAGGCTCCTACTCATGCTCCCCCGGGCAATTTGGGCCAAGGACAGGTTTTCACCTACGTCCCCGGATCGGACGTTCCCTCCACCAGTCTGCCGCCAGTGATAGCTCCTCTCTCTAACTCAGCCACTAGCTTGAATGCCATGGCTCCGCCACAAGACCCATGAGGCCTGGTTCATGGAGCAACACAAGGAAATGAAAGCGCAGATCGCCGAATTGACCGCTAAGAAATGCTGCCTTAGGCTACGGACCGGACTCCATTGTTCCTCGCCCCACAAATTCGTGATGCCTAATTTGGATCTCTTTGATGGGGCTGCATGCCCGAAAACTCATGCGGACACATATACCTTGGCAATGAAGGCGAAAGGGTGCACCAATCAGTAGTTAGGCGACTATTTCGATCTATCTTTGAAGTCCGGTGCCTTAAAGTGGTTCTTTCGTTTGAAACTGAAGCCGGGGCTACATGGGACCAGATTACCAATGCCTTCACGAGAGAAATATAAGGCCAACTTGGAGTGGGAAACAAATAGGGTTGACCTACAAACAACGGTGCGGCGTCCCGATGAGAATGTTGGGGACTTCTACAAGCGGTGGAATGCGAAACTCGGTGAAATGGCAATCCCTCCTTCGAAGAGGAACAAGCTGGACATCTTCCAGTCATGCACAGAAACCGCATCTCGAGAGCCTCCCTCGGTCACTTCCCGTACTCGGACTTACGGGCCATGGTTAACTCTGCGGCTAAGTTTGAAAAGGCTTACAATCGGCCATTCTTGCACACGCCTACGAATATCGGGCTCCTCCTGCAAACACGCCCTGCTCTGCTAAAGGCAAAGAAATGATTAACTATGCGGGACGGGAATGTAATAACACAACTCCTTTTGCTCCCGAAAAACCGGTCGAGCCCGGATCACGAGTCATGAATCTCGAAAACTTTGGAATGCCTACGAATGACATCTTTAGGGGGCGGTGAAAGAAGGCTTCTTTGCGGCCTTTGGAGAATTTCCAACCCGGGAATCCGAATGCTCCCGTGGATACTACAAAGTATTGCGCTTTTCATCGAAGCCCATGGACATCTAACGGATAAGCTGCTTTACTCGAAAAAGGCAATCCGAGGGCGATAGAGCAAGGAAAGTTGGAAGGCCCCGAAGGGCCTAATACGATCAAAAATCCTGCGCGAGGAACCATAATCGGGTAAACATGATTGAATGCGGAGAACCTTCGCATGCCGGGAAGATCTTGATGAAGGTCCCCAAATACCCGTGGCCAACCTCGTCGAGGATCCTGAGTTCGGATTCCCCTCGGCCTTGAGGATATCGAGCGAATCAACCCGCCTTGGTATCATGTCGAGAGATTTCCTGCAAAATACGAGGCTGCTATTTCTCGGATGAAGGGAAGGCCAATCTTGAAGAAGCTGGGGTTGTTAGGTCAAAACATGAGAGAACCATTTACACAAGATGGTTAGAAGCGAGTCAAGAAAGATTGAACAAGAAAGCTTCGAGACGGGCGCTGTCTTGGGGCTTATCAACAAAGAAGCCAGAAGAACATCTGGAGCTAGTACACTTACGCAAGCGGCTATTGGAGAAGTCGAATACGATCCCGAAGGCGGTGAAGCGAAGAATCGGAGGAGGAAGAACCCTTCTACATTCTACACGGTGTCAAATACGTGCCACCCCCTCTCACTCTTCCCCCAGTTTACGGGTGAAGAAGCCGAATCGCAATTACCACTTCGGGAATGGGAGCATATGACAATTTACTGCTTTGCACGCACCCATATTCCCCTAACGGGTTTGATCGGCGTTCCCTCTCCGCAGAAATCCCGGTAGTATGGGAAGATGATTCCAATGACGACAACGACGATGATGATGACGAGTGAAGAGTCAGCGAGGCCCCAGATCCGGAAACAATGCGGAACAATCATGCCGAGAAATGAGCCCGTGGGAGCCGAGCACAATGGTTGGTTGTCGGCCGGCAGCGAAGACACTTCGAAAGACGAATATGAAACCAAGGACATGAAGGCCATGAAGTTTCACGGATGCGAGCACGTGGATGTCTTAGAACTCAACACTTGCCTACCATGCTTTGGGGAAAGGGTTTTCGGGCGTTCGATCCGGGCGATAGTCGAAGATACGATAGAGAGAGGAAAACTAACTCCCATCCGCCCAAATGAGAAAATAACCATGGTCGAGATCAAATCCACCCCAGACAAGTAACACTCCTTGTCGGGGTTACCCCGAGAAGAGGTCACCTTCCCCCAGAATGTATGTCGGCTTTCGAGAGAAGTCCTAGAGAAACCGGCATGATCTTGGATGCGCCTCCCTCATGAGTGCTATAATCATCTCCAACTGAGTATTACGAGGAAGGAACCGAGAATGGCTGCACTATCAGGGGATGAGATCGAAAAGCCACGAGTCCCGACAATAGCGACTCTTGTTGCATGATAACTATGAGCAAAGAGGCGGTATGGGAGCAGTCGAGGACTCCACTAGCTCTGTGGGCCATTACGAGAGGGGCAACAACACTACCCCGGACTCAAGGCACGTGACTTGGGAAGCGGTTATAAGAGCCGCCCGGAAGGGGCCGATGCGGCTCGGCCCTCGCCAGTTGCTAGACTTCGTCGGAACCCGGTGGTAGATAGCCAAAAAGGCTCCCCCATTGACCTTAGCGGCGTTGAAGAAATCCGGTCAAGAAGCGATGAGGAAGTTAACTGTTGACCCGATCCGGGCAAATCTTCCAAGGAAATCCCAAAACAGATAAGAAGGCCACAGATCAAGCACCGGGGAGAACCGCCGCCCTATGCTAAGGCAGTGAAGCTCACGACCCGGAAAAGAGGACCCCGTGCTCACCCGGTTGAACAGACACGCCAACATCTCTTTGTGGTCCCTGCTCACCTCATCCTATCCCCACAAGCTAAAGGCGGAAGAAAGCTTAGCCCGCACCTTGGTCCCTATCGATGCTACTCCCGATGACGTGAGTACGGTTGATTGGAAACATCCACTACGGGAACATAATCACTTTCATGAGATCTCGACCTCCCTCAATTTGGGGCGATCATAACGAGCCTCTCTTCATCACGGTCCAATTGGATGAACGACGCCTTCCTCGGGTCTGGTTGATAATGGAGTCCGGAATGAACATTCTTCGGCAAAGATCATGAGCCTGCTTGATATCAAGACTACGAGACTTGAAGCCTTCCTCCCTCACGGTTAAAGATTACGACTCAACATCTCGAGCAGTCCTTGGAGTCGCTACCTTGGACCTCTGGTTTGGCGAGAAATTGATACTGTGGAATTCCGGGTTATTGACATCCCAATCACTTTTAATGCCTTATTGGGAAGACCTTGGCTGCACCGAGGTCAAGGGTCGCCTCAAGCCTCCACCGGTGTGTGAAATTCGTCTCGAATGGGGACACGACGACCATTTATGGGGATTTAGTCACCTTAGAGGGCACGGATACGGGTGGAATACCTATTAAATCAAACATGACGAGGAAGGTCTCATGCTAAGCGGCTTCACGGTCGAGCCTCCCAAAGCCCAAGTGTGCAACATAGATCGACGATCACTCGGGATAAAATCCAGCGGTCTTGAAAATGATGAGAAAAATGAGCTATCTACTGGCCTCGGTGCAGGGAAGCACCAACAAGGAACTCACAAACTCATCGAGGTGAAAGGAAAGAAAACTCGCCACGGCACAGGATATGAGGCCTCCTCGGTGGACACTGCAAAAGGAAAAGGATTTGAAGCCATCACAGGAAGGGTCCTGATCGACGACCCTAAATCTCTCCCCTTCAGTCCTAATTTGGCTGACTACTTTGTAAAGGGTCCCACACAACCGGGCAACATCACAGAACCCACTCCTACAGAAGAATGGCTAAAGCTACAGGATAGCCTCAACAAGTTCGGGGAGCCAAAGCTAACCCGGTCCGCAGAATGTTCTGGACCTACCCAAGATACCCGGGGCTACCACTACCATGAGAAGTGAGTACACCTTCAAAGGCGTGCCAAGCTTAGTGGAACGGTTCGAGAAACTCACAACCACAATTCCTACTTGCCCGGGAAGGTTCGAAACCCGAGTTTGAATTGACCGTGCCGAAAGCCAAAGCCACGAAGTCTTTTCGAGATGATTGGGATGGTCTAATCATGCGGCGGTTGTTCGGGGAAGAGATCCGGATGCCGGACTGATTGATTTCAGCTCAGTCAAAGAAATGGTAGCGACGATCGAGGAAGGAGCACAGTATAATTCCCGAGTCGGGAGGTCACTGACAGCAATGCCGTTAAAGAATCGGGAAACTCTCTCAGGCCCGTCCGCGGCCAAAGAAGAAATGATCAACAAGCCTGGATTGGTCCCCCATCCCTTTGTGTCAACCTAGGAAGAGTCCTCCGAGTCTCTCATTGTTAAGGTCGAGTCTCTAGTTTCGTCCGATGGCCTTACGCCTAAAAAAAAAAAACTACGAGTCTGTAGCAAATGCTGTACTTCCTTTTCGTTCCTAATGAAATGACGAACCCTTCTGAGTATCCCTTGATTGCCACTTTAACTAATGATAAATTAATAACCAATTTTTTTTTTAATAATAATTCATTAGATAAAAAAAGCAGACATATTAAAAAAAAATCAAACAAAAAAAAAATCTTTAAACAGGTTGTCCGGAAAGAGGAAAATCGAGCCCAAGCTGCCAAAGAGATTTTGACGAGTATGAATTTGGGAACTGCGGAAGAGCCTAAAGAGACGCAGAATTGGTAGGGATGCCTTACAAAATCCTACAAAATCCTCAACTCAAGGAAAGTAGCCCTCTTCATCAAAGAGAACATCATATGCAGATACGGGTTGCCAGCCGAAATCATCTCAGATAATGAATCCCACTTCGAAGGGGAATGTGACGGAGTTCTTTGGCGAGAATTCCGAATAACCCGTCACAAGTCATCTTCTTACGGGCCCCAAACCAACGGAGCCGTCGAGCGGCAAACAAGACTTTGGAAAACATCATCAGGAAAATGGTGTCAAGGCGAGATTGGCCCGATAAGTTACACTGGCACTCTGGGGCTGAGAACATCGGTCGGAACGGCAAGCTGGGAAACACCGTTTGCCCTCACATACGGAATGGAAGCCGTACTCCCAATCGAGCTAGAAATCCCCTCGCTCAGGTGTGCTGTTGGAAAGCCGGATCAACGAGGTCGAATGGCTCCGAGTCGCCATGATGAATTGGCCTGCTAGATGAACGCCGATTGAAAGCAATGGAACACATCCGAGCCTACCAAGGAAGAATGGCGAGCCTTTGACAAGAAAGTAAAGCATCGGGAGATCCGAGAAGGGGATCTCGTTTTGAAAGAAAAGCCCCGGTCCGTGTCAACCCGCTTGGCAAATAGGAGCACATGTCAGGTCGGGCCATACATCGTCCAAAAGATCTTCTCGGAGGAGACATGCAACTTGCGGACCTCGACGGAAATCCCTTTGTACACCCGGTGAATGGTGACAAGGCTGCGCGAGATACTACGCGTAAAAAAAAAAAAGAAGAAACAAAAAAAAAAGAGTGCTAAAAGAGTAATACCCAACTAGGTTGAAAACCCGAAGAGGGCGGCCTAGGTAAAAAACAGGGTTGCACCAAAAAAACAAAAAAAAACAAAAAAAAAAAAAAAAAAAAAAAAACAAAAAAAAAAAAAAAAAAAAAAAAAAAAACAAACAAAAAACAAAAAAAATCGGCCGGGTTGAACTACTAAGACTGAGCTCCTTAAAATGAGGGAACGTAGGCGGCGGAAACGGTTCGGTCTAAAGCACAAATAAAAGTCAAAATCGACATCAATACAATTGATCGAGACCATGAAAGCGTCTCGAAAAAAAAAAAAAACTACGAAGCAATTCAAATATTCATTACAAGTTAAAAACTTTTTGATGAGTCTAAGCCCGATTCATTCCTACAGCGGCAACTGCTAAAAGAAATTAAGATACATAATCAAACTAATGTGTCTGCCTGCGACAAGAAAGGGATACTCGGAAACCTCGGAGTCACTCCATGCCACTCGTGCGGCCTCTCCCCTCTTCTTCCCCCTTCGAGTCTTCTTCTTCGAACGGGGAAAAATGTCGGTCTTCCTCCTGCAAGCTCTGGTGTAGGAACAGGATCTATCAAACCAGCCTCTGTCAGGGCCCTAGTAGCCCTAGCGTCATCTCTCATCTCCTGTAGCCGAGCCGGTAGCATAGGAATCCTCCTCTCCTGTCTCTTGACATAGGCCTCATAGTCGGTCACAGCGTCTCCGCTCCTGTCATGAGGGTTGGCCCTCGCCTCGGCCCTCCGCCTCTCTGAAACTGTCAAGTCCTCCGCACCCACAATGGCCTCACGCCGTCTCAAAATAGCCATCTGAGTCTCCCCAAAGCGTCTCTCGTACCAATCCAGTTACCAAGTGGTCAGGAACACCGGTCTCGGACGCTTGAGGATAACCCGAAGAGGAAAGGCATCATACCTCCATACTCGGGACAGAAAGGGAAACACCGAAGGATCATCCATAGAAAGCAGAGCCACCACCCTGGTGGCTATATCATCAAAGTCCTCCAAAGGAACCTGCTCCAAGCCGGCTGTCTTAGAACCAAGGACGGAATATAGAAGGCTGGGTGAAAGCCCGGAAGCATGACCATATGAGACCCGTCTGAAGCACTCTGCGAGTCTCCACCCGCCAACAAGGCGCGACCATCGATATCTTACGTGCGGCGACCGGCCATCCAACGCTCCCATGAGCCACGATCATCAAAATCTACAACCCCTCTCTGGCGAATGTCCGAGGCTTGATCATGTCAAAAGTTTCCCGAAGAATCCCCAAGCGCTCCATCAACCACAAAGTCAAGAGGAATGGGCTGCCCAGGTGCATATACCGTTTCCGTAGCTTGACTGTCGAGAGCATGAAAAGTCTCTCCCAAGATCAAAGGTACAATGTCTCTACGCCCAAGCGACAATGAACAACGATATCCAGCAGAGACCGATGACAAATCCCAAAAGAATAAACCATGAACAAGGTCCCGAACATGCAAAGAGCAAAGGCATCCCAATAGGCATCGTCAAGCAAGCCTAAGCCCCTAAATCTATCGGGAGACCAGAAATATTGAAATGATCGGGACCACTTGAGATCATACCTTGTGCTTCCTCGGGAAAGATGAAGAAGGTTGCACAACTTGTCAAGAAAAGAGGCTCCTCCGGGCAAAGGAATTGCAATCTCCTCCACCTCAGGACCACCAAGCAAAGCCCGAAATTCTTCGACAGTCGGAACAACCTCATTGTAAGAAAGGCAAAAGACATGTCTTCTAGTGTCCCAGAACGAGGAAAAAGCTCTCAAAAGCTCATAATCCGGAACCAATTCCTTGAGGGACCATAAACACTTCACCTTGTACCTTTCTTCAAAGAATAACCTCCTTTCATGCATAATCTCCCGAGACCACTCTTTGAACTTGGTGAAGAATTGCATTTGAAAATTTTGGGACAATTTGGGTGGATTTCTCATACTCACAATTCTCTCCATGGTTTTTCTCTCCTTCTCCCCGAAAATGGCTGTTTGAACTGATGGTTGAAGAAGGTATTTGAATTTGAAATAAAGTGAGACCAGATCTGAGGCAGAATTAAAGGACAATGTCAGATGCAGGTCCTGTCCGCGCGGATATGATTGTCCCTTAAAAAAAAAATCTTTGCAACAGTCCAAACTGCTGCACCAAAGGAATATTTTGTCCCAGCCAAAGCCTGTCCAAGCCAGTCCATGCACCAAACATCTACACCCTTACCAAAAAACCAAGGCTCATGCAACATTGCATTCATACTGCATTGCATTCATACTGCATTGCATTCATAAAATAAAATCCTAAATTATTACATTCCAAAAATAAAGGGAGTGTGCAAAAAAAAAATCAAATAAAAAAAAATAGGTAACAATAATCCTAAATTAATACATTCCAAAAAAAAAAAAAGCAAAAAAAAAATGTGCATGAAAATAAGCTGTATCTGTACAAATCTCAAATCTCAGAAATCAACTCAATCTCAAGTAATCAATCGGAGTCCTCAGCGGTCGACGTCTGCCCCCGATCCCTCTTGCGGCTCGGGCCCGCCTCATCAGGAGCCCTGAAGATCTCAGGCTCAGAATCATCGTCCTCGTCCCCGGAAGAAGGCTCATCAGGACCAACCGGCACGCTCTGATAGGGCAAGCCAAGATCTGCGAAGAAATCATATCCGAAGGTGAAGGCGTCGGACTCCTGGACGTGCGAAGAAGATCCGCCATGCTGCCAGACGTGCCCCTGCCCGTAAGGATCTCCGAGAATGACGTGGTCCGAAGGTAGTACCGCGCGAGGATCAAGGAGAGGAGACAGAGGAGTCTCGGAAGAAGTCTCTGAAGGAATAGGGGAAGCCTCCCGCCTGACAGGCGCCGGCCGTGGTCGCCTCGCTCTAGCCTGAGGAGCCCCACAAGCAACCATCCTCCTGATAAATCTCTTAGCCCCGATCACTTGTTTCGTCAGCTTCTCAACGACCACCTCCGAAAACTGCACGAAAGCAAAAGCGTCAGAAACAGTTGAAGCGAAAAATGATGACAGGAAAGAAAAGAAAAGAAAAGACAAAAGCAAAAGAAAGAAAGGTGGAAAAGAAAAGCCATACCTTCATACCCGGACGAGGCCGGAAAGCTCGTGGAAGCCGCTCAGGCTGAGGGATCTGCACCCTCAATCGGACCCCATCCTGGACATATGAAAAGTCCGTCTGAGGGTACCGCGGGACCCCTAACCCCTCTCTATCCAGAACCTGGGCCGTCCTCAGCCTACTCAAGACAAATACTGGATATGGCTCAATCGCCACAAATGCCGAGAAGTGCTGGCCGGCTCGGTAATCATCCCAGGTCGCAGATCTATCACTCGGGTGCATCATATCGGCGGGAGGCTCCACCGGTGTCATCAAAGGCGAATTCACGCCATGCTGGCGCGTCACCCTCTCTCCCAGATAATAGACGTCACAAGTCAGACCTCTCAGAATCCTCCGCTGCACAGTCCATATCTCAGCGCCCTTCAGCTGCGCCACCTCGAAACGATCCCAGGGATAGAATATCATCCCCTCATCCGTCTCAGCCCATGTCAAAGGCAGGCAGTCCCCATATCTTAGATTCGTACGCCCCCTGGAGCTTATCTTCTCTCGGGCATGCTTGGACCAGGAGCGCAAGGCCGGATACGCCCCGACGTACTCCGCCGGCTGTCGCCAAATCGTGACGTGAAAAAACTCCAACGCCCATACCTGCGAAAGGTAAAAATCAAATCAATCAAGTGCAAAAGAAAAGTGTGTGCTCAAGAAAAAAGGGGAAAAGCAAAAAGAAAGCTTATACCTCCAGAGCAAACTCGAAGCAGTATAAGGAGCTCACAGCCTTTCGGCTGTATCTATCAAGAGCAAAGTAAAGCTCTGCCAGCCCGGCCTCTCCCCAAGAGACATCTCCAGCCATCTCCACATCCTCCAAACTCCTCAGCAAAGCAAACACCGTCGTCCCCTCGGCGTGTCCAAAGAGAGTGCTCGAAAAAGCAAACCATAAAAAGGCCCTAGCAATCTGCTCAGCGCCTATCCTCTCATCCCCAGCCTCGTAGCTCCCGATGGTCTCCACAATCTTCCCATAAACCACGGCATACTCCATCCCCATCTCCTTTTTGGGAATGGGGGTAAATCCCAGAAGAGCCTGCAGGTTCACATCGCTGTAGCCGTCCCGCCACTCAATGTTGCGTCCATTGAAGGACAGACCCGTGATCGCAGCATAGTCGGAAGGCGTAACCGTAGCCTCGCCCCAGAAGAAGTGAAATGTGTGGGTCGCATCCCACCAATGCTGCGCCAAAGCGAACATCAGGCCCTTGCTCTTAGGGAACTTAACCAATCCCCTCAAGCACTCAATGAACTCCCAAAGCCCGGTCTCAACGACAATCTGTCTCGGACTGATCAAAGCTCCTCGGCCCGCATTCGGAAGCCGGTCCCATAGGTCAACTACAGACTCCACTGATCCTCGAGTCTTCATCTTATTCAACTGCTCCGTCACGTAATTGTTTCCACCCTGCAATAAAACAAAAAAAAAAAGAAAATGTCAAAAAAAAAAATTTTGCATTTGCATTTGCACAAAAAAAAAGAAAGCATATACGTGCATCATTCATCACAAAAGTTTTGAAGAAAATTCGGCAGCATAACGGCATGCAATAAACCTAGCCCCATTTTTTTTCTCCCACAAAAGAAAGCAGTTTTCAACAAATCCCAATCAACACTCATACAAAAAAAAAATCATATAAGGAGTCAACGGAAATAAAAACTCCGTCCCATTTTCAAAAAAAAAATGCATACATGCATATCATCCATCATCATACAAGGAGGCAACGGAAGTAAAAACTCCGTCCCATTTTCAAAAAAAAATTGCATACATGCATATCATCCATCATCATACAAGGAGTCAACGAAAGTAAAAACTCCGTCCCATTTTTCATAAAATAACATGCATCATGCGTACACACATTCATACACGGAATCAATAAATCCGTCCCACTTTTTCAAAAAAAAAAAAGGAGCATGCACACATTCATATCAACAGTGCAAGAATCCTACATTGCAACAAAAGAAGTCCGTCCCAAATTCGGGAAATCATTCATCATAGTCTCATATTTCAAAAAAAAAATGGCGAAAATGCCAATTCTTTTTCCAAGCAAAATGCACATTTTGAGTTACCCATATACTCATTACAACTTGCAAAGCATCAAAATTAAGATTCAAAGCCAAGAGCATTGCAATTCTAAAATTTTCAAAAAAAAAAGAAAAATCACAAAAATCAATTTCAAACAAAAATCGACAAAGGGAATGAAAAGATTCGAAGTATACCGTTCGGAGACTCGGATCAGAAGCCCAATGTTGCCAAGCATCGGGATAATGCTCCTCCTCAATCGATTGCGAAAGAGTGTAATACCTCCTCATTCGGACGAGCTTCAATCGTCTCTTCGCGACCGGGCCACGTCCTTGGCCTTGAAAAGCACCTCCTGCGTGTTCCATTGCTTGAAAATCGAAAAAAAATGGAAGATTTTTGAAGGTTTTTGGGCCAAAAATGGCTCTCTCCTCGGTTTTCTCTCTCTTTCTCTCGTAATTGCCGAAAATTTGAAAAAGATGAGGAAGAAGAAGGGAGGGCGTTGGCCCTCATTTAAAACAGCCTGGGAATTCAACCCTATCCGCGCGGATGGTTTTGTAAGGGTCAAAATGACCCTTTTGCCCTTTAAAAATCCAGAACTCTGCAATTTGATCCTAGACTTAACAAAGTTAACCAAAGTTAACCAAAGTCGACCCTCTTTCTTCAAAATCATTTCACGGCAGTCAAACGTAAGTCCGATTCTCTCCGAGAAAGATAACGAGATCCCGTACCTTTCATCAAAATCATCAAAGGCAGTCAAACGTAAGACCGATTTCCCCGAGAAAGATAACGGAATCCCGTATCTTTCATCAAAATTATCCCCCGACAGTCAAACGTAAGTCCGATTCTCTCCGAGAAAGATAACGAGATCCCGTATCTTTCATCAAAATCATCCACAGCTGATCGAAACGTAAGACCGATTTCCACGAGAAAGATAACGGAATCCCGTATCTTTCATCAAAATTATTCCCCTCGTCAAACGTAAGACCGATTTCCCCGAGAAAGATAACCGAATCCCGTATCTTTCATCAAAATTATCCCCCGGCAGTCAAACGTAAGACTGATTTCCCCGACAAATACGTCTGATTTTTCCCCAGCAAAGGCTAACAAAATCCCCAACAAAGTCAACGGAATCCCAAAAGCCAACGGAATCTCGAGTAAAATTCGAACTACGATTGGCTTGATTCCTCTTAAGGATACGTAGGTAGCCTACCATAGGTCCATTTCCAGACCAAAACGGTCACCCTCTCCTTCGGCAGCAGACGAAGTCCACCGAAAGGCCTTTTCAAATTAAGGTTCGAGGCACCTAAAAAGCCATCATCATCCAGGTCCGAGGCACCTAAAACGCCATCACCATCCAGGTCCGAGGCACCTAAAACGCCATCATTATCAAGGTCCGAGGCACCTAAAACGCCATCATCTCCAAAGGTCCGAGGCACCTAAAACGCCATCATCATCAAGGTCCGAGGCACCTAAAACGCCATCATCATCAAGGTCCGAGGCACCTAAAACGCCATCTTCAAGGTTCGAGGCACCTAAAACGCTATCATCTCCAGGGTCAAAGACCCGAACTACGACTGGCTTGATTCCTCTTAAGGATACGTAGGTAGCCTATCATTAGGTTCAGCCATCCGACCGAAAATGGTCATTCCTATCCCCAGCAGAGCGGATAGCCATCCGACCGAAAATGGTCATTCCTATCCCCAGCAGAGCGGATAGCCATCAAACCTAAAATGGTCTTTCCTATCCCCAGCAGAGCGGATATACAATTTCAGCCATCCGACCGAAAATGGTCATTCCTATCCCCAGCAGAGCGGATAGCCATCCGACCGAAAATGGTCATTCCTATCCCCAGCAGAGCGGATAGCCATCAAACCTAAAATGGTCTTTCCTATCCCCAGCAGAGCGGATATACAATTTCAGTCATCCGACCAAAATGGTCTTCTCTTGTCCCCACCAGATTTTCTCTCCAGCAACCGACTGCAGAACTCGCTCATCAGGTTCGAGGCACCTAAAACGCCATCATCTCCAGGGTCAAAGACCCGAACTACGGCCGGCTTGATTCCCCCTGGGGATACGTAGGTAGCCTATTAAATAGGTTCAGCCACTCGATCACTTGATCATCCTGCCAAATATGGAGCCTTACTCTTATCGACGACCCCGCTTCCTTCGAAAGCGCCGTCGCCGAGGGGCTACTGTAAGTGCTCCAATTTGAGCTTGTTAGAATTTTCGTTAGAAAATTAACGAAAGTTATAACATTCCTAACATTCCTAACATTTCTAACAAAGCAAGGGCAAAGTGGGCATTGTTATTTAAGGATAAACCAAGGAAAGGAATCAAAAAAGCAAAAGAAATAGTCAAAAACCAAAAATAGAAACTGCTGGAACAAAAACTGGCTGTTAATTTGATTTTTTTTTTGAAAAATATTCCTTGTGTCCAAAGCCTGAAGCTGTAATTAATGAACAGTGCACGTTGACAATCCCATCCGCGCGGACATGTTTGCATTTTTCAGAGGGCTATAAATTAAGCCCTCCAGTCTCAAGAAAAGGAGAGAGAGAACACAATCCACAGTTGCACCTTGGCGAAAATACTTGAGAAAATAGTGAGAATTCCCTTGAATTGTCACTCTTTTCTCTTGATTATCTTCCCAAATCTCACTCACTCACTATCATATTCAAAGCCTCAAACACTCTTACATTCAAAGCCAAAGCTCCAAAACACAAAGAAGATAGGTATAACCTCCCTCTTCTTACTCTAAATCTCTCATCCATGCATGCATTTTCAAGCTACAAAATGTAGTTCATTCATCTTCTTGTCTTAGATCCAAGAAGATCACCATGGAAGTTCATCTCCATGGATGATCTTCTACAAGGATCAACATTATTTTCAAAGTGTTCTTACTTTTTTCCAAAGAAAACACATTTTCAAAACCCTAAAAAATCATTTTCATACATCAAATCTCATTTTCAAAGGATAAAATTCCCCTTCCCAAGCAAATGAAATGCTTAGTCTTAATGTACCCCAAGGATGGTTTGATATAGTTGATTCACCACTAAAATGTCAAGTGATCACTAATCAAAACCTAGGGAAATGGGGACAAGCATGGATGCAAAACCCCCTTTAAAATCATGTTTTCCTTCTTGAGAAGTTGCTGTCCAGTAGCAATTTTCTAAGACCCCAGTCCATGGTCTAAATTTTTGGACACAGATAAACTTGGAATTTGGTGTTGACTACAAAACACTTTTTGTAGCCAACATCCATAGATTTCCAGACATATTTTTACTTTATTTTTTGCGTGAGTAAAACTCCCTTTTCCCAATTTTATTTTGAAGGTCAGATCACCAGTCTCTGGGAGTCCAGATCTCATATCTGAGATTTCCAGAAGGTTTTTAGTCCTCAAATCTTCTTCAAAATGAAAAATTCTTTCACATAAATCTTATTTGAGGTGTTTGGAACAACTTTCATTCTCTGAGTTTTCTCAGATTATGAAGTTTTGAAGCCCTTAAATCCATTTCAAAATCAAGTGTCCACTGCCTTTTTCATTCTGGCAGAAGTGCTCTTCAACTTCCAAAAATCTTTTGAGCACCAAAAATCTACCCAAAAATCACACCAAAAATCATGGGATCTGACCAAAGTCTAATAAAGAATTCCCAATTTTTACTTTTCTGAGTTTCAACTTATTTTGGCCAAAACACACACACACACACACACAAATGATTTTCAGCTTGGAGACTCGTTTTACGAGGCATTCCGGGTGCACACTAACGTCCTTCCCGGCGTGTAACATGACCTCCGAACCCAAATCTCTAATCTCGGGCATTTTTCAAAGTTTTGGCCCTTAAAACAAAAATGGCGTGACGACTCCGTTTTCCGGTTTTATTTGGTTTTCAAAGAAACGAAAAATCAAATTTTCCCGCGAATGGCACATCATCACAGTATTAAAGGAGAATTTGATGGTGATATTATGAGAATTTGGAAAGTAATAGCGTATGCTTCGAGGAAGTTGACTTAGATATAGTGGAATTTTCTTACATTCTACCCGAGAGTGGTTACAATTGTTTTTTCGTTGGTTAAGGGGAACCTTATCTTTTGAAGCTTCCTTTTGGGATTGTTACCGATCCTAAGAGTTGGAGGATTTAGTTACTCGAAAGGGAGAGATTAGAATACTATTCAGATTCTTGAGGAATAGGTTGTATGTGTGATGGATCTCCTCTCAAACTCGGGAATTTTAATTAACCTCAGCGAATTGTGGGTAATAGCAGTTTTTAGTTTAGCATTGAATCGGTAATGTATGAAGCTTGGTATGGAAATAATATTTGTATGATCCTCCGTACGTATGGAGTTCTTCAGTTAATGATGATTTGGTAGATTTGACCTATGTGGGGAAACTGTTGAGAGTTATTAGAATGATAGTTTAGGGAATTGAAATCCTAGGGTATTCGGGTTGTGAAAATGTATAGAAGAATCATGCCGTTAAGGAAACCATTTGGAAGTGTAATTTGAAATGCGTGAGAGGTAACCTTTGTTATTGATCCATAAGGTAAGTCTTTTTAAAAATTCGGGACGAATTTTCTTTAAGGGGGAGTGAGTGTAACGACCCTAACCCTAGGCACCAATTGTAGCATCATATTATATGCTTTTAATATTATTGTTAATATTAGGTGACCATTTTATATCATTAATTTCTTATATTAGGATGAGATGATTGGAAAATTAAATAAAGCATCTTGGGAGAAGTATAAAAATAGAAATGGATAAAATAAATAAAATATGGGTAGTTAGGCTTCTTTGTGTAGGGGAAAGAAGTAAAGGATTTAAATGAAAAGATTTTAAAAGGCTTTAATTGATTTGAGATGGGGGGCCATTTTCCTCTCCTTAATTCCCTCATCCTTTTTTCCCCTTTAGTCAATCTCCCCCATACTCCTCCCATACTTCCCCTACACTTCTCATTCACCTCCTCCATCATCCTCCTCCATGTTTCTTTAATAATTTCCATGGAAGCTCTATTGTGAATACCATCTCTTACAAGTTCCTACCAAGTTCAATTCTTCTCCATTTGACAATCCGATCGTACTTCCGTGTTCGGGGTGAAGAGAGGAACACATCAAGCTAAGAAAATCATCATTCCATTCCATATGGGCTAAGTAAGTTATTATGACTTCCTTCTAATAATTTTTCACTTTATGTGTTAATTAATTTTTGTTGAAAACAAATGATTTTTGGTATTTGAAATAAGGTTATTTGAGTTGGAATTGATCTTAAATTGTAAATTGGTGATCTAAGTTGGGAGAGAAGTGGTATAGAGTAATTGGGGATATTAATGGTTTAACTATAAGTATTAATTGTGGATTTGGCCAAGTATTAGAGTTAGGAAGTGAGTTAGTATGAGTTTCCTTTCTCTAAATGCTCATGAAATAATTATTGTGTTATTGTTGTTACAATGGTCATTTGATATTTTGGAAACCTTCTTGAAGTTGAGGAATTGATTAATGGTATAGAATGATGTTATTGTCCATGGAAATTGATCAAAGTGTAAGGAGATGGGTTGAATAGATTAAAAAGGGTTAACTTGAAATGTGTTAGTGAAATGGGTTAGAAATCATGTGGTAAATGATCTAGGTTTACATTATATTGGGTTTAAATGATTTAGGATGAAGTTGTGAAGTTAGAAAAGTCCTTTTGGTGTTCATAAAATAAGAGAGATGGATGAAAGGGAAAAGAAAATAGGTACAAGGGGATTAAAATTCTGGGCAAGGGCTGAATCGGCTCTTGGGCGGTCGCCCATGGGGCTTGAGCGGCCGCCCATGTGGCCAGTAAGTAGTGTGCTTTTCCTTCCTTCTTGGGCGGTCGCCCATGCCATCGTGTGTGGTCGCCCATTACCTCAGCAACTTCAATTTCCTTTTGAAATCCACTTGGGCGGTCGCCCAAGTGGAGTGGGCGGTCGCCCATGTCGACTGACCTTCCCCAATTTCTGTTCTTGCTGATTTTTACCAACAACCTCGTGGCATGATTAATAACCATTATAAATTAATAGAACCTAATCCAAATCAGATATGAATTAATCCTTTTTAACCTAAGTCAAATGGAATACGTTGGATACACCATGACGTCTTATTGGGTCAAATGGATTTGGGGAAGTAGTTTAAATATTGTCCGGAAAATGGTTGATAAGCTTGGTTAGTAACTTCACTAAAGTAGTTCAAACTTGGGAAGTAGATCTTGAACTTTTATTAAGATTATTCAAGGTTGAGTAACGACTTTGTAGAAATAGTTTATGGTTTAGAGTGGCCGTACTTGCCTCATAACCTTGGTGATTAGATAGTGTAGAGACTATAATTACACTATTGCATTAGTTAGAAATGTTTATGTATCACATTGTGGCATTGTATCCCAAGTGTGGATTATTTGGTATATGGTTGTATTGTATCCCGGTGTGGATTATGTGGTTATATGGATACCTTACTTGAGTTCATATTCATTGATGGATTATGCATAGTGTATTAAATGAATGTTGCACTATGGTATTGATTTAACATGAGTATAATTTACCATGTTGTTATATTATTATCCCTTTTGTGGATTTAATTCAAGTAACTATTATGTGCTTGGATATTACATGTGATCAGGGGGTATAATGGAATTCAATCAATTATTGATTTGTTCTATAAGTGATTGAAGGTTCATTATATCTGTGACCTTTCCCCTCTGTGGCCACAGAGTGGGTGTGCTAGCGACTGTATTGAGCCAAAAGCCTTACAGACCGCTGCGTTTTGGTGATTAGGGGGAATGCTTCTGTATTAAGCCAAAAGCTTTACAGATAGCGGTATTATTGTTGGATACTCTGAGTTAGTATCTGATTTTCTTATATGGATCTCTGGAGTATGAGTCCTATAAGCGGTGAATGTGCCGAGGCAGCTCACCAAAGAGAGGAGTTTCACTCCCACGTTGTACGACTTATTGTTCAGACGGGAAAGGTAAAATGAGGTAACGTAAGGTGTTTACCGCTTTAATAATGTGCTATGTGTAACCATGCTATATGTTGCATCTTGTTTGGAATCTTGCTGCATTTATAATAGCTTATTGAGATTTATTCTCACCCCTTCCCTTTTACTGTTTTAGATTGTGCTGAGACAGGTGACCTGAACCAAATGAGGCCAGGAAAGAGTTTGGACTCTTGCTTTTGGGACTTGTCAGGATAGGTATATGAGTGGGTTGTCGGGAGTCCTATTTAAGTATTACTCTTTTATAAGTTGTATGGAAAACTCTTTTGTTAAACAATGTTAATAGGGTTTTCTATGTAATTGATTAAGTATGGTTATTGAAGTAATTGTTTAAATTCCTCCGAGTGGAGATATGATCAGTTGATTTTATTTTGAAAGTTTTAGAATTGATTTTCTTTTAAAGTGAAATAAAAGTTTTAAAAATTTAAGATGAGTTTTCTTAGTTGAGCTTCTCAAGCTCGGGACACGCGTTAGGTCCCGGGTTGGGGTGTTCACAGATTGGATATTGATCGCTCTAATTCTGAGAATCGACATCAAGAAACTGAAAACAATTATCCTTTGGTTGATGAGAATGTGCATCATGTATTAGCCCCAAAAAACTTGGAAAAAAGAAAGCTTGGTAGGCCAATTAGCCAAAGTGTTGGAGTTTTGAAATCCCTCAACAACTGCATGAATCCTGATCCCTATAATTCTGAAATTCAACATCAACTAAATTTCAGCAATGCCTCACCTACTCGCATGGATACAGGTACAAATAAAATTAAAAAATGATCATTTTTATATTTTAAATAGTTTTTAAGTTGTCCGTACTTATTATGTTTTTTAATATTTTTTATATAAAAATTGGTATAGCATTACTCATTATCATTACACATTTTTTTTTTTTGCAGCTAACACTCCGTGTGGGACTAATCCAACAAGTCTTGAACTAAGAAGACCTGGTAGGCCAATTAAGAGTAAACGAGTCTTGCATTCTCTCAGCAGAAACTTGAATTTTGAAGACTTAAATGCAAATATTCAACATCAAGTAAATGAGAGCAATAACATGCTTAATCGCTTGGATACAGGTACTTGAAATCAATCATAAATCACTTATTTTCACTATTTATATATTTTTTACTTGATGTTCCTGATTTATTATTTTATACTTCATATCATAGAATAACATATATCTGAATTTATTTCTGAATTCAGGAATGGTAGAATCCCAAAATGACTTTGCAACAAACGATGAATATAAGTTCCGAACATCACGATGTAATAGGAAACAAAAAATGAAGGAGATTGCACAACCAAGCACAGGTATGGTTTCGATTTTTATTTGCGAATAAGATTTCACTTAATAGTATTTTACCTAAATAATTAAACACAATACATTGAATACTTATTTCTTTAGAAAAAGGTCAATTACATTTTAGATTATTTTACATATCAAGGTTATTGGGATATTGGAGATCCAAATTATGAATGCGAACATTGCCATGCTTTATTTTGGTACGAAGAGAGGACCCCAAAGAACAAGCAAACGACAAATCCAAAATTCTCATTATGTTGCATGCATGGGCAAGTACAACTTCCACTTTTGCAACATCCGCCCGAGTTGTTGCGTGATCTCCTAGATAAAACGCACAAAAAAAGCAAAAATTTTATGGATAACATACGTGCTTACAACATGATGTACGCATTTACATCAATGGGTGGGACGATTGATAAGACCGTAAATCAAGGAAAAGGCTCTTACGCATTTAAGTTGGGAGGTCAGAATGTTCATCTAATCGGATCATTGTTGCCCAATGAAGGAGCTCCGCCACAATTCTCCCAACTCTATATTTATGACACTGAAAACGAAGTTAATAACAGAATAAAAGCTGTCAGGTATGTTTCTTCATAATGTACTTTATCATCCGTGCTTTGTCTATATATTTCAAAACGAAGTACTCAATTTGTAATCTTTCTTTTTTTTTTTTGGCTATGACTTTTTCATTCCTTTTCCCTTCAACCATAAACTTTATACACATTGTTTTTTTATATATACTAAACCTTAACATTTCCCTGTTTATGTTTCGTTCTTCTTATCTGGTAAATTATGCCCTCAATAAATATAAACTCTGTTGTTTTTTCTCATGAATTTATATTCTTTTGGTATTTAATTCTTACAACTATTCACAGTTAGTTGACATTACAATTGTGAGTATGCCATCGATACGGATGCTTCAAGTAAATTAGCATATTTGAACTCTTTTGATATCAAGAATAATACCATTTAAATGCACTATATTCATAATCGTTGGCACTTGACTCATGAAAGTAATTATGCATGTAAAGAAAATTTGACATTGTGATGGTTCAGTCCATGTAATGTGCAAATGCATATGTTTCCAAATTCTAACTTTAAACAGTTTTTGGTTGAAGATTTTGCTGCATTCTGATCCAGTATTGCTAATTTTTTTAAAGCCTCTATATGTTTTATTTTCTGGATAGCCTTTTATATTCGTGCTTTATATATATATTTTGTGTTATTATATCGACTAATTATATATTGCTTGCGCATATATTTTACAAGAAATGTAGGAGTTCGTAATTTGACTACTCGATTGTATCGGACTTAAGAAAAATGGTTGATGAAAACAACCCGTATGCGAAGATTTACAGAACAGCTGCAGAGCGTATTTCTTTGAGAGTTTCGAGTGAGGTAAAGCTTCGACTAATAGGAAACCAATCTAAGGATGGAAGAACGTATAATTTGCCAACAACTTCTGAAGTGGCAGCTCTTATCGAGGGTGATATTCAAGATACACCTGATGTGAGAGACATTATAGTTGAAAAGCGGTGTGGTGACTTTAAACAAATACACGAGTTCAATCCATTTTATCTTCCTCTTCAGTACCCGCTGCTGTTTGTTTTGGGGGAAGATGGGTTATATACAGATATTCCTAGAAATATGCCTCCAATGTCAAAGCGACCCAATCTTTCTTTGAAAGAGTTCTTATCATTCCGACTACAGGAGAGGTCTGCAGAAGGACACCAACTTATGAGAAGTGGAAGACTACTGCAGCAGTTTATGGTTGATGCGCATATAATGATGGACACACAGAGGCTTCAGTGGATTCAGCACAATCAACCCGCTCTTAGGGTCGAAACTTATAGGAAACTTACAGATGCAGTTTCAAGAGGAGATACTGATCCATCGTCTGCGGGTAGACGAGTTGTGTTGCCGTCAACATACACCGGTGGACAGCGGTGGATGACTCAGAATTTCCAAGATGCGTTAGCTATTTGCAGGTGGACAAGATATCCATCACTCTTTATCACGTTTACCTGCAATCCAAAGTGGCCAGAAATTACAAGATTTGTTCAGAAGGAGGGGTGAAGACCGGAAGATAGGCTGATATTCTATGTAGGGTTTTCAAGATGAAGCTTGATGAATTGGTAAAGGATTTGAAGGAAAAGAAAATTTTTGGTCAGCCTAATGCGCGTAAGTAATTCTTTCAAAATATATCTGTGTTGTAGTTGAACATCATTTGTTAATATAATTTTTTTATCCATCTGTCCTACATTTTTTTGATAATTTTGGTTAATTTGATCAAAATTACAAATTATAGTAGGACGGATGCTATATATAATAACTAAACCACATATTTTATTTTTTGGTACAATAATTTTAATTATGCACATTTTTTATTTTATGCAGTTGTTTACACAGTGGAGTTTCAAAAACGAGGTCTTCCCCATGCTCATATTCTTATTTTTCTAAAAAGTAAAGACCAAGCATTAATCTCTGAGGATGTCGACAAGTGTATAAGTGCTGAGATACCCGATAAAGAAACTGATCCGGAATTGTACGAGGCCGTGAAAGAATATATGGTGCATGGTCCTTGTGGTGTTGCTAACCTAAAATCTCCTTGCATGGATAACAAAAGATGCACGAAGCACTTCCCCAAAAGCTTTAATGAAGGCACTTCCGTTGACGAGAACGGATATTATGTTTGCCGGAGGAGAGACAATGGGGCAAATGTAGACAAAAACGGAGTTTTCCTTGATAATAGGTATATTGTGCCTTATAATCCACAGCTGTTGTTGAAGTACCGGGCTCACATCAATGTGGAATACTGTAATCAAAGCAAATCAATAAAGTACTTATTCAAGTATATCAGCAAGGGAAGTGACAGAATAGGGGTAGGTTTTGAAGTGAATGATGAAATTAAAAGGTATATCGATTGTCGATATGTCTCTGCATGTGAAGCGATGTGGAGAATATTTTCATTTGATATCCATTACAGGACACCCGCTGTATAGCGCTTATCTTTCCATTTAGAGGGAGACCAAACCATTCCTTTCAGAGATGGAGATTATCTTACGGATGTTGTGGGTAAGCCTATTGTTGCCCAATCATAATTTTTACAGTGGATGAAGATCAATCGTGAGAATCCAGAGGCTCGACAGTACAAGTATCACGAATTTCCGCAGCATTATGTTTAGGATAAGTCAAAGCGAGAATGGCGTCCTAGAAGGAGAGGCACATCAATTGGACGAATTTATCATGTCCCCATCAATTCAGGCGATATCTACTATTTGAGGCTGATGTTAAATCACATTGCTGGTGCTACGTGTTATGATGATTTGAGAACTGTAAATAATATTGTGCACGGTGATTACAAAAAAGCGTGTTATGCACTAGGATTGTTAGACGATGATAAGGAGTATGTTGATGGAATAAAAGAAGCAAGTCAATGGGGGTCACCGGATTATCTACGAAGACTTTTCGCGATGCTACTTTTATCTAATAGTATGTCGAGGCCACAAGATGTCTGGAATCAAACTTGGCAAGTTCTGTCAGACGATGTCAACTATAAGCATCAAAAGAATTTTAACAATCCTAGTAAATACTGTATTATGTTAAATCATACTTTGACTAATAATCTTTGTCAATCTTTTATTCTATTGATTAATTTATTCAATTATACTTCCTCCGTCCTAGAAGAAGGCAAACTTTTGGTAAAATTGATCTAACTTTGACTAACAGTTAACAGATCAAGAGCAAATTCTGCATGAAAAAACAACGCAAAGTAAGAATTCTACTTTCTATTTTGTTACTGAGGGATTATATTGTATTTACATTAGTTGTTAAAGTTTGATCAAGTTTTCTCAAAGTTTCACTTCTGCTGGGATGGAGGGAGTATTTAGTTAATTATTTTTTTTTATCATTTTTTGTTTTAATGTCAATCTATTTTATTATACATAGGTTTGACACTCAGTGAAGATCAAGTTAAAAATTGTGCATTGGCTGAGATTGATAAGTTATTGGTAGCGAATTGCAGCGGTCTACAAAATTATAAAGATATGCTTCAACCAAGCAATTCTGTAATTTCTGATGCTGAGAATATGCTAATATTGGATGAAATTTCTTATGATGTTGAGGAGATGAAGGCTGAGCACTCTAGATTACATAAATCTTTGACTGAAGAACAAAGGATGGTTTATGAAAAGATCATGACGGCTATTGATAGAGGAGAAGGTGGAGTTTTCTTTTTGTATGGGTATGGTGGCACGGGTAAGACTTTCATATGGAAGACATTGTGCTCAGCCTTGCGAAGTAGGAGGGATATAGTTCTTTCGGTGGCTTCTAGCGGGATAGCTTCTTTGCTACTTCCGAGGGGTAGGACTGCTCATTCCAGATTTGGCATACCAATACAAGTCGATGAAAGCTCAACGTGCAGCAATATTAAGCCAGGTTCTGATTTGTGTGGTCTCCTAAAGAAAACGAAGCTGATAATTTGGGATGAGGCTCCGATGGCCCACAAGCACTGTTTTGAGGCGCTTGACCGGAGCTTGAGGGACATTATGCGTACTCATGATGGTCATTGCTCTGATAAGCCCTTTGGTGGATTAGTTATTGTTTTTGGAGGTGATTTCAGGCAAATATTGCCTGTTGTGCCTAAAGGAAGCCGACATGATATTGTACATGCTGCTATCAGTTCATCTAAACTTTGGAATTCGTGTGAGGTCCTTAAATTGACAAAAAACATGAGATTGCAGGTAAATGATCTAATTTAAAACTCTTTACATGTTACATTTCCCTGTTGCAGAAATTAAATGTTTCATCTCATTCATTGCATAAATGTAGGTACGTTCCTCTTCTTCTTCAGATGTTCTAGAGATCAAAAATTTTGCTGAATGGATATTACGTGTAGGAGATGGGGATGTCGGTGAAGAAAATGATGGGGAAGTTGACATTAAGTTACCTGATGATATTTTGATAAGAAATACAACTGATCCTATTGCAACCATCGTTGAAAATACGTATCCTGACATATTACACAATATGCGCATTGATGGATTTTTTCAGGATAGAGCAATTTTGGCACCAACTAATGAGATAGTAGATACTATCAATGATTATGTGATGTCGATGTTGCCCGGTGATGAAGTGTTGTATATGAGTTCTGATAGCATCAGCAAGGAGGACGGAGATATTGCTGGCCACGAGGATGTATTTTCTGTTGAATTTCTTAATACAATTAAATGCTCCGGATTGCCGAACCATTCCATACGTTTGAAGGTTGGGTGTATAGTGATGCTACTCAGAAACATTGATCAAGCTTCAGAATTATGCAACGGAACGAGAATGATCGTTACAAATCTGGGAAAACATATAGTTGAAGCAAGAATGCTTTCAGGAAAGAATAAAGGAATGAAGGTGTTTGTGCCCAGAATGATGTTGAGCCCGTCAGATATGACAAAATTCCCTGTTAAATTCCAACGTAGGCAGTTCCCATTAAATGTTTGCTTCGCTATGACTATAAATAAGAGTCAGGGACAGTCACTTTCAAATGTTGGGCTTTACCTTCCTCGACCTGTATTCAGTCACGGGCAGTTGTATGTGGCAATCTCGAGGGTTACAAGCAAAAATGGGCTCAAAGTTTTGATTTGTGAAAAGGATGGTGAAACGAGCGAGTTTACTACTAACGTGGTCTATAAAGAAGTTTTTCACAAATTATGAGGTAATCCAAAATTTATGACATTCAACCGTTCCATTAATTCATTTAGGGACGGTTAGAGTATTACAATTTTTGAATGCCAATTTATTTTAGGACTAAGGCTCTGTTGTTGTTGTTGTTGTTATTGGCTTGGGAATCGTATTCAAGTTGGAACAATCTGGATGTGCTAACTTATAGATGTCTCTGTATTTAACACTACTGATTATATTTATAAGTTTGCTGCTGTTTTTGATGTGTAATATTGCAGGAGAAACAAATCCATTAAATACTTATGGTTGATTTATACGGCATTGCATGTGGTTTCTCAGGTAATAAACTTTGATCTTGTCTTTAGTTAACCTTCCTCTTTCGATCTCTATATTTGGATTTCTGACTTAAGTTAATGTGATACAGTTTATTTTCTCATTGACTGCTTCTTTGAGGTTTGATGGAGCACTTAATGTGGATTTGACTGAGTTCCAAACCAACTTTAATAATTATATGGGTCATATCTTTTTTTTTTTCAATCTATCAATGAGTATTGATGAGATTCTATCCTAGAACATTTACCTGTTTATTAATACAAAAATGTAAGTTACATTCTATCCTAGATGTTTTAATTTAGTACTCTTTTTTTATTTTAATTGAACAATCATGCAATGTAATAACCAAATTGAGCACTAAAAACGTTTTCTTGGTTATGGACCTTATGGTGTATTGAATGCACATCATGTGTTTGACGATTTTCTTGACTGTGTGTTCTTATATGTGTGTTTGTAAATTTGGTAGGTAGGGAGGGTTGAAGCCAATGGACTCAGAACAATTGAGAGAAAAGGCACACAAGATGGTTGATTTCATTGCTGATTACTACAAGAACATTGAGGATTTGCCTATTCTCGCATCCATTAAAAAAAAAGTTATATTGTGGAATTCCTGGTGGAGCTATTAAAACTTCCATCGTTATTCATCATTTTGTAATTTGCACATGCAATTAGGATAGCATAGGTTAGATCTTTACGGTGCATATTCATTCATATGCTCTTGATAGTGCTTAAAAATCAACTTTGTAAAAAGTTCTCCTTAGTTGGAACGGAGGTGGTTATATAGTGAATCTGCTATAAAAAAAAAAAGTCACTGGAAAGTGGGAGCATTGGCTCCAAAAAGTAGGGGAACACCTGTTCCCAAATTTTCTCAAAACAATGAAAGTTGCTGGAAATATGGAGCGCACGCTCCAAAAGGAGGGGAGCGCCTGCTCCCAACTTTGCCAATTTCAGACCCAGTTTCTGGCCAAGGGGAGCGTCCGCTCCTAGGCCTGGGGAGCGTCCGCTCCTAGGCCTGGGGAGCGTCCGCTCCCAATGGTCAGTAGGCTTATTGCTTGTCGGGTTTGGAGAATCAAAAGGAGTCTTTTACAAATCCCCAATAACCAACGCCCCCTACCCCCCTTTCTCTATCGTAAACACCGGCCCCTTCATCCCTTCTCTCTAAAAATCCTCTCCTAAACCTTTGAAATCCTCACCCCCTACCCACCAAATCCATATACCCACTCCCTAACCTTCTTCCAAACCCCAATTTCAAGCCTTATCCTCCATTAATTCCGGCATTGGTGACGAAATTTGAAGCTTTAAAAGGTTAGATTTTTTTTGGGTTGAAAGCTGTCTTTTTGGGGTGATTTTCGAAGGAATAAGTAGTGAATAAAGTAGTGACGTCCAAGGGTTGCTTTTCGAGTTCATCCCCTCCAATTACGGCGACTTTCCAGCGAAACTTCGGCGACAATCCGGCGACTCTGTTCCGGTAATTTTTATCTGTTTGTAAGCTATTTTTCGGTATTGTAATGGGTAAACGGGGTAGAGATAAAAATGTTCCCAATCCCCCGGTTGTGGAAGAACCCCAATTTGATCAACATAGGTTCATTTCCGACAAAGCGGATAAATTTTTTAATGATCATCTGGGTAATGCTTTCAACGTAGAACGGGAATTCGATTGGGAAAGTTGTAATTTAAAGGAGATTTTTACTTTTTATAAATGGAAGATGCTTGCGTCGAATCCGAGCACTTGGGGATTGAATAGAATTGTTCAGGAGTTTTATGCCAATGTGTGTGCTAGAGGTGATACACCCAATTCTTATGTACGTGGGTTGGAGGTCCCGTATACCAGCAAGGTGATCAATAGGTATTACAGTATGCCCGTTAATGTGTCAGAGGAGAATTGTGCGTATCAGAAGTTGATAAGGGAGATGAAGACAAAGGAGGATATATTGGGGCACCTCCCAGCATTCTCGATCACACTCGGGGTGAACATTGACCCTACATGGTACAAAAATGGAAACATAATGAAGACGAGGGATCTGAGTGAGGAGTTAGCCATTTTACACCGCTTTATTTGTGAACGGATTATGCCCTCATCACACTATGGGGATGTTAGTTGGAGAAGGGTGGCACTGATGCATGTTGTGGTTTCGAGAAACAGAATAAATACCGGATTGATTATGAGACATGAGATCATCAGATTGGCCAACAACATGGGAAGGTCGAACTACAACTTTCTTATTCTTATCACGGAGTTGGCAGAGATGGCAGGGCTTAATATGCGAGGGGATATCCGTAATCTGAAGCCGGGGTCGAAGATTGATAAGTTCACGCTCACCAGCTTCAATCGAGCGAGGTTAGGACCACAAATAGGCCATGGATTTGATGATGAAGGTGAGAGGGAGATGCACGACATGGATCCTACAGAGGCAGCATATTACTTGGTGGGGCAAGTAGAATTGATTGAAGAGAACGTGAGAGGATTGAGGATGGAGTTTGGGCAGTTGCAGAACAGAGTGGAGGCAGAGATTGAGACTAACCAGATGTGGAGAGAAAGATTGGAAGGGAAGATGGACAATGAGATTGGGCAAGCTCAGGCATTCAGGGAGGAGCAGATGAGGATGATGCATTTGATGATGGAGAGACTACCCCCTCCGCCCCATCAGTGACTTGGTTGAGGTATTCCCTTCCCCTTCCTTATTTCATTTGGTTTGTAGTAATGCATAAGGGGACTATGCATGGTTTAGTGAGGGGTTGGGGTACCTGTAGGTTGTTTGTATATATACACTACAAGAAAAACAGCTTTTAGCGACGGAAAAATCCGTCGCTAAAAGCCAAAAATCCGTCGCTAAAGGCATTTAGCGACGGATTAGCGACGGAAAAAATCTGTCGCTAAAACCCTTGTCGCTAAATATCAACGACAGATTTTTTGGCTGCTTGTCTAAAAGTAACGACGGATAATTCCGTCGCTAAAACTCAAAAATCCGTCGCTAAATGTTGAAGAGGAACGACAAAATTAATGTATTGGCGACATTAATAACGACGGATTTAACGACGGAAATTTCTGTCGCTAAAATTTATTCCAAATTTTCACAATTTTTTTAATTTTTATAAATTTTCTTTTTTCAATATTTTATATTTTTTATGTATCAAATTAGCGACGGATATTTCCGTCGCTAATTTGATATTTTTTATTAAAAAAATTTTTATATATATATATATATATATATATATATATATATATATATTATTTTTGTAAATATTTTTAAATCAGTCCCTTATGTTCTATTATTGTCAAATCAGTCCCTTAAATTTTATTTTTCTCAAATCAGTCCACTAGGTTTTATTTTTCTGAAATCAGTCCATTAAATTTTATTTTCCTCAAATTAGTTCCTTAAATTTTATTTTTCTCAAATTAGTCCTTGATATTTTCTAGAGTCACACTTTAGTCTCCTAAACTTCTCTTATACCACAACCACCACCTGTCACCATCAACCACCCTTCACAACCACCATTCACCACCACTTGGAACAGCAGCTCTAAATCACTTAGCTTATAGCACACAAATTCCTCTCTCTTCTCTATGTGAGACACACATCACAAACTCACTCATTATAAAAGCATATATAATCACTCTCTCTCTCTCTCTCTCTCTCTCTCTTCCATACACAAACAAACACCCAGAAATTGAAAACCAATCCAGATTCGTTTTCTGGAGACTAAAAAAAAAAACTGAAAAACAACTATGCTAGAACAATCACAAATCCAAAACCAAAAACAAAGCCAAAACAAAATTATCAACCTTCATACATTTAAAATAAACATAGGAATAAAAGAAACAATATTCTATTTGCTTTTCAGCTACTTACTCACAATCCTAAACATTCTTTGCTTTACACTGTCTTCATTATAGCAAACTCTCCTCATCCAGGTTCAACTGCTAAATATGTTGAATCAAACTTACATGTCATAATGGTGCATCCATTCCTGTGACGAGTACCAAAAATAATCTTCACTCTGTTGCTCTTACTGTGACATTTTGTTGTCAAGTTAACATTCAGTCAACACAACCGGCGACGATGACATGGATCGAACGGCGAGATGGGTCGTCGACCAAATCTTCAATTCGACTGAAAGAACACGAAATAGACAAGAAATTAGAGAACCCAATTGGAATCCAGATTCGTTTTCTGGAGACTAAAAAAAACTGAAAAACAACTATGCTAGAACAATCACAAATCCAAAACCAAAAACAAAGCCAAAACAAAATTATCAACCTTCTTCTCAGTCAACACAACCGGCGACGATGACATGGATCGAACGGCGAGATGGGTCGTCGACCTAATCTTCAATTCGACTGAATAATTCCGTCGGTAATTTATTTTTGTTAAATCCGTCGCTAAATCGGTCGCTAATTTTTTTTAAAAAAATATTTATTTATTTTTTATTTATTTAGCGACAGAAAAAATCCGTCGTTAAAATTTTTTGTAATCCGTCGTTATTCTATCGCTAAATCCGTCGCTAAAATGGGCAGGCTTTTTTGGCGCCACTATTGCGACAGATTAGTGACAGATTCATGTCTGTCGCTAAAATCCGTCGCTAATCCGTCGCTAAATTCGTCGATAACTGATTTTTTCATTTTATTTTTCTTTCGTCGTTAATCCGTCGCTAATAGCGACAGGATTTGGTCCGTCGCTAATTTCCGTCGCTATTTCGCAGTTTTCTTGTAGTGATAGTTGCCAGCAACTATATATAATTGCATTATTTTAAATGTTTAATTGTGAGGTAAGGTCTCCGTGTTTGTTTTATTTATTTTGCTTCTTTTACTAATTTATTGTTGATCATTGCATTATTTTAAATGTTTTTCTTCCCCATGTGAAGTTCTATTGACTGACTAATGCACGTTTACATTTACTTGTGTGGCTTGAGTTACTTGAATCTTGGCTTATGCCCTTCACATGCCAGTTGAATATGTTGGTTTTAGTCATTTATTTATTCAGCATGATAATATTAGTTCTTATGACTTAAAATGGTCTTCTAATGTGAAGCCTCTCGAAGGCTACATGATTGGAGCACCTGTGTAGTCATTGTTAGGAGTCTGGCACATTGTGAAATGCTTTAGTGCTTCATGGGCTCTTCGAGCACAAGTTGGACGAAATTTAACTCAACACCTTAGGTAGTGGGAGAAGGGTTTTCTCATAAGAGAAAATAACCAGTCAGCCCAAAAGTGTATATACTAATGCCTTTTATTTTTGATGCGAAACTTATTAAAACCATACATTGTGCACCATTGCTCAGAAATGAACGCATGCAATACGCTGTGCATGCTGGATAGTGTATTGACATGAGAGAACTCCGTTTAGATTCTGCTCAGGAGGGTGACTTGGAGACTATAGAAATTGTGCATTATGTGCTTAAGGTTCAAATCAACCACTTTCTTGTGTTGGTTTTCGTCCTGGTTGTGATGGTTATCTCATATTGTGTCGTATATAGGAAGATATGGAGATAGTGAGTGATATATTCAGCTTCCTTTTCAAGTGTACTTTGCCAATCTTCAAATTCTCAAATGATGGAAACTCTTCTCTTGAAAATATTAATTATTTTTTACTTTCAAACAAAGATGTCAGGAAATCTTATTTCATGTTACCTTTTTTTGTTGTTAATTCCAGTATTCCCACGTGGCTGGTATTTGAATTGTGAATGATTGTTCTGCAACCTAAATGATTTTAGCCTAATTTTTTTATGTTTGTTTTATGAGTAGGTGCAGACATGATGCAATTGTAGTTTAAACAAGTAAAGAAGGAGCAGCAGGAGAAAGACTTTGGTTTTGTTATAGATTTTGGTTTTGTTACTCTGTAACTATGTTATTATTAAATCAGTATTCAATCAATTGCCTTTGAATTGTATGAATTGAATTTGATGTGTAGCAGCTGGTGAAAGGTTTTGGTTTTGTAACTCTGATTACATTATAAACTCCTGGTTTTTCTTTTCCTGATATATCCAAAGATTGAACATTTTTATAATTTGTTACTATTTTTCTAAAATCTTACCAAATATTCTTGGAGACTATCTATTCTTTTTATCATAATGGTAAGTGTGGAGAACTTTATTGCTGAGAAAGTTACGGTGTAGAACTTAGAATAAATCCAATAGAGGGATGTTGATCCCATTTTCTCTCTTCAATTCTGGTGCTATTGCAGATGTTGAGGCTTACCGAAGAGGAATCTAATAATCGACAATTGGCTATCATGGCACAGACAAGTATTGTCTCCACC
Organism: Adenophora triphylla var. japonica; assembly: GCA_022495995.1. Lineage (NCBI taxonomy): Eukaryota > Viridiplantae > Streptophyta > Magnoliopsida > Asterales > Campanulaceae > Adenophora > Adenophora triphylla. The sequence continues at coordinate 234,932 of JAFEMH010003745.1, forward strand.
TCTTGCTTTAGCCTCACTGATGGTTGGGTTGTGGAAGAGGTACCCCGCAGATATGGGAATTGTGTTGACAAGGTGGGATTTCTCTATCAGTTACTCCTCTCTATTTCATATATTGTGACTTTGGCCTATAGTGAAATCTGTACGCGGAGCCAACTCTTGATTTCCACCTCTTAGTTTTGATTCTATTTTTTTGCTTCTTTTCGTTAACAAGCTTTAGATATGCAACAAATGTCCAACTATGTTCAAGTCTTTTTAGTGCATGATGCAAATTTGTTTCTATTTGATCGTTCGATCCAAACTGATAGTTCCACAAAATGAGGCATTTATATGTCTTTATTATGCCATCTTTCTGCCTCACTTTCGACCCCACTCCTCTACTTGAAGACTATTGGAATTGCTTTGGCCAAAGGCATGTTGACAACGGCTATAGTTGCTTTTAATTTCTGATTTTAATTCTGTGGCTTTGCAGGTGAGGATCTTGAGAGACAGGTTGGTTACGGTAAATTTGAAAAAGGATTAGTTTCTTAATTGATTAGCTTTATTATTCCCGTCGAATTTCGACGGGCTATGAACTAGTTATTTTTTAACAACTCCCCATTCCCAAAACAATTTTTTTCTCATATTAAAAATATTTTTAACCACCCTCACCCACCCCCTCCCACGATCAAACTTTTTATTACTCTTAATTAAATTACGTTTTTTTAACAACTCCCCCACTTTGATCAATTAGCCAAGATTTTGATCAAATACGAAATCACTGGTGCTCGATCTAGTGATATTTTTATGGGGATTCTTTCCAACCCCACTCCCCACAACTCTCGGCTACCAACACCTACCTCCTCCTCCACACTCTCGGCTACCCACCCAACCCCACCCCAACACCCTACCCTATCACCATCCTATCCTATCACCATCTTACCCTTTACATTTCCCCCACCATCCTATTCTACCCCTACCCCACCCACCCAACTCACCCCTACTAATCCCCACCCTTTACCCTACCCAGCCCACCTCCATCACCCTACCACACTCTATCTTTTTCAACTTATCTCATATTGTATTTTCACCGAAAAATATTTTCCTTTAATTTTTCAAACAAATGAAAATATTTTTCGAAAAATATTTTCCAGAGATTTATCAAATAGCCGATTTTATGTCATTTTTCGAAAAATATTTACATTTCCCGAAAAACATTTTACAAAAAATTATTTTTCGAAAATCGTTTTACACAAAATAAACAGATCCTTATGTCATCTAGATAGATTGTTGTTTTGGTTTACGTCACATCGCTTTCATTTTACATCACACATCATGTTCATTTCCTATTCTAATACTCCCTCCAATTCACTTCAAAAATCGGATCAACTTTTTGAAAGATAACTAGCAGTACTCCCGTGCGATGCACGACAAAATTATGGATTTTTTTCTCAAATAATTCCATTTTAAAATTTAAAATTTCAAAATAACCCACATTTGAAACTATTTACCAAAATGAACAACCTTTTGAAACTCGCTCACGATAGTTTATAATTGTTACGGTTAAAATTGCTACACGGTGTAGCGAATTTAAATTCGCTAAATTTTATTTAAATTTATGCTATTAAAAAAATGAAAAATATACTTCTATAAAAATTATATTATTCATTTCAAAAATAAATATTAGTTTCCACTCAAAATGAATAACCAAAAAATAATACTACATTTTTTATCCAAAAAATGAGCATTACTTTCTTCATCCCAATGAATATTTAAAAAATTAATACTACTTCATTCGCCTCTAAAATTAATTTTTATAATGTTAGTGCATTCGTCTCAAAATATGACTTTAATTTTTTAGACGAATAAAGTAATATTCTTTTTTTAAATGTTCATTGAGACGAAGGAAGCCATATTCATTTTTTTTTTTACATAGAAAAAAATTCTACTTTTAAAGAAAAAAAATTCCTTCAATTCAAATTTGCCATCAAACCGGTCAACGCGGTTAACCGAACCTGTTAAACCGTAACCGAATTTTTCAAGGTTCAATTAAGGTTGGGATTTTTTGAAAACCGGTCAACCGCCAGTTAAAATCGACGGTTAAACCGTCAATTTGAAAAAAAAAATGAAGTTAACTGATGGAAGGTTCAATAATCGGTGGAAGAGTTGACATTATAATTGAATCGGATAGAGTAATTGAGACGGCTGAGGGAGCAGGTGATGCAGGAGCTTGATCGGTTGAAGTCTATATTAACCAACATTCGGTTGAAGTCTATATTAACCAACATTCACTCCTTTTATCACTCCACTCCCTACATTCTTTTGCCTTCACTTTCTCTCTCTAAAACTCTCAATTCCAAGAAAATCCATTACAATGGAAGCTTCAAAGATGAACCTTATCGTTGCATAGTTGATGATGATGCTCATCTCCGTGTTTCAAAATGTAGCCGTACAGGAAGCTCCGGCGCCTAGCCCCACCTCCGACGCCGCCATTTTCGTTCCCACAGTTTTCGCCTCTCTTTCCGCTCTTGCCTTCGCCTTCTTCTTCTAAACCTCCGGCCGAATTTCTTCCATTTCTGTGTTCGGAAAACAATGTAGAGGTTAATTAATTTTTAGTTTCTTCTTGTGTAATTATTATAATCTATGTTTTCAATTAGAGATGGTAAATTGGTGATTGATTGGTGAGGAAGGAGGAGATGTTGAGATTATTTTATTTTATTTTATTTTGGTTTAGTTTGGTTTGATTTGGGGATTACTCCCTCCGTTTCGGACCTTGGTGCCTAGTTTGACTTTTCACGTAAATTAAGGAGAGAGTATTATATTGAAAGTGTTGTGAGTGTGAAAATAAAATAGGAGAGAGAATGAGTGGAGGGAATAGTAAATTATAATGGTGTTGTGAGTATTAAAATAATGTAGGAGAGAGAATGAGTGGAGGGAATAGTAAAGATTCCTTTCCATTTTAGGAAATGTACACGTAGGTTTGGGACGCCCAAAATGAAAAGTGTGCACGTAGGTATGGGACGGAGGGAGTATTATTCTTTTTGCTTGTAATATTTATTATTTAATTTTGTGTCAGAATATATTTTCACGATTATTATCATTTGTTTGCTATTTTTATACAGTATTTTTATTTAATAATGTGTTCTTTAGTTTGATTTAGAATATTTAACATTAATTATAATAAAAAATAGCTAATGGGCTGTTGAAGGGAACAGACCGGTCGAGGGACTTGATCGGTTGGGGCCTTGAGGGAAGAGGACCGATTGGATAGGTTTGATAGGTTAGGGGAGAGGGACCAGTCACAACAGCTTGACCGGTTATAGGAGGAATATCAGCAAGACAGAAATCCTTAGTCTCCTCCTCAGAACTTGAAAAAGAAAAAAATTAAAAATTAAAATCGATTAATCGACAAACTGGTATAACCGGTAAATCGTAAAATCGAAATCGGCTAAGGCGATTAACCGATTCGATTTCGGTTGAGATTTTTGGAGGTTGGAACCGCCGGTTCGGTAACCGGAAACCGCCGGTTAACCGAACCGGCCAACATTATTGGTTAAAATTACCAATGAATATTTTATAAAATATTAATTCACTTGTTTAAAAAATTAATGTCATATATTTAAAAGAAGACACTAACATTACAAACATTAATTTTTGAGGTAAATGAAGCAGTATTATTTTTTAAATATTCACTGGGATGAAGAAAGTAATGTTCATTTTTTTGGACAAAAAATATAGTATTATTTTTTGGTTATTCATTTTTAATCGAAAGTAATATTTATTTTTGAAATGAAGATTATAATTTTTTATAGAAGTATATTTTTTTAAGTATTTATTAGAAATAAAAAAAAATAATATTTCTATTTAATTTTCTTTATTAATAATTATTATTTTGTAATTTAAAGTGAGACTGAGTTTGTTTATGATTTGTTTGGAGTTCAATTGTGGCCTTGTTGACCGATTGGCCTTGTGGCCTTGACCGATTGTATTTGCTTGACCGATTGTATTAGCTTTGTGTTTGGATCGATTTGTGTTTGGATTGGTTGTGGCCGTGGGTTGTGGCTGACCGATTTTGGCCTGTTTGAATCGATCATCCACTTATTATTGATCGGTCACCATGTTAATGATTTACCAACTCTTAATTTATCGATCTTTGTCACAACCGATCCTTGTGACCGGTTGATAACATGTTGATACATTATTCAATTTTATATATATAGAGATACTAGTAAAAGCCCGTGTCCGAGGACACGTGTTTTTTTTTTTTTAATTAATTTTTTTTAAAGGGAAAAATGGGAAAGGGACAACTTAGTGAGGGCAAAATGGGAAAAAATCCATTTGAAACTATTCATTGTAATGTTCACCCTTGTTGCCATTTATACTATAGATATAGAGAGAGATAATGATTCAAATTTGCCACAACTTAAGAGAGTAATTACAAAAGTGCCACTCAAATTTTGGCAAAATTTTTGACGCTTTGACTGTTCATAGGATGACCTGCTTTAATATATAGATGGATTAATCAGATCAATTTTTGAATCATATAAATTTAAAAGCAAAACTATATTAAAGGCTGAAAAAATATGCCAAAATGACAGGTTGTCACCAACGGCCCAGATTCAATTCGCCCCACTTTCCTTTAATACGCTGTTAATTAAATCACACCTATTCAACATAAAAAAAAACTGTATAATTAATTTCAATTCCCTATATAAATCATGTAACCCTAGCAAGAGATTTAGAGTCGAATGTGCAATAATTTTCTGCTAAATTTCCGGAAATTTCACAAATTGTATGAAAATATATGGTTCATGAATAAGGGGAAGAATTTTCAATTATCAATCTAACAAAATTAATTCACCAAAATAAGTGTATATCAACTACGAAGGCGACGGGATATAGAGGTCTTACTGTTTTTTTGATGATTATTTCCGGAAATTTCACCCTATTATTGGAAGGAATATCTATTATTGCTGGCAACATATATTCTATGAACACAAGGATGTTGAAGACCATCAGGAAAAAGAAGGAAGAAGATGGACCAGCAATAAGGATTATTTTAGGAAACTGCCAGTGACTCGCATAGAATATATTATATGTATGGAACCATATATTCTAGGAATATCTATTATTTCGGGCACCATATATTCTATGACAAACTGTGAACAAGGATTATTTTAGGGGGTGCCGCATAGAGAGAGAATCGGTGAGAGAGAGAGAGAGCACGGCAGTGAGAAAAAAAAGGAAGAAGAAGGAGGAAGAAAGCTCCATTGTTATAGTTCAAGATTCAACCCAAGGTAAGAGCAATTCCCCTTTACGAATTCTTGAAATTCTTGCTATAATATCATCTGGGTAGTGAATCAAATGTTAGAAATAAAAATGACGATTCAAACAAACTAACTTAATAATCTGCTGATTTTTGATGTAGAGGGAGGAAACGTGGGAAATAATTATAAAGAACATGATGGATTAGTTTATTATTATTATTCTCATTGTTATGATCTCGCGTTGTTTCTGTTTTGGTAATTTTGTTTTGATGGAAAATGGTTAAAGTAGTGTCACATGTGAATTAATTGTGTTTGATTGCTTAGATTATGTTTGTCTTTTGAATTGATGGGGTATATTACCCTAGAATCTTATAGCTAGGGGCTAATATTTGAGTTTATTTGTTTGTATACCTTGAAATGTCCTTGATCGGGCCGGGAAATATATAATAAACCAGCTTAGTTCCATGATTTTTTAATTTTATTTTTGAATGCAATTCTCTTACTATTGGCTTTCTATAAGCTTATTACCATTGCACTTGGGTTAACTAAGGTCAAGCGAACTAATAGACTATTCGAGTTCAATTAATTATACTCCAGCAGGTTAAGAGCTGTGTGTTGCCAACAATTTCACAACATTCTGAGTCCATCAGTAGCCATCACACTGTTGGAGTAACATGAATTTGTACCTGGCCTGCGCTTTTAAACCTACATAGGTGAGACCAAGATATAGAATTTTAGAGCGAATTATAAGTTAATTTTTCTGAAATTCAATCACTATTCCGGGAACACTGTCTCTACTTGCTTAGCTTTTATGTTGAAAAAAATATATTGATCATACGATTAAGGTCCTTAAAAACTTATTCTTGACATACTGGATTATTTGCGTGTCGAGATATGAAAGTCAAATTAAGTTTGTCTTTGCCTTCATATAAATTATTCATCAAAACAACAAATAAAAATTGGAATTGCGAAAGACGGAAGGAGAAAAATAAATACTGAAGTCAACTTAAGCCTCTCTCTTTCTCTTAACTACCTGGTTAGCTGAATGAATCCGTTTCCACTATGTAAAAATGAGCTATCTTCTAGGACTTGCACTCTTCTCAGCTTTTGACATAAGACTGAGATTGTTTGTTATCTTAGAAGTAGGTTACTACATATAATGACTAAAATTGTGAATTGACCATTTGATATAATCAATCTTTATTTAACAGGTACCCAGATGGCAACCAAGAGCAATCTCATCAATATCAAGTGCATCACAAAGACATCAAAATTCAAAGCAATTGAGGCTCGAGTTTTAAGGATGTGGAACAAGAAGGACTTCGGCAAGTCATATATCGAGATGATACTCATTGACATGGAGGTAAGTTAATAATTTCCTGAATTTCATTTAATTTAAGTATTATGAATACCATATACTGAATAAATATATTCGATTAAATAAGAAACTTACTTCATGAGTCTCTAAATTGTAATTGTTCGTGTTAGAAAATTATAAATGAATTTTTTATTATAAATGAATTGTTTATTATAAGATTATTAACATTGTATGATGTTCTTGAAAATTTGATAAGTTTCATTCTTTGTTGTTTGTGTGTTATGGTTTGTGTTCTTGATGTTATTGTTGTCATGTCTAAATATGTGTTGTATGTTTATGTATGTGCGGGTTTTGTTACAAGTTTTTATGAAAATTAGTTTTTTTTAAAAAAAATTAGATTATATTTTAAGGAAATTATACAAAAATTGAAATGGATGAATGAGTTCAAATTTAGATAGAAGAAGACTTAAAATCAAATTTTTATTTGGTCCCATGCTTCAAAAAATCCCAGTTTGGTCCATATATTTATGACATTTCCAAATTGATCACTTTAAATAGAAAATGACCATTTTAACGGATAAAAACTAACTGGGTTAGTGATAATGATCATATATAAAAAAAAAGAGTTTGATGTGTTGAATAAAAAAAAGTGTATTTGATGATCAAATCCAAGAGAATTGAAGAGTTGAGTGATGATTTTTTTTTGCAGTTTTTCCAAAGATTTTAAAAAAAAAAGAAATAGGCTGGAATGTGGTAACAGAGAATGCTGAGAAAAATTTATAGAGATCAGTGCTTACCTAATGAGATTGCACTAACAAAAATAGTGAAGGCCAGAATGAATATAATTAGAGACGCCCGTCCCAGTATAATAATAAGCCTTCTCACGACATGTTGATCGATAAGAGCCGCAATTGTTGCCACAATAAGGAAGTATAGAGCTGCCAAAATAAATAGAAGAATTATAGTTAGTTGCAATCACTTCCGTATTTGTTCCCCTGTCTCTATACTGAGTCTGATCAATGACAAAGTCAAGGGAAGACAGAGCAAAGTCAAAACAAATTGTTTGATCAGAAATGCACTTACCATAAGGAATTGGGAAACGTTTTATGAGGTAATATTCTACAACGGACATAGATGATGAGAACATCATAGAAAAAGTGGTTGTGGCACTTGAAACCTGCACAAATTTTCAAGAACATCAAGTTTAGGAAATATGAAAATATTCTGCATATTGAGCATTCTTCTAAAGTTTCAATGTGGTGCCCATGAAGTAATTGTTCCCTGCAAATAAGTTTATTAACATTGTATGAGTCTCCAAATTGTAATTGTTCGTGTTAGTTTATGAAAACTATGACCCTGATATAATATTTTTGTATACAAGGTGGTAAAATACAAGCAACCATTCCAACTACATGCATGCCCAATTTCAAAAGTGTTTTTATCGAGGGTGAAAATTTTTGCATATCAAACTTTGCGTTGACCGGTAATGACCCTCATAATCAAAAGGCACGTGTCGAACATATATGCATGTTAAAGATCAGTATCGGAACAAAAGTCACCCGATTGGAAAGTGATGTGGCTATTTCAGTTAATGGTTTTCAGTTTGTTCCGTTTTCCAGTTTTATTTCTGATCCTAATAGTGGACTTCCCATGAGCGTAGACAGTGCTTTCACCTTTGGTTAGTATTTTAAATACATTCATTTAAAGTTAAAATGTTTCATGGGTTCACAAACATATGCATACTGACTTGAGTATTTTAATAGATGTTATCGGCCGATTATATTGCCCATCGGGTGACATAGAAACTGCTCCAAAGGCGTTTAACAAACGAAAGATGGATGTTAAGTTGATTGATAATCGCAAGTCTTTTAAATACATATTTATCCGAACTAATAATACGTATTTGCTAAATATACTAAAGCAATATATAACTTATTTTTTATCGTAGGCTTTGAATTGGGAGCTATCTTCATGGGAGCAATATGTGATGAACTTAATGCATATGTTAATTCGAGGTGAAGATACTAATGAGCCTATAGTATTGATACCGGCAGCTTGCCTGCCTATCAAGCTATATGCGTAAGTTATTAATTTTGAGTTTATGATATGCATCCTCAATACTATTATAATTACATTCATTAGAAATACAGAATAAGGTCTATAATTTCATTTTATATATATAGGTGTTCACCGCACTTCTACTATGGTTGGAGCTATGAAGATGTTTATCAATCCTGATTTTCCTGAAGTGATTCAATTAAAGAAAGAGTATGTACACCATAATCAATTGAAACTTTTATTTTGTCTTCGTGTTTTTATTATCTCTAAGTTTAATATCTTTTGATAACATTTTATGTAGTCATTCTCAAGGCACCCCAATAAGTAGTAAAATCTGTCACCGCATTCACTACTACCGATAGACTTAATGTGAAAATAGATGACTATATGAGGTTCACGTACTACAAAACAATCAACGAGTTACTCGAATGTCTCCGAGGTTACTTCTTATATATAATACAAAATATGTTTTGGTATAGTTTTTTTCTAACATACATATAACATTATTTATTGTTTTATTCAAGACGGCGTTTACACCGCGCATGCTACTATTTTCGATGTTGACACCGATAAGGCTTGGTATTACGATGCTTGCAACTCCGGCAATTGTAACAAAAAAATTGAAACTAATGTCAAGGTATGCAGGGATGTAATAAAGAAGTGAAAGGGACTGTACCAAGGTAAGTTGATATTCAATTAATCTAAACATTATATCTCGAATAAGATAATTCTCTTAGTGTCTAAAATTTATTGTCTCATCCTATTAGGTTTATGTTTGAGGATTTGTGTTAGATCACCGAGGGTACCGATGATTCTACAGCCTATCTTTACCCTATTTGATAGAGATGCTAAGTCTCTCCTCAACTTAATCATGCGTCCGAGGCATTGGAACAAATGTAAAGGGTATATATATATATATATCCAATATGTTGTCTCTTCTATTTACATTAACTTTAATATTCTCGAATTTCTTTAAGTTGTGTTTTGTTATTTTTAATATAATTTTCCAAATTCAATTCCATAGGACTCGCACTTCCGGTGGATTTCCGCATGCTATACTTGAGATATTTGAAAGAGAATGTCTTTTTCGAGTAAAAGTTGACGACTACCTTATCAATCATAATGCCTCGCCCGTGTCCAATGATGCTAAGAGTTTCGTTGTGCAAAAATTAATTTGGGATCCAGTAACTTATATCTCATATTAAATCACGTATTGTCTATGAAGTAAGTTCGCTTAACTAATTCATGCAATAAACACTTTCTTTTTGAAGATCTTATATTCATTGACAAACTATTATATATCTATAGGAATCAAGTAGCATCAATACCCACGTACTCAAGATACTAAGGTAATTTGCTTAATCGTCTTTTAATAAAATTACCCTTACAAGAAAATAAATAATGTACCTCATTAACCAAACCAGCCATACTCGTGTTTGCCGTAAACTCAACTAACTTATGCATTATATACAGAATTAGAAATTACAGTGTGACAATTCTCAAACATCGCCCAATAATGATGTCATCCCAATAAATGACCACGACCACAGCATAGTAGATGTGGAGGAAGATTTCCAACTCTCTACTACTGCTCTTAAAGCTTTCAAGAAAGTGAAGATTGAAAAAAGTGACTTATTAGTTTTGCATCTATCCAAAAGATATTTACTCATTACTAAATTTGTTTTCACTATTGTTTAAGACCTACTGTCATTTTATTTTCTTATGTTTAGATTTTGGTTGATTATAAAGTTCGTTTGATTGGGTTTTTATTTCCATTTTTTATTCGGCATGGCGAGAATGTCTATAGTAGCACTCCTTTGAAATTAAGGAATAATGCAACAGCTAAGGTATCCTATAAGCAACCTTCTATTCAGAAGATACTCATCCATTTGCTTGCAAATATTACAATATGGAATGGTTAGCAAACTATGTATTAAAAACTGTACTTGAAGTATTCACCTTATTATGCTGCTTCCTATACATGGCTGTCCATGTGAGTTTGGAAGGTTTCAGCCGATTGTGGAAGTACCTTTTGCATTTCGAATTGGCAAAAAGGAACACCTAATGCAATCAAGAGTGAGTAATTACAATAACAGGAGAAGTCTGAAAGGCTGAACTTGAAATTGATTGAAGTTGAAAAAGTACCTGAGAATCTGATCGAATAAATCTGATTCCCCTTCTGGGGTATATTTTTTGACCGCTGAAACGACAAAGCTCGGTCCTGATGACAACATTGAAATTTTCATTTAGATTTGCAGAAATAGTAGAACTGAGAACACGATAAAACTCAACCAAGAATCTAGGTGACAGTGAACATGGACCGACAGAAATGAATGGCAATCGGAAAATGTTAATAAATTCTTCATATAATGATGTCATTTCCTTACACAATCAGTAGATAAAATATAGTAACATAGATATCTAGAATATTAGTATCAACACACATAGAAAGTGCCAATGCTTAGATAGGTCTAAGCAATTGATTCCCACTTAAACTCTGCTTATCCTGTATATTCTTATGCACCATCCCTAACAGGCATCTTAATTTTCGGGCACTGAAGTTCTCGCTAGCATGCAGTTAGATTATGTGAAGTGATGAAACATGTAAAATAAACATCTCTAGATCACATTATACATATGAGATGAACAAATTATCAATAGATTACATCATATTCAATATAATGTACAAAGATTGGCAATGAAATAACTCTGGAAACAAATATGCATCAAGCAGACACAATTTTGGTAATCAAATGTTATTTTTTATACATATATGGTAATCAAATGTTATAATATCTGTAGTTTAGGAGGAAATATATATTGCCATATATACATGCCATAAATCGTGTAAGACCATTGCAGATTTGAATCATTTATGTTCTTAATCAATTTGATTACTGGAAGTATATTTCCTCCTAGAGAGAGAATCAGAGAGAGAGAGAGAGAGCACGCAGAAAAAGAAGGAAGAAGAAGGAGGAAGAAAGCTCCATTGTTGTAGTTCAAGATTCAACCCAAGGTAAAGAGCAACTCCCGCTTGTTTGAAACCAAGATCTTCGTCTGGTTCTTTTTGTTTCATTACTATTAACGTTTTGCTGTATATTCATCATTTATAACTACAACACACATTTGTACTCACACAAATCAAGCAACCTCAATTAGAAATTTATAACTGCAAAGGGATCAGAAACAAATCAAAATGCGAAAATATTCAAGAAAATTAAAGAACAACCTGAAAATGGGGATCGATCGAGAAACTGGAGTTAACAATGATTGCTTAAAGAGAAAGAATTGGAGAAATGCATGATCTAGAAACTGTAAATTGCATCGAAGTTATCACCTTCAAATCAAACCCAGTAATCTAATCAAGAATTTTCCAAGTGGGTATTTGTCGATCGAAACAAAATGTTACCTTTCGTCATTGTGTTCGGAGCGTGAGTCTCCTCTTTCTCTCTTCTCTCTTTCTCTCTCTGTCTGCCCTAAGCCGCTTGAATTGTCTCGTAATTAAAGCCTCCTTTCCAATCCACCGAATAAAGGGTGGAGATCAATTTTCCCTTTATATAATATAAAAGGGAATATGTCAGGACATTGGTGCCTATTACGAATTCTTGAAATTCTGCTATAATATCATCCGGGTAGTGAATCAAATGTTGGATTTAGACATCAAAATCCGTGTTGGCTATTTTTTGACCATTTAATGCTTTTGATAGTGATTCATTGTAATTCTTGAATTCCTCGCTTCCGTTAGCTTCTAGGTGTTGCTTAAATTTCTAGAATATTCAACAGCTTATTGAAGTTGTTGTTAGCTTACTCGATTCGTAAAGAAATTTAGTGTAATTGATACATTTTTGCTCAATTAATTTCTCGGGTATTGCATAATTTGATGATGTCGGACATTGTAAGATTAGATGCCCTGCTTGGTGCTAAGCAGTTAACATCTTCAATTTTTCATATTATTTACTGAATCAGAACCAACTTTCTTCGAATCGAACTTGGACAAAACTTGCACCCATTTATCAATAGATCTCACCGCAAGATTAGAACAAGCTGATAAAACACTAACCATAGTATCATCATAAGGCCGTAAGTTTTTTTCCACCATCAACGAAAGCAACCGCAGTAACTTTCGCAGACTCACCGCCCGAGCAAACCCGTAAATCAAAGAAGTCCAACAAGTAACAACTTCCTTATCGTGACATTTCATCGAACAATTTACGAGCTACCACAAAATCTCTTACACTTTTCGCATAAACACCAATTAATGCATTACAAAGAAAGGGATCACCAACATAACCTAATCTTAAAACATGGGTATGAACTTGGTTCACATAATTAACATCATCGAAAGAAGACCATACCTAGAGAAAGAAACCAAGATCTTCGCCGTTCTTTTTGTTTCATTACTATTAAAAAATAATTTCCATTATAATTAAGATAACATTTATACTTTTATAATTTAATCTTAGTTCGAGCAGTACCTTCATGGATAAATTACTTGGAAAGAGAAAAACAATTCATCCGACGAAGCCACCTGAGCTCAAGAATCTATCAAAATCTAGTGTCTTCTCGCCGTCCGCATTGACAAAGATATTTCAAATGGTAGTTACTTAATTTATGTTTTTGCATCATTTTAATTTGCTTAAAATTTAATTGATTTATCTAT
>JAFEMH010003746.1:0-82500 GCA_022495995.1 Adenophora triphylla var. japonica
AATTGCCAACCAAGGACAAAGGGGAGAGAGAGGAGAAGAGAAGAGGATGAAAGATCAACCAAGGTAGGAGAGGGAGTAATGAAGTAATGAGTAAAACCTCACTAAGGTTAGTGATGGAAATGAAAATAGGTTGTTAAAATGTTTGAATAGTCAAATGAGACTATCATTATGGGACGGATAACAGAGAGGTGGCATACAAGAGAATGTGACACTTAGTCGTAACAAGCTCACAAGCACGTAGAGAAAGAGCATTATTTCAAAACAAAGAACTAAGAAGAACATTCACGCTTCAAGCGTCTGCAACATTATGTATCTCTCCGTATCACAAACTCATGAAACTGGATATCTACTCCTAACCAATACAAGGTTTCACCCGGGCGTATTTAAGTTTCTGAAAAACACCGAAGTTCTTCTATGTATCTATTGATTGGATACAAAGTAACCATTAAACTATAGTTATATCTTCCCCAATCACGAAGGGGGTGCTTCCTATTGCTCAAAGTCTAACAATGTAGATGCCGTTCTGGAAGTGATTCAACTTCATCCATTCCACTAAAAGTATGAAGAGCATGTCAATCGAGTATTGCTCATACCCAATTAACTTCGTTAGTCAACGATGTAACAAAGAAATTGGAGTCATTCCTCAATAGTGCATATGACCAAAAACCAAAAAATAGTACTCCCTCCATCCCTAAACGAATGTCCATATTTTTTTCAAAATATTTTGTCCCTAAATAAATCTCCATTTTTAAGAAAATTATTAATTCACCGTTAACTAATACTCCCTCCGTCCCACCAAGAGCGTCGCCATTTTTGAGTACGGCACTTGCAAATTAAAGGAAAGTAAGGTGGGGAAGAAAAAATGTTGTCAGTGTAATTTGAAAATAGGAGAGAGAATTAGTGGAAGAAATAGTGAATTTAAAAAGTGTTGTGAGTGTAGAGGAGAGAGAATTAGTGGAGGGAATAGTGAATGGGATAATATAATATTAATAAAACATTTAAACTTTTAGGAAGGGTGACGAAACTTCAAACGGGACACCCTTTTGGGTAAAAAGTGACGCTTGGAGTGGGACGGAGGGAGTATAATATTGTATGTATTCTTACAATACCAAAGTCAATAAGGTGGATAAACAGTACTAGCAAGGGTACTTATGTATATTTGCTGCTAGAAGTGCTTGGGAAGTCAATACTTCACTAAAAGGGCATTCATTTAAGGATGGAGGGATTATATATCAACAAGAAGGCTTGCCTACTAAAATCATTTAACCCTGCAAAGGCAAACATGACCATAATTACCAAAAAGAAATTCGACAAATACCCAAATTATGCTGAACTTCCAACTGCCTTATGTTATGTATATAACTGGAAAAAGTAGACCAATATACCAAGTTCAAGGCATCAAATATATGATCACATCAATATGAATTCAAGAGATACACTTGTAAATCTATGCATAGAATTCCACTATAAGAAAAAAATTCTCCATCATTGAGACAACCAAGTAGAATAACTGTACCTACCTATCTGCAGTGATATCTGACATTTTCTTTGGACTCCAGGACAAAAAGCAAGTTTCCTATAGAAAGCATGCTGCCTTCATACTGAACCCCATTAACTGTGAATCCTGTGTCAGAATACCTGTAAGTGATTGGAAATCAACAGTTAGATTATATTACATATATAGGAGCTTGATGATGTAGTTCTTCACAGCAGGAGTTGATAGCTACGCTACTTGAGATTAATATCCACAAATTCATGGTGAACCTTCGGATAATCTCCTGATCATATATTTGTGTACTTATTTCATTTATTAAGTGTTGAAGTTGAAACTAAAATGAAATGGACCAAATGGTAGGTACTGACCATTTCACAAAGAAATGGGAGGTTATGTTACGGAGCCAAATTCATATTCTTGGAATTCATGAACTTCTAAAATCTTGACACCACAAAATGAGTATGGGGGAGTAGTACAAGACATTACTTTACCTTAACATCAATCATAAGGTGGAAGGCACGTGTTCACATCGGATTTAAAATATTGACACCACAAAATGGGTATAGAGCATTAATGTGCCTTAACGAATTTGGATTTTCTCCAGCGACTCCTTTGCTGCTCCCCTACAACGGTGAAACTCGGACAAAGAAATGCAAAATTCTACGACAAAATGTAAAAACACATTTTGTACTAAAATGTCATGTAAAATATTCAGTGGTGCATGTAAAAAAATTTACTACAAAATGTAAAAAATATTTTACTTTCACATTTCTTCAAAATGTTTTACATTGTGTAGTAGACTTTTTACATTTCTTGGTCCGAGTTTCACCGCTGTAGTGGAGCAGCAAAATCCACTGGAGCGGTTCCTTGTTTGTGCCTTAACATCAAGTATAGGGCGGTTGGCACGTGTACAAATCAGATGTTAGCATAAGACATATAAATGCTGACAATTACAAAAAATGATGCCTAAAAACATAAATATCCCAAACAATTATGATTGTTCAATCAGTGTGGAGCAATTACTTTTCAGAAGGCACAACTTCAAGATAAAAAAGTAGTATACATTTGGGGAAAAATATTCTACCAAGATGGACATTGTAGCAGGAAAAAAATCCCCTAAAGACATACAAGCATAGTATATAGGAACAAATAAAATAATAGCATGCAGATGGAACTCAGTTTATTCGAAATAAAATGAAATGAAAGGAGCGAAATTTAACTAGTCCACTTACAATATAACACAAATTACACCAAGGATAGCACAATTTAGAACTGAAGGAAATCCAGAACAAATTTCTTGATAAACATAACTACTGAGGATAAAGACTGTCTCTGGCATTAAAAGTCAGGCAATTAATTTTGGATTTTGGACTTCCTCTCCTCATTGATCCCACCAGCTCCCACACGGCGGAATTATTAACAGAGCTTCCATAATTTTAAGAATCATTCTCTCCCATTTTCTCACAGTATTTTTTTACCCAATCATTACAAAGAACCCTAAAAACCTAAATCTTCAAGAAAAAAAAAAGCCCTCATAAAACCAAGGAGAAAATAAATTTAAAAATAATCAACATGTAGACTTGTAACAGACAAACTAGAACATGAATCTCAGTCAAAACACATGCCCATAGATATGTACAGAAGCAAAGGGTAAATGGGTACGAAGGTGAAGCCAATTCAAATGGAAACGGTGTCAAACTTTTACAACCCACTCGGGCATATTAAACCAAATGCAGGACAAATTTGAAACAAAAATTGAACGAGACACAGAGAAATACATACCCTTGAAAGCGCAATTGATCTTCGGGGACATTATCAATGAGATTGATCTGATCGTAAAGGGAGAAGGCGCGTCTGAGAGAGGGCAAAGGTCGTGTTGATGATGTCGGGCTCGTAGAAGGGTAGTTCTTTCGATTTAGGGCTCTCATCAGCGTCGGCAGTGTTGCCACTGCTCTCTGTCTTACCGCCATCTCTCTCTCTCTCTCTCTCCCTCTCCTCCAACAACCAACTAGATTTTTTTTTGCTCAGTCGTTCAACATCTTGGTTTCAAGTTCAACTGGTAAATACTAAATACACGGCCCGAAAAATACAGAGAACGAAATATTCCAATTTTGCCCTTCCATCTCGTGTGATTCTACACGAGACCAATGCCTTTATCCCGTGTATATTCACACGACACACCTCGTAGAAAAATTTGATCGTTCGCGTGACATGACTGCGAGCGATATCATCATCAACAACGAACGGAGTGCCGATGGTTGATAGGTTACTCCCTTCGTCTACTCTACCGTCACATTAATATCCACGCTTCAAGTGCATTCACACCCACCCCTCCGACCCCTTTTCACCCGATTTCGTCGAGAGAATCGAGGTAACCCTAACTCCCAATCATATTTGTTTCTTTGTTTTCCTGTGCGTTTGTGATTGATTTAGTTGAATTTTTTCCGTGCAGATGATTTGAGGACACTTTTGTTGAAAGGGTTTGAAGTAATTGGAGCATTGATTGTTTGGAAAAGGAGGTTACGATTTTAAAGGAATTGTTAGTGACGCCGTTGATGCGTCCGGTAGAGGAACTCTCTTTTCGGTTTATCTCGTGTGAACTCACACGAGAATAATCTCGTGTGCTTTTACACGAGATTTATCTCAGATCCACCATTAAAAGGGCCACTTTCTTTTGATTGAATATTCGGAGTTTTGGTAATCGGTTGTTTAGTGTTGATGATGATGATGGTTGTTCTTTGTTTTGGTAATGGGTTTCGCCTAATTCTTCACTCATCTCGCATGGATCCACACGAGATGTGTATCGTGTGGATATACACGAGATGTATATCGTGTGTATCAACACGAGATGTGTCTCGATAATGTGGATACATCTGAGATTCACATAAAACCCTTTAATTGGCAAATATTTGTAACTCAATCTCCATTTGGATTTTGAGGAATCTCATGTAGATGAAAAACACTTTAAATGTCATTTAGAATCTAGAAAAAAATTAAAAATAAATAAATGAGGTAGCCGTATACCATTTTTGGCAAGATCGGGACACGTAAAACACTAAAAACCCTAAATAATGGCAAATATTTGTAACTCAATCTCCATTTGGATTTTGAGGAAACTCATGTAGATGAAAAACACTTTAAATGTCATCTAGAATGTAGAAAAAAATTAAAAAAAAATAAACGAGGTAGTTGTATACCATTTTTGGCAAGATCGGGACACGTAAAACCCTAAAAACTCTAAATAATGGCAAATATTTGTAACTCAATCTCCATTTGGATTTTGAGGAAACTCATGTAGATGAAAAACATTTTAAATGTCATTTAGAATCTAGAAAAAAATAAAAAAAAATTAAACAAGGTAGGCGTATACCATTTTTGGCAAGATCGGGACACAGAAAACCCTAAAAACCCTAAAAAATGGCAAAAATTTGTAACTCAATATCCATTTGGATTTTGAGGAAACTCATGTAGATGAAAAACATTTTAAATGTCATTTAGAATCTAGAAAAAATTAAAAAAATTAAACGAGGTAGCCTTATACCATTTTTGGCAAGATCGGGACACGAAAACCACAAAAACCCTAAATAATGGCAAAAATTTGTAACTCAATATCCATTTGGATTTTGAGGAAACTCATGTAGATGAAAAACATTTTAAATGTCATTTAGAATCTAGAAAAAAATAAAAAAAATAAACGAGGTAGGCGTATACCATTTTTGGCAAGATCGGGACAAAGAAAACCACAAAAACCACTAAAAAATGGCAAAAATTTGTAACTCAATCTCCATTTGGATTTTGAGAAAACTCATGTAGATGAAAAACACTTTAAATGTCATTTAGAATCTAGAAAAAAATAAAAAAAATAAACGATGTAGCCGTATACCATTTTTGACAAGATCGGGACACGTAAAACCACTAAAAACTCTAAATAATGGCAAAAATTTGTAACTCAATCTCCATTTGGATTTTGAGGAAACTCATGTAGATGAAAAACATTTTAAATGTCATTTAGAATCTAGAAAAAAATTAAAAAAATTAAACAAGGTAGGCGTATACCATTTTGGCAAGATCGGGACACGTAAAACCACAAAAACCCTAAATAATGGCAAAAATTTGTAACTCAATATCCATTTGGATTTTGAGGAAACTCATGTAGATGAAAAACATTTTAAATGTCATTTAGAATCTAGAAAAAAAATTAAAAAAAATTAAACGAGGTAGCCTTATACAATTTTTGGCAAGATCGGGACACGAGAAAACCACAAAAACCCTAAATAATGGCAAAAATTTGTAACTCAATATCCATTTGGATTTTGAGGAAACTCATGTATATGAAAAACACTTTAAATGTCATTTAGAATCTAGAAAAAAATTAAAAAAAAATAAACGAGGTAGCCGTATACCATTTTTGACAAGATCGGGACACGTAAAACCCTAAAAACCCTAAATAATGGCAAATATTTGTAACTCAATCTCCATTTGGATTTTGAGAAAACTCATGTAGATGAAAAACACTTTAAATGTCATTTAGAATCTAGAAAAAAATTAAAAAAAAATAAACGAGGTAGCCGTATACCATTTTTGACAAGATCGGGACACGTAAAACCCTAAAAACCACTAAATAATGGCAAAATTTGTAACTCAATATCCATTTGGATTTTGAGGAAACTCATGTAGATGAAAAACATTTTAAATGTCATTTAGAATCTAGAAAAAAATTAAAAAAAAATAAAACGAGGTAGGCGTATACCATTTTTGGCAAGATCGGGACACGTAAAACCACTAAAAACCCTAAATAATGGCAAAAATTTGTAACTCAATATTCATTTGGATTTTTGAGGAAACTCATGTAGATGAAAAACACTTTAAATGTAATTTAGAATCTAGAAAAAAATTAAAAAAATAAATGAGGTAGCCGTATACCATTTTTGGCAAGATCGGGACACGTAAAACCTAAAAACCACTAAATAATGGCAAAATATTTGTAACTCAATCTCCATTTGAATTTTGAGGAAACTCATGTAGATGAAAAACACTTTAAATGTCATTTAGAATCTAGAAAAAAATTAAAAAATAAACGAGGTAGCCGTATACCATTTTGGCAAGATCGGGACACGTAAAACCACTAAAAACCCTAAATAATGGCAAAAATTTGTAACTCAATATCCATTTGGATTTTGAGGAAACTCATGTAGATGAAAAACATTTTAAATGTCATTTAGAGTCTAGAAAAAAATAAAAAAATTAAACGAGGTAGGCGTATACCATTTTTGGCAAGATCGGGACACGTAAAACCACTAAAAACCACTAAATAATGGCAAAAATTTGTAACTCAATCTCCATTTGGATTTTGAGAAAACTCATGTAGATGAAAAACACTTTAAATGTCATTTAGAATCTAGAAAAAAATTAAAAAAAAATAAACGAGGTAGCCGTATACCATTTTTGACAAGATCGGGACACGTAAAACCCTAAAAACCCTAAATAATGGCAAAAATTTGTAACTCAATATCCATTTGGATTTTGAGGAAACTCATGTAGATGAAAAACATTTTAAATGTCATTTAGAATCTAGAAAAAAATTAAAAAAAATAAACGAGGTAGCCGTATACCATTTTTGGCAAGATCGGGACACGTAAAACCACAAAAACCCTAAATAATGGCGAAAATTTGTAACTCAATATCCATTTGGATTTTGAGGAAACTCATGCAGATGAAAAACATTTTAAATGTCATTTAGAATCTAGAAAAAAATAAAAAAATTAAACGAGGTAGGCGTATACCATTTTTGGCAAGATCGGGACACGTAAAACCACAAAACCACTAAATAATGGCAAAAATTTGTAACTCAATCTCCATTTGGATTTTGAGAAAACTCATGTAGATGAAAAACACTTTAAATGTCATTTAGAATCTAGAAAAAAATAAAAAAAATAAACGAGGTAGCCGTATACCATTTTTGGCAAGATCGGGACACGTAAAACCCTAAAAACCCTAAATAATGGCAAAAATTTGTAACTCAATATCCATTTGGATTTTGAGGAAACTCATGTAGATGAAAAACATTTTAAATGTCATTTAGAATCTAGAAAAAAATTAAAAAAAATTAAACGAGGTAGGCGTATACCATTTTTGGCAAGATCGGGACACGTAAAACCACTAAAAACCACTAAATAATGGCAAAAATTTGTAACTCAATATCCATTTGGATTTTGAGGAAACTCATGTAGATGAAAAACACTTTAAATGTAATTTAGAATCTAGAAAAAAATTAAAAAAAAATAAACGAGGTAGGCGTATACCATTTTTGGCAAGATCGGGACACAGAAAACCCTAAAAACCCTAAATAATGGCAAATATTTGTAACTCAATATCCATTTGGATTTTGAGGAAACTCATGTAGATGAAAAACACTTTAAATGTCATTTAGAATCTAGAAAAAAATTAAAAAAAATTAAACGAGGTAGCCTTATACCATCTTTGGCAAGATCGGGACACGTAAAACCACTAAAAACCCTAAATAATGGCAAAAATTTGTAACTCAATATCCATTTGGATTTTGAGGAAACTCATGTAGATGAAAAACATTTTAAATGTCATTTAGAATCTAGAAAAAAATAAAAAAAAATTAAACGAGGTAGCCTTATACCATTTTTGGCAAGATCGGGACACGTAAAACCACTAAAAACCACTAAAAAATGGCAAAAATTTGTAACTCAATCTCCATTTGGATTTTGAGGAAACTCATGTAGATGAAAAACACTTTAAATGTCATTTAGAATCTATAAAAAAATAAAAAAAAAAAAATAAACGAGGTAGCCGTATACCATTTTTGGCAAGATCGGGACACGTAAAACCCTAAAAACCACTAAATAATGGCAAAAATTTGTAACTCAATTTCCATTTGGATTTTGAGAAAACTCATGTAGATGAAAAACACTTTAAATGTCATTTAGAATCTAGAAAAAAATAAAAAAAAATAAACGAGGTAGCCGTATACCATTTTTGGCAAGATCGGGACACAGAAAACCCTAAAAACCCTAAATAATGGCAAATATTTGTAACTCAATCTCCATTTGGATTTTGAGGAAAATCATGTAGATGAAAAACACTTTAAATGTCATTTAGAATCTAGAAAAAAAATAAAAAAAATTAAACGAGGTAGGCGTATACCATTTTTGGCAAGATCGGAACACGTAAAACCCTAAAAACCCTAAATAATGGCAAAAATTTGTAACTCAATATCCATTTGGATTTTGAGGAAACTCATGTAGATGAAAAACATTTTAAATGTCATTTAGAATCTAGAAAAAATTAAAAAAAAATAAACGAGGTAGCCTTATACCATTTTTGACAAGATCGGGACACGGAAAACCACTAAAAACCCTAAATAATGGCAAAAATTTGTAACTCAATATCCATTTGGATTTTGAGGAAACTCATGTAGATGAAAAACACTTTAAATGTCATTTAGAATCTAGAAAAAAATTAAAAAAAAATAAACGAGGTAGCCGTATACCATTTTTGGCAAGATCGGGACACGTAAAACCACTAAAAACCACTAAATAATGGCAAAAATTTGTAACTCAATCTCCATTTGGATTTTGAGAAAACTCATGTAGATGAAAAACACTTTAAATGTCATTTAGAATCTAGAAAAAAATAAAAAAAAATAAACGAGGTAGCCGTATACCATTTTTGACAAGATCGGGACACGTAAAACCCTAAAAACCCTAAATAATGGCAAAAATTTGTAACTCAATATCCATTTGGATTTTGAGGAAACTCATGTAGATGAAAAACATTTTAAATGTCATTTAGAATCTAGAAAAAAATTAAAAAAAAATAAACGAGGTAGGCGTATACCATTTTTGGCAAGATCGGGACACAGAAAACCCTAAAAACCCTAAATAATGGCAAAAATTTGTAACTCAATATCCATTTGGATTTTGAGGAAACTCATGTAGATGAAAAACACTTTAAATGTAATTTAGAATCTAGAAAAAAATTAAAAAAAAATAAATGAGGTAGCCGTATACCATTTTTGGCAAGATCGGGACACGTAAAACCCTAAAAACCCTAAATAATGGCAAATATTTGTAACTCAATCTCCATTTGAATTTTGAGGAAACTCATGTAGATGAAAAACACTTTAAATGTCATTTAGAATCTAGAAAAAAA
The DNA here is from genome assembly GCA_022495995.1 of Adenophora triphylla var. japonica. Lineage (NCBI taxonomy): Eukaryota > Viridiplantae > Streptophyta > Magnoliopsida > Asterales > Campanulaceae > Adenophora > Adenophora triphylla. The sequence continues at coordinate 9,677 of JAFEMH010003746.1, forward strand.
TTAAAAAAAAATAAACGAGGTAGCCGTATACCATTTTTGGCAAGATCGGGACACGTAAAACCCTAAAAACCCTAAATAATGGCAAAAATTTGTAACTCAATATCCATTTGGATTTTGAGGAAACTCATGTAGATGAAAAACATTTTAAATGTCATTTAGAATCTAGAAAAAAATAAAAAAAAATTAAACGAGGTAGGCGTATACCATTTTTGGCAAGATCGGGACACAGAAAACCCTAAAAACCCTAAAAAATGGCAAAAATTTGTAACTCAATCTCCATTTGGATTTTGAGAAAACTCATGTAGATGAAAAACACTTTAAATGTCATTTAGAATCTAGAAAAAAATAAAAAAAAAATAAACGAGGTAGCCGTATACCATTTTTGACAAGATCGGGACACGTAAAACCCTAAAAACCCTAAATAATGGCAAATATTTGTAACTCAATTTCCATTTGGATTTTGAGTATTTTCATAGAGATGAAAAACACTTTAAATGTCATCTAGAATGTAGAAAAAAATTAAAAAAAAATAAATAGGCAGCCATTTATAATTTATACATCTCGTGTAAAAACACACGAAATATATGCTTCTATCTCGTGTTAATGTACACGAGAGGTTTAAAATCCTGTAACCCTTCAAAACGAGTTGCGTTGAATTCGCCGTTTATAATTTCTTAAAACACACCTATTCTGAACAGAAACCATAAACCCCATTATTATTCAAAAAATCAATCTCTAAGTTCGCAGCATGGATTCCTCACAAAATTCTCCCGACATTCTCCAAAAATCAATGATCATAGCATGGATTCTTATGAGTATATTAACCTTGATGATATAGAATTTGTCCTTGATGAAGAAGAAGGAATCTCACCAAATTATCCTCCACATGAACATTCTCCAAGTTTGATGATCCAAGCTTCTATGATCATAGCATGGATTCTTATGAAAATATTAACCTTGATGATATAGAATTTGTCCTTGATGAAGAAGAAGGAATCTCACCAAATTCTCCTCCACATCAACATTCTCCAAGTCTTAATGATCCAAGCTTATATGAAGTAAGTTCTTAATCTTTTGTTTTGTATTGTGATCAAAATCGAAATCAAAATTCCATCTTGGACGGAGATAATTTCGTGTAAAAATACACGGCATAGTTGCTTACATATCGTGTACACTAACACGAGATCTACTGAACTATGTCGTGTATTTATACACGAAATATATACTCTTGGAGCTTTGAACCGATCGGTACTATATTTTGCGGGGTCCATTTCCGGATATCGGTGATGAATTCACGACATCGAATTATTTCCAAACGAGGATGCGCTTCTTGCACATGTACGGGAAATCGCGAGGCGTCGAAATAAACACCTTGTTATACAGAACTCGAAGAATAGAATTGGAAATAAACTAGCTTATGCGATGATAATATGTCATTTTGGTGGATATCACAGGCCCGGAAGATCTAAGAATATAAAGAAGAGTAGTAGCAAGAAGAGAGAGTGTAGTTTTAAACTATATGCCAAAGAAAGGAGGGATGATGGGTTATGGGGTTATGTTGTAAGGAATGGTATGCATAATCATGACTTTCCTTTGTATCCAGGAAGGTTTTCCTCTCGGGAAATTGACAGTGCCGAATATGACGTTGTGTGTAGGGCAAGTGAATGTTCATTGCGTCCAAATGACATAGTTGCAATGTTAAAGATGAGCGATGAGAAGAATGTGAGCACTCCGTGCACGTCCGCAATGCCATCACAAAATATAGAGAAAAAGAACGACAAGGAAGGACCCCGCTACAACAATTCCTTAAATTACTCGTAGATCATGAATATACATACTACACGAGGGAAGACGGCGAGAGTGGCATGATCGGCGATATATTCTTCTCTCACCCATTAGCAATGAAGATGCTAAGCTGTTTTCCATATGTTGTACAAGGTGATTGCACTTACAACACCAAGCTTGCTATGGTGTACTTCTTGCGGTTTGTAGGATTTACTTCCATAGGGCATAATTTCACAATAGCGTATGCGTTCCTCGAAATGTCAGTGCGGATGATTACAAATGGGCATTGGACAATTTGCGCGGCACATTTACACCTCCCGGTTACTTGACAGTTTTTGTCACGATCGTGAATTGGGTTTTATCGGCGCTCTCCGTACAGTTTTCCCGACACCGCACACTTCTTGTGTCGGAGGCATATCGAAGTCAATGTTAGAAGGCGTGGGTTGAGTCATACGGGTATTTATTTATTTACTTATTTACTTATTTATTGATTTTCTTTGTTTATAATATATATAATTACTTAAATTACGGGTAGCGAGGATTTGGCGAGAATCATTCATGAGGAGTTTCAATTATGCAATCTCTGCCCCTACCTCCGGCGAATGGGACGAACGTTGGCGAGGGCTTTGTGACCGTTTCATATCTTATCTGTATTATTGGATTACCTCCGCGATACATGGATTACTCCATACTCTCAGAATATTACTGTCCGTATGCACACGGATGTGTTACCACACTTTGGGACCCATACCACAAACGGGAGCGAGGTGAGCATAACGAGGTTGAAGAAGGCATTGGGGAGTGCTTCTTCTACTTTTGACACAATCTTGAAAAAGGCTCATAAGATCTTCGATATCCAACTAAAAATATCAAACGGGGTATGAATAGATCAAAGACCCGAACTCAATTGATTTGAGGACCCGTAATATGTATCACAACATATTGACTAAAGTGTCAACGGAAGCCTTGCGCATTATCGAGACAAGAGCGGGGTCGACTTGAGAAAATCAAGCGGGGTCGTAATGGGGGTAATGTCATCACCGAGGATGCTGCGGGTGTTACTACGGGCGAACACATGGACTTCCATGTAGTCACGAGATTGCAAGGATAGAGAGGGCTGTGGGGGACGGATTGAGGCGGCCTCGATTCATGATTTTTGGAAGAAGTTGGATATTGAAGTAGACAACCCTCCATCTCGAGCCTTCAATAAATAAAGACAATTTTCAAGCTATGTTGAATAAATTTGAGAAAGCACACGAACCGGTAAGGAGAAAGTTATTCAAAACGATGGAAGAAGGGCTAAATCACCAAACAAGAGATGCTTACGAGCCGAGATCATATTTCAAAGGCGAATAAACCCCGGACCGGAAGTTCCAGGAAGAACCGTCGGATTGGGAGCATACTAACAACTTTTTCGAGTCCCAGATTACACCATCCTCGACTAGCAAAGGGTATAGATCTTCATTCATTTGTGGCTCACATTTCAATTAAGTTCTTGATGTATTTGATTTGCATGTTGATAGTATGAATGCTTCTCACTCTTTTCTTTGCCCTATTTCAGGTCTAGATCTGCATTCATTGCATCAACCCAAGCGAGTTCGGAGTCCACGCACAAATGGAAATCAGCTTCAGAACCCACAGCATCTACCCCTGCTAGTACTCCTACGTCTCATCCACCACTAGCTGCTTCCGGTCGTGGGGAGAGGACGGGAGTCGAAGGCGAGGTCGAGGGCGAGGTCGAGGACGAGGACGGGATCAGGGTCAGGGTCGTGGAGAGGGAAATGGACAGCCCAATCACACTAGTATATACAGCTCTAAGTATTTGAGGTCTTTTCCACCTTTCATTATCCCATATATTGGAGGCATCACAGATGTGGCATCTGATGGACATTGTGGCTATAGAGCCGTAGCAGCACAGATATTCGGAGATGAGGAGATGTGGGCTCAAGTGCGCTCAGACTGTTACCATGAGGTGAATGCTCGCCAAGACCTTTATCAAAGAGTTCTAACTTGGATAAATGTAGATGAACTCTTACGTAGGATTGCTTGCTATGTCTGGCCGGCGCCGGACGCTACTTATTGGATGGACCTTCCAGATCTTGGGCACATCATTGCCACGAGGTATAATGTGGCATTCATTTCGTACTCGGCTAGCGGCGGCAGCTTATGTCTTCCAGTGACTGTACCCGGCGGGAGTAGGACCACCGATAAACACGGTTGTGGTGGGACAAGTGAGAAACCATTTTATATTGGTATGATACTTAAGCTGTCTCATCTATATTTGTAATATTTAAGTGTCTTACTTAAATTCGTTGTATTTAAGCATTATTACTTTTCGCATTTTGCACATGTCGAGCAATGATTACCCAATTCCACCACCACCGAACACTTGGAGGGAACACGTGATCCAAGCGCAAGTCAACCGATCCTCCAATACCGAGATAGGATAGCGGCATTTAATAAACTCTATGATCGGGATACCGATGCAAGAAGAGAAAGATTACGTAGGGGATAGTATATGTGTAATGGTTTTGAATTATATGCTTATCCTTGTTAACACTTTTATGAATGTTTGGATGTTTGAATTATATGCTTATCCTTGTTAACACTTTTATTTCGTATACAATTTTTCATCGGTATGACTTTGGTCTTTGTTGTTATTCTTGATGTGTCTCGTGTAGATCCACACGAGACACATCTCGTGTGGATTTACACGAGATGTGTCTCGTGTGGATCTACACGAGATGTGTTTCGTGTGTATCCATACGAGACACATCAGCAACAGCACCAGCACCAAGTAAACAACAACACCAAATAAACAACGGCAAGCAACACAATCGGACAATGGCAACTATCCATTTCATACTCGCATCTGTCAATACCAAATAAACAACACCAAATAAACAACAGCAACAAATCCATAACTCCATATTCAGTACTACAAATCCATAACTCCATAAACAACAACAATACAATCAGTATACCATTACAACAACAACTATCCATTTCCTACAGAAAATAAATCCAACTCCATAATCGGTACTACAAATATGCAAAACTCCATAATCAACAATACATAAATGCGACCTCCTACATGAGACGACCTAAACCCTCGTGTGCCCGTCTAAGTATATCTACAGCGTACTCGGGGAGACTCGCATACGTCACTAATGGAAGTATGAGATCTGCGATCGCTACTGACCCCAGGCTGCGGTGGAACATCAACTGGGGGAGGTGGGGGAGGTGGAATGTCAACGGGAGGATCGTGTATCGGATTAGATATCCGAACATGACTCCTAGCCGAGAAACCACTCCATATAATCATCGATCACGGGAGAAGATGTAGTATCTAGTGGTGGCCCCCATCGGGGAACGGGCTGAACTCATGCATGTCGAACAACACCCACCCGTCCCAAAAATCATCTCCGTCACCATACTCCTTTTGGTATCCCTTCGACCCTTTGACAAAATACATCTCGTAAGAGTCACGGGGGCCGTGCAGGGATCCTCTGCTGAGTACCGAGCGCACAGTAACACGATCGGGCATATACGCCTCGGTGATGTCACAAAAGCGTATAACCCCACGAAGTGTGAAACCGGCGGAATCGAGTCCGCTCGATACCATAAGGAGTCCAAGCAACCCGTGAGTAGACTTTGTTAGGCGAGTCTACATAATAACGGAGGGAGTGTAACAATTTGAAACAGTTTTAATATGAATAACTCACCCTATCAACATGCATCTGTCAAGAGTGCGGCGATGCTTTGCACTAGATGATCCAATGCCCTCCCGAGCTGCATCGGCACGTGACCATCTACGGGCTCTCGGCTGCCCCTGGCACCGGTGCGGGTCGAGAAAGTCGCCGGAAATCCGGAAGTACTCGTATATCCACCCCGAGATGTATGTAAAAAGTATTAAATACTAATCAAATGCAACATGTAATTACGGGGAGTCGACGAGTAATAAGAAAGTGAGTAGAGTAAGATGTACCTCTAGCGGTGTCGCACAACCACCCATCTGCTTGCATCCGGATACGGACGCCTTCCCCAACTCTCGGTATAAATAAGCCAATGTAGGCGATCCCCGGGAGAGAGTGGGGAGTCTCTCAAGATCCATGCATAAAGGAAGGTAGAGCTGCAGCACCTTATCACGACTCTTGTCCACGAACATCGTGGAACCCGAGAAGGTGCGGGATATACGCAGAAGCACGCCGGGCATCGATCATGTGCGGTATACGGGAAGAAAAGAGACGCCGGACATCCTTTAATAAGTATCCGGTGCCGCCCAAAAGCGAGGTGTCTACGATGCCGGATAGGTCGAAGCTTTGGATCCGGATGCTTCGAAACAGGTGCACCTACAGTGATACACAGTAAATTGAAGATGAAATAACACATTTTAGTACAAGAGATGAATGTAGATAGTTAATATAGTCTTGAAATTGATAATATATAACAACATACCCGAGGATATGAGATACGTCGTGTAACGTAATGGTCATCTCCCCACGGCATGTGGAACGAGTTAGTCTCGGGAGACCACCGTTCCAAAAATGCCGTCATCGGCGCGTGGTTAGGCCTACGGAATGGTGGCATCGTGCATTCTTGGATGCCCGATGCATCAACGAGGGTCGGCCGGGCTCTGTCGATAGCCTCCCGAGATCGGCACGCTTGAACACTGTTTATTCCAAACAAAAAATATAATCAATACTCGAGATCGAGAAAAGTACGAGATGTATAATTAATGGAATATTTAGAGTGTGTGCCAAACAACTTCAAGATTTTAATAAATTAACATAAATGATTATCTTACTTTTGCAGAATCTTTGCAGTCTCGTATGAAAAGTCACCGGCTGACTCACTAGTGGCGTCCCTCCAAATCTCTCGGGCTCTGTGATCACCAAACCCGTATATAAGTGAAACATTTTACGGGCCGCCACCTGGGTCACTCTGAGATCTGCCCATGATGGTGGCTCCTCCTCACCCGCACCCCTGCCTCCTCCCCGTCCCCGCCTCTAGCCACATCCCTCCCCCGTCCCCCTCCCATGCCTCAAAGGTCTAACATCATGTATCTCCTCCTCCTCCTCCTCATCATCATCGCATCATCCCTCCCTCCTCCTCCTCCTCCTCATCATCATCGCATCATCCCTCCCCTCCTCCTCCTCATCCTCCTCACCACTATCATCAGAATCAGTGGATGCCTCATCACCTCCTACATCCTCCTCATCACTATCATCAGAATCAATATCAGTCTGCTCAGTCTCAAGATCAGCCCCACGCACGATAGTCCTATCATGTATACTTTTGCTGCGTTTATCTACCGTAGCTGCCGTCTCGGCCTTCCTCTTTCTATTGGACGCGGTCATACGTTCACGTGCCTACAAAAAATCAAATAAGATACAATAAATTAGCTATTTAGCATTTATAACTGACTATGAACGATGCAAAGGAAAAAGAGTGGACACTGGGCACTTCTCGTGTGAACTCACACGAGATTCATCTCGTGTGAACTCACACGAGATGCATCTCATGTGAGTTTACACGAGAATCTCTCCAGTTTGGTTATTATCAAAGAAAGAACGTCGAAATCAATTGAAGAAACCAGTTCATGAAAGACGTCCAAATCAATTGAATCAATCAAGCAAAAATTAGACATTGGGAATGTAAAATTAGGTTTAAATTACGTTCAAATTGCATTACCTTCTTCACGGGCAAGGTGGTAGAAGTGGAGGCGGCGGCGATGGCAGTGGTGGTAGCGGCGGCGGAAGCTCCAGCAGGGACGGCCGGAATTTTTACTCGAGCCATTCTTCGTCGTCGTGGTGTGTACTGAGAGAGAGAGAGCGAGGGAGAGGAAGAGCCTGTGTGTTTGATTGAATTTGAAATGAAAAAAAAAAAAAAATTATATATAAATGGGTAATTTGGTAAATTGCGTTGGCCGTGTATTTTGAGGGAGAGGAAGGGGCCGTGTATTTATGTATATCCAGTTCAACTAGTCCAACATTTTGATGGGTGCTTATTATACACGCCCTTTGATTGTAAACAAACCGTAGGAAACACAATTTAGGATTTTTTCAAAACTTGAATTTCTTATTGATTGATGTATATGAGTTACAATTGAGAAGAAAAAGAAATTTATTCGCCAAAAACTTGTAAAAAACGCGTTTTTTGTTAACTTAAAAAAAAACGTATTTTACCGTCTTCATCTATAATCTATAAGTAGTTAACACAAACAGTTAACACAGCCCTCTCTCTATCCGGAATTACTTTCTCTCTTCTCTCTCTCTATACGCAAAGGAGCCCCTGCGTCTTCTTCTTCTCCAAGCCCAACCTCCATTGCCGGACCAAATCCCTCAACCAAGCCTCTTCCCCACCGGCGACCTCAACCAAACCTAATTCTCCCTCAATCCAAGACCAACGCCAATTCCCTTCACCCAAATCAATCGGCGACAACCACATTCTTCTTCAATCAATCCCTCTCCGATCTCTAATCCAACCGGCGACCTAATCTCTTGCAATTTCTCTCTAGACCAACACCGGCGTCCTCTCCCCTGCGCCAAACACGTTCACCCGTCGACAATTTCTCCTCTGTTCCAGATGCAAGTCCGTTCAACACACCTACAATTGCAATTGCCGTCTTCCTCTGTTCCAGATCCTAGGCCGTTCAACCGAGATTAACGATTAGAGAGAGAAGGTTCTCTCAGAGAGATTGATTTGCGTTTAGTGAGAGAGAGTTTGATTTGCCGTGTTATTTACGTGCCAGTGTTAGGGAATTTATGTGCCAGTTTTAGTGTAAATTAATGCCAGTTTATAAGTATTTGAGTACCAGTTTGAGAATTTGATGCATTGGTGGACTGGGTAATTAGATGCCAGTGTATGTGTTTTGGAGTGCCAGTCCATGTATTTTGGAGTGCCAGTTAGTGTATAATAGAGTGCCGGTAAGTGTGTAAACGAAAGTGTCAATGTATTTTTTGAATGCCAGTTCTTGTAATTTTGAATGTCAGTTCATGTTTTTTTGAATGCCAGTTCATGTTTTTTTGAATATCAGCAAAAATAATTATCAGTGTTTTTGAGTGCCAGTATATGCATTTTTGAGTGCCAGTAAATGTGTTTTCAAATGCCAGTCCATGTATTTTTGAATGCCAGTGCTTGTATTTTTGAGAGCCAGCAAAAATATTAGTGTAACAAAGTGTCAGTGTTAGTGTAACAGAGTGCCAGTGTAAAGAGTGGCAGTTCATGTATTTAAAAGTGCCCGTGTAAAAAGTGCCAGTTTCATGTTTATAAAATGCCAGTATGAAATCACTGGTCATTTGTAATATTAACACTGGCATTTATCATGGTTGCCAGTAATTACAAAAATGCCACCGTTTATTTTGAACATGGTTGCCAGTAATTACAAAATTACCACCGTTTATTTTGAAAACACGTTTTTCCTTATCTTAAGAAAAAACTAGTTTTTTATAAGATCAACTCAATTTATTCTGATCAGAAGATTAATTTTCTAAATAATAAATCAAACAAATCGTACAGGAAAAGGAAACTAAATTACGCCAGATTTGATCCTAGGTGGTCGCTCACTGGGACCTGGGCGCTTTCCCACTTGTACAGAGATTTCAGCGTTGTTGAGTTTTGATTCTGGGCGGTCGCCAACTTGGCTTGGGCGGTAGCCCAATTGTACAGAGGATTCAGCGTCGTTGGGTTTTGGAGATGGGCGGTCGCCAACTTACACAGGAATAGTAACCGATTCTTCACACCCTCCCTCAAGTTGAGCATGAGGATTGAGAATGCCCAACTTACTAACAAGTAAATCAAAATGTTGCTTTTCAAGTGCTTTAGTAAAAATGTATGCCAGTTGCATTTTAGTAGGAACATAGGAAGGAGAAATAAGACCATCCGAAATAGCATCACGAACAAAAAGCCAATCTATCTCAATGTGCTTTGTCCATTCATGAAAGACAGGGTTCTTAGAGATACCTAGAGCCGACTGACTATCGCAAAAGATATGAATCGCCTTGGGATGATGAACACCAAGACTCAGCAATAAACCTTTCAACCATTTCAATTCACAGGTAAGGGCCGCCATAGAACGGTATTCGGCCTTAGCAGACGAACGAGATACAGTGGTTTGTTTCTTCGTCTTCCAAGATATGGGAGAATGACCAAAAACACAAGCCATCCAGAGAGCGAGCGTCGAGTAATAGGGCAAGCGGCCAAATCCGAATCACACCATCCTTGTAGCGTGAGCTCACTATCAGCACGAAGAAGGATACCCTGACCAGGTGTGCTTTTGAGATAACGAACAACTCGCAATGCCGCATCCCAATGATCCTTGCGAGGTTCCTTCATAAATTGCGATAAAATATGAACCGAATATGCCAAATCTGGACGGGTAACTGCTAAGTAAATGAGACGACCAACCAATCGTCTATAACATTCTGGATCATCCAGAATATCACCAGTGGCAAGACCAAGTTTATGATTCGGTTCAATAGGAAAGCAGGATGGCTTTGCACCCAATAATCCAACCTCGGATATAATGTTCAAGGTATACTTGCGTTGGCACAGAAATAGACCAGAGGAGCTACGAGCAACTTCAATGCCCAAGAAATACTTCAAGTAGCCAAGGTACTTCATCTTAAAACATTCACTTAGATACTTTTTGAAAGACTGTAAGGCAGCGAAATCGTTCCCAGCTATAATAAGATCGTCAACATACACAAGAATATTCATATGAATCGTACCTTTTGTGAACGTGAACAGGGAATAATCAGAATAAGACTGCAAGAATCCATAGTGCTTCAAGGAAGCCACCAGCTTAGCGAACCAACAACGCGGGGTCTATTTCAGGCCATAAAGAGATTTTCGAAGGCGACAAACCATATTAGGCTGATTGGATTGAAAGCCCGGAGGAGGTTTCATGTAGAGCTCTTCCTGAAGATCACCATGCAGGAAAGCGTTATGCACATCCATTTGATGCAGTTCCCAATTCTTTGAGGTAGCAATGGCAAGAAAGGTTCGAACGATGACCATTTTGGCCACATGAGCAAAATTTTCCGTGTAGTCAATCCCTTCTTTCTGATGATTACCAAGAACCACCAATCGAGATTTAAGCCGTTCAACAGTACCATCAGACTTGTACTTAATCCGATAAACCCACTGGCTACTCAGAGCACGCTTACCATACGGTAGAGGAACCATAGTCCAGGTGCCATATCTTCCAAGGCACGAAATTCAGCCTGCATAGATTCCTTCCACCCATCTTGTGACATTGCCTCGCGAAAAGTCCTAGGCTCTTTAGCCAAGGTAATAGCTGCAAGGAAGTTACGATATTTCACAGAAAAACTGTCACAATTTATATAGTGGGCTATAGGATAAGGAGTACCTGAGGAGCCGACTGGAGTGGAGTGCTCGGGGGATGGACTAGAAGTAGTGACGATGGCTTGGCAATGTAGTCCCGAAGAAGAACGGAGGGTACTTTCGTACGCATGCCCCTCCCTAAAGCATCTTGCTCAGATGGAGAGGTGTCTATCGTAGAAGCAGGTGAGACCTCTGTAGAGGTAATATCTACAGAAACTGCTGGAACACGATCAGGTACTTCTGCAGGAGCCACTGTCAAAGGTTCAGAGAAAATATCTTCCATATCCGGATAATCAAGAAAGGCAAAATCAGCCTCTTGGTTAAGAGTCTCTACAGAATTCGGAGAATGAGGCACTGACGATGAATCATTGTAAGGAAAATTGGTCTCAAAGAACTTCACATCCCGGGAGACAAAAAATTTTCTTTCTCTCTAGATCGAACAACTTCCACCCTTTTTGCTTAGAGGGTAGCCCACAAATATACATTTTCGGCTACGACTGCCAAACTTATCTCCCTTCGCCTTCTGATTATGGGCATAACACAAGGAACCAAAACCCCGAAGAGAGTCAAAGAAAGGTAATTTTCCGAACAGAACCTCATAGGGAGTCTTATTGCCTAAGAGGGGAGTGGGAGTCCGGTTAATCAAATGAGCAGCAGTAAGAACTGCTTCTCCCCAAAATAAAATCGGTAAATGAGCCTGAAATCTAAGCGCTCTAGCAACATTCAGAATGTGACGATGCTTTCGCTCGACTCGACCATTTTGTTGAGGGGTACCAACACAAGATGTTTGAAAAGTAATGTCAGTGGAAAAGAAATAATCAATCATGCAATTAAATTCAGTACCATTATCAGATTGAACAACCTTAATTTTCTGAGAAAACTGACGTTCTACCATTGCAATGAAAGCCATAAATATACAAAAAAACTTCGGTTTTATCGACTAACAAATAAACCCAAACAGCTCGAAAAAATCATCCACTAAAGTTAAAAAATACCGTGCACCACAAGAAGAATGAGTGTATGCACCCCACAAATCACAATGAACCTTCTCAAAAATTCTAGTGGACTTATGGTCACTAACAGAAAAACTATCTCTAGATTGTTTAGCCCGAAAACAAGTATCACAAGGTTTAGGTAAACTGCCAGAAGTATTATGAACGGAGGGAAGAAGCTTTACTACATTCTCGGAAGGGTGCCCCAAGCGATTATGCCACAGCCCTAACATAGAAGGTGATCCGATAACAGAGACATTATATGCTGAAGATGTGCCGCGAAAGTAGTAAAGTCCATCCCGCCTAACACCCATTCCAATCAGGTTCCTCGACAGGTCCTATATAGCACACACAGATGAGTTAAATTGGACAGTGCAGTGAATATCGTCAGATAGTTGAGAAACTGAAATTAAATTGCAGCTTAAATTTGGAATAAAAAGAACATGAGAGAGAGTAGTGGTGTCCGTCAGACGAACGAATCCCTCTGTATGAGCCAAAACCGATGACCCATTAGGCAAACCGACAGGACAAGCCGGTATAGTTCGAGAATTAAGAAGACACGAGGCATTTCTGGTTACATGATTTGAAGCACCTGTATCAATTATCCATGAAGTCGAATCAAACTTACCATGGAGACGATCATTTGAGATTTGGGAATTATCGACAAGGCTTGCGCTAAAGCCCGCTATCGTCACCAGAATGAAGAAGAAGAAGCCACGTAGGGAGATCCTACAAAGAATGCACTCGCCAGCAGCAATGTGGCCACGATCCGGTGTAGTTGTAGTTTCGATGCTTCCGCGAGAAGAACCCCTACCTCGCCCATTTTGCGGACGACCACCGCCGCGAGCATTGGATTTGTTGCGTTGCTCAATCCACCAATCCGGATATCCATGCAATTCAAAACATGTGGTACTATCATGACCCGTCTTCTTACAATGAGTACATGTGAGATAGGATTCATCAGGGTTGTCGCGACCACGAGCTCCACCAGTACGAACAGCAAAACTAACCGCATCTTCAAGAACAGGTTTGGCAAGACGAACCTGCTCATCCTGAGCCACCAATTTATATGCCCTGTCAAGACCAGGAAGAGGATCCATAGATAAAACATTGGTGCGAGTATTGGCATGATACTTGGAATTCAAACCCATAAGGAATTGATGAAGCTTGCCTATCTCTCTGCGATCCGCATGTTGTTAAGCAGCCGTGCAGTTGTCACAACAAGTGCAATTAATCAAAGGTTCATGGCTATGGAGTTCTTCTCACAACCCAGTTAATTTGCCAAAATATGTGGCCACCGACATACTCTTAGTTTACTCGCAACGAGCAATAGATGCCTTCAATTGTTGAATATGTGGACCGTCAACCACAGCATACCGATTTTTGAGAGAGTCCCATAAACGTTTAGCATCTCTAAATTTCGAGAGAGTGATTTTAACGTTAGATTCAATAGTATTCATGATCCAAGAAATCAACATGGCATGAATAGTATTTCAATCAGAGGTGGTGCAGGGAAGAACAAGTTGAGTAATCGTACCATCTAGAAAACCAAATTTCCGGCGAGCTGTTTGCATATCGCTGGCCCAATCATCGTAATTTTCACCATTGAAACGAGTAGGAGTAATAAAATCTCCTGGCCTATCCTGAGGACAAAGGTAAAAAGGAGAATTGAAATCGATTTTAGGGGGATTATTGACGATACCATCGTTCCCCGCCATGGATTTAGACTTGTGTATGATGCCGCTCTGATACCATGTAGGAAAACAATTTAGGGTTTTCCCAAAAACTTGAATTTCTTATTGATGTATCTCTGAATATATATGAGTTACAATTGAGAAGGAAAAGAAACCTATTCTGACCAGGAGATTGATTTTCTAAATAATAAATCAAACAAATCGTACAAGAAAAGGAAACTAAATTACGCCAGATTTGATCCTGGGCGGTCGCCCACTTGTACAGAGGTTTCAGCGTTGTTGAGTTTTGATCCTGGCGCGGTCGCCCACTTGGCCTGGGCGGTCGCCCAATTGTACAGAGGATACAGCGTCGTTGGGTTTTGGAGATGGGCGGTCACCCACTAGGCCTGGGCGGTCGCCCACTTGTACATGAACAGTAACCGATTCTTCACACAAACACACCCTTTTCTTAGTTAACTCTCCATTTTTTCAGGATTTCGAAACTGCTATAACCACATTTTACTGAATTTCAAACAACGACGTATAAAAAATTTATACATAATATAAATAGTGCACTATAATATAAATGAAAAGAGAGTTTTCACATTATTGAGTAGAACTTTTATACGATATTGTTTTATTTTTACATCACATTTTATTACAAAAATCCATTTTTATATCCATTCAAAAAAATTATATTGTGTAATGTTGGGGTATAAATGGTTAAGTGATAAGTGTCTATTTTATAGACACTTATATGATAAATATGTACTTTATTTAGTTTAGTTTTAAATCATTTTAATATAATTTAGCTCAAGGCCTATATAAAGACATACATTCAGAAGATTTAGACATCCAGAATTTTGTGTAAACATAATCTAGCATAAATTACATTCCAAAACATCGTTTAATTCTAAGATTCATCAATTGTTCTTAGAGTTCTTATACTTGAAAATTTTGAAAATCAATACAAGTTTGAAGGTTTATTTTACAACCATTATCTATCGATCAATTATAAGAATAAGTATATCTCTCCCTTATCTATTATCTCATGCTTTATTCTTATCTCCTTGTTATTATAATGTTAATGGCTTGTGAGTAATCCTCCTAATTATTGGGGTTGGAAACTCAACCTCGTGTGTTCATCATTTTAATCATGCTTCTTCCTTCATCTCATAAATAAATTTTCTTCATATCATTTTTAATTCATATAATTTGGAGACGTGCTTACTTATATGAGTTTAGTAAATCAAGAAATGGACTTAGCCGTGAATCTTGATTAACGAACCATATGAATTAAACTATACACTATTAATCATGAGAGTAAATTAATTGCCTAGGGATGATCTTTAATTGGAAAATACGTGGAATTTAACATGAACTTAATGGGTTTTGGTTAATGAATGGAACCATAGAGAGAAAGGCCATGTTAATCTTAAAATACTTGTGCTATACTTGCTTGATCACGAGAAGTTAGCACGAATAGCGTACTATCCTTGATTTTTTATGAAACCTTTTGCCTGAAGCATGATTATTTGTTGATGAATGCATGATTGTTCGAGTCCCAATCCCGAGAATATCTCCATCTTATAAAGCTCAATTCAATTTAGAGTAGTTTGCCTTAATCTAGATATTCATAATAAAAACAATTTCCCCCGACCAACTTTTATTTTTACTTACATAAAGCGAATATTTTACATAGTAGACTTTGTCCTCGTGGGATCGACCCGCATTTGCCTTCATCTCTATTACAACACACCGTGCACTTGCAGATAATAAACTAAGCCGATAGGTTTTGGCTTAACAAGTTTTTGGCGCCGTTGTCGGGTACAACAATTTACTTTTTGATATTTGCCTTTATTATATATCTTTTTCTTATTTTTGTTTAACATCTCTTTCAAAGATTTGTTATCTTTGAATACTTTTTAGGTATCCTTAGAGTTTATTAAAAGAACCCGGACCTTTCTTGAATAATTTGATCCGGAGCCCGAAAGAACATTTCGTGAAAGACTAAGAAAACTAAAGGAAGTATTAAAGATGACGGAACGAGAACCTAAAACACCACCACCTAGAACCCTATGGGACTTTGTCAATCCAAGTACCCCGAAAACTAGATCACCAATTGTTGTACCAAATGGCGATGCGGTCAACTTTGAGATAAAGCCGCAACTACTATACATGGTTATGAATAATCAATTCAGCGATTCGGCGTTTGAAGATCCTCACCTCCAAGTGAAATCTTTCTTAGAGTATTTTGACACCACCCCATTGCCGGTGTTACACTGGAGGCTATAAGGATGTGCCTATTTCCTTTCTTTTCGAAGGATAAGGCGAAACAATGGCTAAACTCGGTCCCCCAAAAATTCCTTGACAACATGGGACCAAGTGCAAGAAGCTTTCCTTGGGCGTTTCTTTCCTACAAGCAAGATGGCTCAAATCCGGACTAAAATCACTAATTTTAGTCAAAAAGGAGACTAATCACTATTTGACGCTTGGGAGAGATATAAAGAGCTAAGGATGTGCCCTCACCATGGACTTGAGAAATGGGTGATAGTGCACACATTTTACAATGGTCTCACATTCAAAACAAGGGAGACCGTTGATACCGCCGCAGGAGGAGCATTGATGAACAAGGTAGTAGATGAGGCGTACGATTTGATCGAAAACATTGCCTTGAACCGTTATCAATGGTCCAATGAGAGGGAGCAACCGCAAGAGACACTAGGTAAGTATAACGTTGATGCTGTTACTCTTTTGTCTTCTAAGGTTGACATGCTTTTAAAGAAGTTTGAAAACTTGAATGTAAATCCCATGACCAACGTTAATGTTGTATGTGAACTATGTGGGTCAAACTCACATAGTGTTGAAGGTTGTGATTTGCTTGACACTATCTCTAGTGAGCAAGCCAATTTCATTGACTCTTATGGGCAAAAGGGTAGTATGTATTCAAACACATACAATCCCGAATAGAAAAATCACCCCAACTTTTCCTATAAGAGTAACAATGGTTTAAGCCCGCAACCCTTTACACAACCACCGAGATTCACACAAAAGAATTTCAATGCTAATTTCAATGCTTACCTTCCCCCTAAATCAAAGTTGTATCTTCTAATGGACTTTATTGTTGATACTAAAAATGCACAAGAAAAGACCAACAATAAGTTTAGGGAATGTTTTAAGCAATTAAATGCTAGGTTTGATAATTTAGCCGCTCACAACAAAATGTTTGAAAATTAACAAGCTCAACAGGCCAACATTTCACATAGACCACAAGGGAGTCTTCCCGATCAACCACAAAGGTCCAATGAGCATGTTAATGCAATAATCACTAATGTTAGTCCAACCCCACCGATGGTTGAGACTAATGAAGAGATTGAGAAGGGAACGGAATCCCCTAGGCTCACTTGAAACTTTGACCCACCAATATCATACCCCCAAAGATTGACCGAAAGAAAAGTAAATAAACAATATGCCGAATTTTTAGATGTTTTGGATTCAATAAATGTTAACATTTCATTTTCTGATAATGTGCAACAAATGCCCTATTATGCAAGATCTTTAAAATAATTACTTGCAAGTAAGAGGAATTTAGAAGAATTTGAAAACGAGACCTTAGCGGAAGATGTTAGTGCCATTTTGCAAAAGAAACTTCCCCAAAAACTTAAAGATTTCAGCACTTTTTCAATACCTTGTAGCATTAGTAGATGTAACATAGATAATGCAATGCTTGATAGGAGCTAGTGTTAGCCTAATACCATTATCGGTAAGCGAGAAATTCGGTGTGGGGGAAATCAAACTTATCACCATTTCTCTCCATTTAGCAGGCCGCTCTATACAATACCCAATCGGTATTATGGATAGCATGCCTTGTCGAATGGGGAACCAAATCATCCCTGTCGACTTTGTTGTTCTCGAGATAGAGGAAGATCACCAAATTTCGGTCATTTTAGAAAGACCTTTTCTTGCCACCGCTGGAAAAATAATAGATGTGAAGAATGGTGCTCTCTCTAAATGTTCGAAATGAGAAGGTTGAATTTAATGTGCAAAATCTCGAGAACCCGTGCCATGAAGTTGACACCCTTAAAAATGACAGCAAAAAGAGTGAAGAATCACAATCCAAGGATTCAATGATAACAAATAAAAAGCCCTTAGATCATAGTGATATAAAAAGTGTGCACCCTAAGAAACATATTAAGGTTGAAAAATTAAATGGTAGGGTACCTAATAAGAAAAGCACATCGGGATGGCGCATATGCATCGACCATAGAGACCTAATCACACCAAGGGGCATGAAATGGTGAGTTGTTAAAATTAACAGACCATCACAATACCATTTATCGCTCATTTCAATTGAAAGAGAGGGGTCACGCTAATGACCATAAACAAGCATCGTCGGTATGGTAAACCGATAGATTATTTAATTTTTATTGTTATTATTATTATTATTATTATTATTATTATTATTATTATTATTATTATTATTATTATTATTATTATTATTATTATTATTATTATTATTATTATTATTATTTGTATCTTTCTAACTTTTGTTTTGAAGGTTTCTTTTAAAAAAATAAAAATAAAAAATATGATTATCCCCCATGATGATATTGTGTTCATTGCCTACTAGATGCCATGATAATTCATCTTCTATCTCATAATTTCATATCATTTATTGTTTGAAAATTTTAGAAAATGAACCTTAAAAGTATACTAGAAAGTATATCATAAATTGATAACGCTAATAAATTTTACTTTGGGAAGCAATGTTGATTTATGAAACTTTTGAATTTGTCGGGCACTTGGATAGACTTCTTCCACTAAAAAAGATATGTTTAGAAGTTTTTGAATATTTCTCATGAATTGTTCAACTTGTAACTTAGATTTTATTTTCCTTCCTATAAACTCATCAGTTGATGCACTTTTTGAAACATTCCCCTTTCCCGTATCACTTTTAAGGCTAGTTAAATAAAAAGTGCACATATCTTGTTAAAAGCTCTCTAATCAAAAATCAAAATGTAAATCATTAGTAGAGTGTGATGTTGTAAAAATAAGATGCATTATGTTACTTTTCAAAAGTCTTTAAGGACTTGTATCGTTATCCCTTTTTAAAAGGTGATTCATTTTTTGCTAGCCTTGTGTTTCCCAATTCCACTTTTAATTCAAATTGTATGTCAATTGGTACTTTCTAAGTTAGGAAAATATGATCTTTGTCCTTAATGGAACATTTCATCCATCCCATTTAATTAAGTATCTAAACTTAAAAATTTTATTGTTCACCTAGCATTTGAAGTAAAAAAAATTCTTTTTAATGTCCATCCATTGTTGATACAAAAATTCATTTCTATCACTATATCATTCTTATGCTTACACCTAGTAGGATTCATTAGTAATATATAAATTTATATTTTTTTATTTGCTTTCTAATATCTCTTTAGGATTCTTTTTTTTTTCTTCAAATTTTTTAACTATAAAAGGTATGAAGCAATGGATAGAAAATGATTTGACAACAATCTTATAAAACACTTCTAATAAGGGGACTTTCTTCTTTCTTTTTTTCATTTTTTTCTTATAGCTATTACTCTTTTCTTCTCTAGATTTCATATTTTGTTCTAAACTTTCTTAGGGATAAGCAAGAATTTAAGTGTGGGGGAGTTGATCACTTATATGATAAATATTTACTTTATTTAGTTTAGTTTTAAATCATTTTAGTTTAGTTTAGCTCATATTTATACTTGATTCACGGATTTTATATTTGGTGGTATGTTGTTAGGATAGAACATGAGTTAGGTACATTGTTGGAGTAAAAACGACATAGAATAAAGCTTGTTCATAGTGTTTTTGTACTTGAAATTTTTGAAGATTAATACAAGTTTTAAGGTCTCTTTTACAACCATCACTACCAGAAAAATATGTTTTAGCGGCGAAATAAAGTAGCATTTCCGTCTCTGCAGCGTACCCAGCGGCGGAATTATTCCGTCAGTGGTCCGCCACCGTCAGCGCGTCGCAGCGGTCCGGCAGTTCAATTTCCGCCGGTGTACACCGACGGAAATATTATTCCGCTTGCGTCCACCGGCTAAAATTTTCGTCGCTGAGGTAATTTAATTTAATTAACATTATAATTTCAGCGATGAAAATTTCCGCCACTGATTTATTTAATTTAATAAAATTCTAAATACAGCGACGAAATATTCCGCATGTGTATTTAAAATCAGCGATGGGATATTCCGCCGCTGTATTTAGAATTTTAATTAAAATAGAATAAATCAGCGACGAAAATTTCCGCCACTGATTTTAAATACAGCGACGGAATATTCCGCCGCCGGTGTAATTTTAAATTTTAATTTCACCGGCGGAATATTCCGTCGCGGTATTTAATATTTTAATTAAAATAAAATAACTCAGTGACGAAAATTTCTGCCACTGATAATGCAATAAATAAAAAAATAATAATCAATAATGTCAATTATAATATTTTTTGTACCTGTTTTTGTACCTGATATAACAATTGATATCAACTATAAAACTATAAATCTAAAAATCTTAGAAATTACTTAAACTTTATTACAACAAATTAAATACCAAATGTTATTACAAATTCAAATAGTACAAAATTGGGACATCACAAATTAAAGTACAATACCAAATCGGGGTTCACAAAATCACAACGGGGAGGGCGAGGGAGATTGGAAAAGATTCCTGGCAATAGAGTCAGAAGGGGAGCCGGTATTCAAGTGCGTGTGGGAATACCCATGATGCTGCATACTCTGCATCTGGCCATCAACAACTCAAATCGACGCTCTGTATCCTCCCGATACTGCGCATCCGAGCGTCTCTCCTCAGCCAACCTTGCCTCTGTCTCCTCCCGATACTCCGCAGCTAAGCGTCTCTACTCAGCCAAGCTTGCCTCTAGAGAGGAGATCCTCGAAACATACTATACTGAGGATCGGGTCTGATTATATTCGAGCGACGGCCGGTCGACGACGATGGGCATTGCAGCCCGCGATCCCCCGTCCCTAACACTCGGTCTCCTTTCTTTGGATGTCAATCTGAGGCGACCGCTGACCGCTTGCCAAACTTCAGGCACGAATGGAATGGACTGGCCGGGAGGAGAACCTTCGGGAGTAACGGCGACATGATATGTATTCTGTCAAAATAAAACAAACAAATATAATTATATACACAATATACATAAATAAATTTACATATTCAAAAGCAAGTCTTTTAATGATAGTTTACTTAAAAACGTCGATGCAGATCGATCATCAACCCACTGCGAAGGTTGATCGGCGGATGTAGGAGTTCTAACATGCGTGCTAACGAACACATCCACAAAACCGACATCGGAGCCATGTTCCCTTTGCTATAATCATTAAAGTAAAGTCACGATTCACCGAATAGATTACCAAATAATAAGGATGCATTTAAAGTTTCACCGACTGCTTATGTTGAAAATATTGACTATGAAACCCTAGTTCCCATTACTTAAGGATGCATTTACAATTAGATACTTTCATGATTCACCGAATAGAATACCAAATAATAACAAACACTTATTTTGTGACTAGTAATTCGGCTGCAACAAAACTTTAAAATGGTCCCATTTAGAAGTAGCCACATGCCTATTGTTCTCTGATTTTCTGCTAACTCTCTAAGGTCCCTACAGTTCCTGATGTCCCTAAGGTTCCTGATGTTTCTGAAGCTACACATGAGTCAAGGAGCATGAAGGAGCTAGCTGCATCTCAAGGAAGTATTCGACCTGATGAAGAGGTACAGCAGAAACCAGCTCCTGCTGAAGCATAAACTGATTTTGTGATCTATTTTTCTAGCATTTGTTTTTATAATATTGTATGTCGATGATATCTTACTCATTGAAAATGATATTCCTGCACTTCAGACTGTCAAATCTTAATTAGGGAAGTGTTTCTCAATGGAAGATATGGGTGAAGCCGCCTACATCCTTGGCATCAAGATCTATAGATATAGATCTAAAAGGATGATTGGTTTGAGTCAAAGTACTTACATTGACAAAGTTCTTAGAAGATCAAGATGGAAAATTCTAAGAGAGGAAACTTGCCAATGGATCATGGTATTACTCTTAGCAAGACTCAGTGTCCTAAGACAACTGGTGAGCGAAAGAGAATGAATGAGATTCCATGCGCTTCAGCTATTGGATCTATCATGTATGCCATGATTTGCACTAGACCTGATGTCTCGTATTCTATAAGCATGACGAGTCGATACCAATCTGATCCTGGTGAAAACCATTGGATGGCAGTTAAGACGATCCTTAAGAAGGACTAAGGATGCATTCTTGGTCTTGGGAGGGATGGAAGATGATCTTATTGTAAAAGGTTACACAGATGCAAGCTTCCAAACTGACAAAGATGATTTTAGATCGCAATTGGGGTTTGTGTTTATGCTTAACGGAGGTACGATTTGTTGGAAGAGATCCAAGCAAAGTACCATAGCCGTTTCTACAACTGAAGCCAAATATATAGCGGCATCCGATGCAGCTAAGGAGGCAGTTTGGATCAAGAAGTTCATTAGTGACTTGAAAGTCATTCCAAGTATCACTAATCTGGTGGAACTTTATTATGACAATAATGGTGCCATTGCGCAAGCAAAGGAACCAAAGTCACATCAACGATCCAAACACATACTTAGACGTTCCACCTCATTCGAGAATTCATAGAAAGAGGAGATGTTAAGATATGCAAAGTATCAACCGATGATAACACAGGGGATCCGCTTACAAGGCCCCTCTCACAAGCAAAGCATGATGGTCATGTTAGGTCCATGGGTATACGACACATGAAATTGGGCCTAGTGCAAGTGGGAGATTGTTGGTATTATGCCCTAGGTGTATATTTATTTTGACTCATAACTAACATCGTTATGTAATCTTCTTTACCATTTATAATAGAGAATGTTTATCTTGAGTATTATATGTTTTACATGTTTATTATAATATTCCGTGTCCCTAGTAAATGTGAATAACTAGTATAAGTTGGTAATGAATAATCATAGAAATGATTATATGCATCGGGATGCACATTACACTTATAGGTACTTGTTGGAGAACAAGGTACTGAACCGACCCATCTATGAGATTTATAACATGATCTATGATCATATATGTCATGATTAAATCTCATGATAGTCGTGTCATTGAAATCCTTAATACCTAAGATTAGCATCGTCTTCCACATGATGAACGTTGTGTTTGATGTAGTCTAACACTATCTTTAATAGGATAGCAATAAGGGCTATGTTGGCACAATTGGATTTTTGTAGGGAAGAATGATAAGTCAAGAAGGGATTTGTCCCTCATAATGAGAGATGTCTGCTTGGGCCCCTTGATGAATAGTGTTGATGAAATGTGTGGCTGCACTTAAGAGATAGATAGAGATCAAATGCACTTGGATTATCAACATATTCGGAATCGAGAAAGCATTGAACAATATAGGTTGATGATGTGGTGGATTTTGTATACATTATTTCCCTAATTTTCAAGATATTTTATCATTATTTTGATGTAATTTAGACTAGTTTTGATGTAATTTTGAGTAAACTATAAATTGGTAAGTTTGTGGGAAATCTTTGTAATTGTGAGACATTTTGAGTGATTGTGTGTGTTCCTGCAAAAGTCAACCGAAGTGGAGGATAAAGTTGTTATTATCAGAAGTGCAGGGACCAAACTGCGAGAAGCTGAAGTTCAAGGATCAAATTACAAAGCAGCAGAGTTCGAGGACCAAAGTGGAAACAAAGGATTTGGAAAATATAATATCACGTGTGTGAAAGGATTTTGGAAAGCAATTTAATTTGAAAAGGGACAAAGAAGTAGTATTAAATTGGGCAGTTCAAAAAGTCAAGTTTCCTAAACCAAGGCTGTGGACATTCACGTGAAGAGGACAATGCATTGACCGGTGTTGACCAAGGCTGAATTAATTGAGGAGTGATTTTGAAAATTAAATATTCATAAGTTTCCAAAAACCAATGGCATTGAATTGAAGCTGACGTGGACCGAGGAGGGATTGGTTTGACCGAGGCAATTGAAGGCTTGGCATGCATTGGAATTGAGGAGGATTATTATTTTGTTTCCTTTTCTTTTTAGTTTCCTTGTAGGTTTATTATTGTTGGTGGGAAACAAGAATAAATACTTGTTTCAACTTCAGTTTTAGTGGTAGACTTTTATTATTATTTTTTTCCTAGAGAGTTGACAACTTTTTATGGAGAACTAAATCCTTTGCTTCGGATTTGAATCCTGAACCGTTTGTTTAATTCAATTGAGGTATCGATTTCTTTATTTCTGAATCCCTATTCATAGTTTTACTTGTTTTAATTGATAAATCGTTTCTAGGGTTTTGAGATTTGATCACCCTCTTTTCCCTTGTAATTGATTTAATGCTAGTTTAATCTTAAGTCTGTGTCAGATTAGAATTTTTCACAAGTAGCATCTTTTGAGATTTATGCACGTGTCGTGGTGAATTAAAAAGGGGGTAAAACTAGGTTTTGATCTATTTGCAAAAGAATAGTGAAATTCTTGATCTTAATTTCTTAAAGCTTCATCAATCAATATTGTGAATCTAGACTGTGTCAGTTAGGTTTAGGTATTGATTAGGGGAATAGGTGAGTGTGTCACTGCTTATAACCATTAATAAGAAAGAAATAGAAATTGAAATATATCCCGGATCAAGTGAATAGGGAGGAAGGGAAAGAAATTATACCGATGATATTGAATTGATAAATGGGGGCGGAAACAAATCTGAAGTACTTCCCGTTAATTGTTTACAACTTAGTTTTTAATTTCTGTTTTAGGAATTTAATTAAAATTAAACAAACCCCCAATCTTGTCAAGTGACAATTGTGCAATCGAATAACCGTTCTTCAGTGGATCGACCCTGGACTTGTTCTAGCTGCAGTTTTTGTAGCCGAGTATAGTCTTGGTATTTAATTTGTAGGCGTGCGACTTCAGACCTATCAAATTTGGGCGCCGTTGCCGGGGAACAGTTTTATTTGTTTGCACTCTTATTCTTTTCTTAATCTATTTCTTTTTCTTTTTTTCTTCTTTCCTATTAATTGCGCTTTATTATTTTTGTTTTCTTGTGGTGTGGAACCTTTTATGGTCCATACCCGTTCTGCTAATCAAATTGTTAGTCCTTTTTGTCCAGAAATTGAAAGATATTTCAGGTATAGGAGAAATTTGTAGCGGAACGAGATGAATAATAATAACGACATGGGTGATAACGGTCTGGAGGTTGTGAACAATGGGGGTTATGGGTCCGTTCCCTATTTCTTTTGGTTTTGTGTACATCTTGCTTGCAGTGGACTACGTTTCCAAGTGGGTCGAAGCGATCCCTACACGCACCGATGATTCTAAAGTGGTGGTGAGTTTTCTTAAAAGTAATGTTGTGTCTAGATTTGGGATGCCTAGGGCCTTGATTAGTGATAGGGAACCCATTTTTGCAATAGGATGGTGGAGGCCTTGGTTAAAAAGTATAATATCACTCATAAGGTCTCTACCGCCTATCATCCCCAAACGAATGGCCAGGCCGAGGTGTCAAACAGGGAAATCAAATCAATCCTCGAAAAGACCGTGAACCCGAACATGAAAGATTGGAGTCTTAGGCTAGAAGATGCTTTATGGGCCTATCGTACGGCCTACAAGACACCTATTGGTATGTCCCCATATCGATTAGTGTTTGGGAAGCCATGTCACTTGCCCGTGAAATTAGAGCACAAAGCTTTTTGGGCGATTAAAAAGTTCAACATGAACTTAGACGGGTCCGGTGAGGAGAGGAAATTACAATTGAATGAACTAGATGAGATCCGGAGAGAGGCCTATGAAAATAATTTGTCTTACAAAGAACGAGCAAAAGCGTGGCACGATAAAATGATCTTATGGAGGGAATTTAAAGTTGGTCAAAAAGTCCTCCTGTTTGACTCCCGCTTGCGCTTGTTTCCTGGTAAATTAATGTCCCGGTGGACCGGTCCCTATTTGGTGAGAGAGGTATTCCCACATGGTGCGGTTGTGATCGCTAGTCTTTCCGGAGACCAAGAGTTTAAGGTAAATGGGCAAAGGTTGAAGCCCTATTTTGATGGGAGTGATGTTGTTGCGGAGGATGTAGAGATGATGGATCTCTACGATCCTAATTATGATTAAGCCATATGCTATGCCGGGGGCATTAATCCCGGCATTTGGTCTAGCTAAAGACGGTAAAGAAGGGCGGCTTATCGGGAGGCAACCCGGGATTTTCATTTCGTTGTTATTTTGGTTATTTTATAATTTATTTTGTTTAGAATTGGTGCTACTAAAGGTATTTTTGTTTTGTGGTGTTGTGCAGAAAAGAGCATGGGAGAGGAGCAAAAAAAAAGACGACCTGTGGCCTAGTTCTTTAAAAAAAAAATTAAAAAAAAAATAAAAAATTTAGAGCCACTGGAATTTGGGAGCGTCGGCTCCAAAACTGAGGGAGCGCCTGCTCCCAATCACGTAAAAAAAAAATTGTGGAGTTTCTGGAAGGAGGGAGCGTTTGGCTCCCAAAAAGGGGGAGCACCTGCTCCAAATTTGGCTAAACCCGACCTTAGTTTCTGTTGAAGGGGAGCGTCCGCTCCCAGGGCCGGGGAGCGTCCGCTACCAAAGTCAGTAAGCCTTTTCCCATGCGGCGTAGGAGAACAAAAGACGTAATTCTATTCAAATTTCATAAAACCCACACCTTTCTCCCTCTTTCTCTCTCTTGATACCGCCCCCTTCACCTCTCTCTCTCTATAAATCCGGCCACAACCCCCTAAATTCTAACCCCCACCCACCAAATCCATATAACCATCCCCTAATCCTTTACCAAAACCCAATTTCAAGGTCAAACTTCCATTAAATCCGGTGATTGGGGCTAAATTTGAAAATTCAAAGAGGGGTGTTTTGTGTTTAATAGTTTGCTTTTTGGGGTGATTCTTGAAGGAAGAAGAAAGTGGGAAGGTTGTATAGTTCAAGAGCTGTTTTTCAAGTTCTCCCCCTCCAACTCCGGCGACACTCCGGCGGCTCTCCGGCGAAATTCCGGCGATTTTCTGGTAAAAACTACTTTCTTGTTGGGCTATTTTCTGGTATATCATGGGTAAACGGGGTAGAGATAAAATTGTTCCCCCTCCCCCGGTTGTGGAAGAGCCCCAATATGACCAACGTAGATTTGTTTCTGAAAAAGCGGATAAATTCTTTAATGATCATCGGGGTAATGCATTCAACGTTGAACGGGAATTCGATTGGGCCAGTTGTAATTTAAAGGAGATTTTTACATTTTATAAATGGAAGATACTTGCGTCGAACCCGAGTACGTGGGGATTGAATAGAATAGTTCAGGAGTTCTATGCCAATGTGTGTACTAGAGGTGATACACCTAATTCTTATGTGCGTGGGTTGGAGGTCCCGTATACTAGCACGGTGATTAATAGGTATTACAGTATGCCCGCTAATATGTCGGAGGAGGATTGTGCGTATCAAACGTTGGTAAGGGAATTGAAGACAAAGGAGGATATCTTGGGCCACCTCCCAGCATTCTCGGTCACACTTGGGGTGGACATTGACCCTACATGATACAAAAAGGGCAACATTATGAAGACAAGGGATTTGAGTGAGGAGTTAGCCATTTTACACAAATTTATTTGTGAGCGGATTATGCCTTCATCACATTATGGGGATGTTAGCTGGAGGAGGGCGGCATTGATGCATGTTGTGGTTTCGAGAAAAAGAATAAACACCGGCTTGATTATCAGACAGGAGATCATAAGATTGGCCAACAATATGGGGAGGTCAAACTATAACTTTCCGATTCTTATCACGGAATTGGCGGAGATGGCAGGGCTTAATATACGAGGGGAAATCCGTAGTCTGAAGCCGGGGTCGAAGATTGATAAGTTCACGCTCACCAGCTTCAATCGAGCTAGGGTAGGACCACAGTTAGGCCATGGAGTTGATGATGAAGGTGAGGTGGAGATGCACGACATGGACCCTACAGAGGCTGCTTATTATTTGGCTGGGCAGGTAGAGATGATTGAGGAGAACGTGAGAGGATTGAGGTTGGAGTTTGGGCAGTTTCAGAATAGGGTGGAAACAGAGATTGTGACTAACCAGCAGTGGAGAGAGAGAATGGAAGGGAAGATGGAAAACGAGATTGGCCAAGCTCAGGCTTTTAGGGAGGAGCAGAGGAGGATGATGCAGTTGATGATGGAGAGACTACCCCCTCCGCCGCAGTACTCTCCCCACAGCCCGTATTCCCCCTACCGCCATGACTCGCAGCAGATGGAGTGGCAGCAACAGCAGCCCGGGGGTGAGAGTTCGAGCCGGCCAGGTTCATGGGACCACCATTTTAGGCCGCCCCATCAGTGAGATGGTTGAGGTATTCCCTTCCCCCTCCTTATTTCATTTGGTCTGTAGTAATGCATATGGGACTATGCATGGTTTGGTGAGGGGGTGGGGTACCCGTATGTTGTTTGTATGTAGTTGCCTTCTTCTTTTATTATGAAAAAAAAATGGAGAGTGGCTAAGTGAAAACCCGAGAGGGCACTTAGGCAAAAGGAGAGGGTGTGTTGAAAAAAAAAATAATAATAATAATAAAAAAAAATAAATAAAAAAAATGAGTGGCTAGGTGAAAACCCGAGAGGGCGCCTAGGCAAAAGGTGAGGAAGTGAAACATTGCATATCCTTTACATCATCGGAGTTGGAGACATAAGGGAGGATTGGAGCGTAGGGTAGGATTGATCATTTTTGGCGTAGGAGGTTTGGTTTAGAGGCGTTAGGCTAGACAATCCTCGTTCTTTTCTGGAGATATAAGGGGGTGTAGGTGTGTTGTTACGAGGTAAAGTTTTGTGCTTAATTATAAATCATACAGAAAACTTTAGTTTATGATGGAGATTGTAGTGTGAGATAAGCGTGGGGGAAATTAGGACATCTTTAGTTCCCCTTGGCTTTTTGATGTGTGGGCCTTTGCTTGGATGTCCCCTTTTTGCATTTTTGGAGTTGGGGTCGAGCTAAGGCCATTGTTACCATTGTTATTTTTGGAGTGATAAGGAGCGGAGTTCCATTCTCCGAGTACGTTGATTGGGTTGTTTGAGTTTGCCGATTTTTGACCGGTGGTTTAGAGGAGATTAGGGATCATTTTCCTCCCATGCTACGCTGATTAGACCGGTGCTTAGAGTGGGGTTAGGATATTACTCAGGGACGAGTAATGGTCTAAGCGTGGGGGAATTTGATGTGGTGGATTTTGTATACATTATTTCCCTAATTTCCAGACATTTTATCATTATTTTGATGTAATTTAGACTAGTTTTGATGTAATTTTGAGTAAACTATGAATTGGTGAGTTTGTGGGAAATCTTTGTAATTGTGAGACATTTTGAGTGATTGTGTGTGTTCCTGCAAAAGTCAACCGAAGTGGAGGATAAAGTTGTTATTATCAGAAGTGCAGGGACCAAATTGCGAGAAGCTGAAGTTCAAGGATCAAATTACAAAGTAGCAGAGTTCGAGGACCAAAGTGGAAACAAAGGATTTGGAAAATATAATATCACGTGTGTGAAAGGATTTTGGAAAGCAATTTAATTTGAAAAGGGACAAAGAAGTAGTATTAAATTGGCAATTTAAAAAGTCAAGTTTCCTAAACCAAGGCTGTGGACATTCACGTGAAGAGGACAATGCATTGACCGGTGTTGACCAAGGCTGAATTAATTGAGGAGTGATTTTGAAAATTAAATATTCATAAATTTCCAAAAACCAATGGCATTGAATTGAAGCTGACGTGGACCGAGAAGGGATTGGTTTGACCGAGGCAATTGAAGGCTTGGCAGGCATTGGAATTGAGGAGGATTATTATTATTTGTTTCCTTTTCTTTTTAGTTTCCTTATAGGTTTATTATTGTTTGTGGGAAACAAGTATAAATACTTGTTTTAACTTCAGTTTTAGTGGTAGACTTTTATTATTATTTTTTTCTTAGAGAGTTGACAACTTTTTATGGAGAACTAAATCCTTTGCTTCGAATTTGAATCCTGAACCGTTTGTTTAATTCAATTGAGTTATCGATTTTTTTATTTCTGAATCCCTATTCATAGTTTTACTTGTTTTAATTGATAAATCGTTTTTAGGGTTTTGAGATTTGATCACCCTCTTTTTCCTTGTAATTGATTTATTGCTAGTTTAATCTTAAGTATGTGTCAGATTAGGATTTTTCACAAGTAGCATCTTTGAGATTTATGCACGTGTCGTGATGAATTAAAAAGGAGGTAAAACTAGGTTTTGATCTATTTGCAAAAAAATAGTGAAATTCTTGATCTTAATTTCTTAAAGCTTCATCAATCAATATTGTGAATCTAGACTGTGTCAGTTAGGTTTAGGTATTGATTAGGGGAATAGGTGAGTGTGTCACTGCTTATAACCATTAATAAGAAAGAAATAGGGATTGAAATATATCCCGGATCAAGTGAATAGGGAGGAAGGGAAAGAAATTATACCAATGATATTGAATTAATAAACGGGGACGAAAACAAATCTGAAGTGCTTCCCGTTAATTGTTTACAACTTAGTTTTTAATTTCTGTTTAAGGAATTTAATTAAAATTAAACAAACCCCCAATCTTGTAAAGTGACAATTGTGCAATCGAATAACCGTTCTTCAGTGGATCGGCCCTGGACTTATCCTAGCTGCAGTTTTTGTAGGCGTGCGACTTCAGACCTATCAGTTGACGTGGACCATGACTTATGTTCAACATGACATCGTGCGACAAAGGGATTGTGACATTGATCTATCAATGAATCAAGCTTTGATGTTATATTTAATTGGGTGGACATAATGACTTGCTAGAGATCACTTATGTCTTGTGAGGTTGATGTTTTAACTCACTATCAATATAAAATATAATTTCTAAAGAGACACACAAAGAACAAATTGAAATTGGCTCAAATATGGGACTGATCTTCTGAGCGACCGCCGGTGAGCAGAGTGGGCGACCGCCCACAACCCACTGTTCACTTGGGCGACTGCCGAGGAAGGTGTGGGCGACCGCACAAGATTATTTTTCGAAAAGAACAAAAAGGCTATACAACTGGGCGGCCGCCGGGCCTTGGTGGGCGATCGCCCAGGCCCCGTTTCAGCAATCTGTTTTGGCTTGAAAAATGACTCTTCTCCCAAAGGTTAGGGATATTTATAAAATATAAATATAACCCTTTTGCCTCAGCCAAGACACACGAATTTTAGGGCTTGAGAAACATAAATCTCTTGATTTTGATTACAAATCAAAGAACAAAACACCCTAGATTCAATTTCATATTAGCCATAGATTATTGAAAAGTGTTTCAACAATCGGGGATCATCTAGCAATCCAACAAGATTCGATCTTGATTCGTTCGCGTGTGGATTATCGATAGAGGGTGATTGCTTTATCACCTAAAACTTGAAGACCTAGCATTGTTGATTCATCACAAGGAAGAACAAGGAAGAAGATCAAAGTTTCGTCTACGACTCAGACTCAAAAGATGAATTACGAATCGTGTACGAAAGACAAATTCGCAACCAAGGTTAGTAAATCTATTTCATAGTTTTAATCTCTTCATGTTATTAGACGGATTCATGGCTATGGCTAGGGTTTTGTGAATTATATAAATCTTCCGCTGCGTATGTAACCCCAAAACCCAACAGTAATAACTATATACTGGTTTTCACATTTATAAACTGAGAAGTCTATTTCACAGTTTTGATGTAATATAGAATGAAGGATTCCTCATTTTTACTAGCCATTCTAATGTCTTACTCACCGGAAAACTGCACCTTAGAACTAATATATTGCAAGTTGGCATTGCTCAACTGTCTTCCGTAGTAAACATGGCGATGCATATTCCTAAACTACTTGAAACTCTTTAGTCTCTACACTTGTTCCTTTATCTGTCTTTGATAAGTCCATATGAAGCACTGGGACTTGGTTTCTCCCACGTCGGGCACTTGTTACGATACTATTAGCTCTGTCCCAAAATGAATGATCAAAAACTTTTCACATTTGCTATTGATCAAGAGCAAATATCAAAAAAAAAAAAAAGGGTCATTCATTCTGGGACGAAGGGAGTACGAACTATAGGAAAACATTTTCTGTTTCAGGTCATTGAGGGCTTAAAATATGATCTCTATGGTACCTACACCAGATTGAATATTACCAGAAGTTTACTAGCCAGAGGCCTATATTAGTAACGAAGATACGGGTCCCATAAAAGTCAATTTTAATCACCAAACAAACCAAAATTACCCAATACCTGTTTAAATTTCTTCATCCTCTTTCCATCGGCAGTTTCAATCACAAAATTCTTCGAGAATATGTTCGTAAGCTTTACCCCATATCCATTCCTCCCATCAGACCACAACCACTTGTAGACGCTTTCAAAATCATCGAATACGTAAACCCATCAGGCTTTCCATTGTCCAAAACCATTCTCCTCACCAACCCAAAAGATTCCTCAAATTTCCTATGTTTCACATAACCCCCTAACATGTAATTATAGGCAGAGGGAGTTGGTTGAGACAATTCATCAAACAGTTGGCGTGCACATGACAAGAGAGAGGTTTTCAAGTATAAAATGATCAGTTTGATTGAGATATTAACATTGGTGAAATTACCCGGATCCGAGCAGGCCTCGCGGCCCCGGCATCTGGCATTTCCCGCTTTGCAGCGTTTTCAGGTTGGAGGTGTCTCGCCGTTTGTTTTCGCATTTGTAGAGTCGCCACGCCGTTTTTATTAAGCCCAAAACATTGAAAAAGGGCATCAGTTTAAAGATAATTTTAAACTGTTTTTTGTGTGATGAGATTTTGAGTTCGGAGGTCAGATGACTCCTCGGGAAGAGAATATTAGAATATTAG
The DNA here is from genome assembly GCA_022495995.1 of Adenophora triphylla var. japonica. NCBI lineage: Eukaryota > Viridiplantae > Streptophyta > Magnoliopsida > Asterales > Campanulaceae > Adenophora > Adenophora triphylla. The sequence goes on from JAFEMH010003746.1 coordinate 42,359, forward strand.
AGCTCACCCGAGTAGCCTCGTAAAACGAGTCTTTCGGATACCCCTAATATCCTTTAAATGTTGTGTGTGTGTGTGTGTGCTTTTAAAAATGCATGCTGTATCGGATGTCTACATTGTATGCTATGTATGGAAATGTATTGAAATAGTAATGGAAGGAAGCCTTACCAATGTTGGTTCGTGTCTGTCTTCCGGCGGGAATAGTGTTTGAGGTCGGAGTAGCGTTAGGTACGGATCGGGATTGCTTCGGGAGATGCGGTTGTCTGCGGACGAGTTTCGGCGTGAGTTGAGGTTGTAGGCTGCGTTCGGGCGAGAGGTTCGGCGTGCGTGGGGATCGTCGGGATCACTCGGGCGAGAGGTTCGGCGTGCGTTGTGGTGGCGGAGTCACTCGGGCGAGTTTCGGCGTGGTTTGGGATCGTCGGTTTGACTCGGAAAGAGCCGGGACACCGTGGAAAGACCGAGGCAAGGCCTCGGAGTACCACGAGGGGCCTCGGAGTACCTCGAGAGTGCCTCGGGGCAGCGCGGGAGCGTCTCGGGAGCGCTCGGGGAGGCTTCGGAGCACCACGAGGGGGCTCGGAAGGCCTCGGAAGGATCCGAAAGGGCGGGAATGCCTCGGAAGGACTTAGAGGGGAAGCCGAAGGCCTAGGGAGGAAGAGAGAAGTGGGAGGTGTGTGAAAATGAGGAGGGAGCCCTCTATTTATAGTGCCGAGATTAGGTGCAAAGAGGTCCGTACGGACCTCCACAGTAATCCGGTATTTTGGTTTTCCTCGATTTGAGGGAATGCGTGATGATGGAGGAATATTTGCAATTATGGTGTCCCCCGAGCAATAAGGTCCGTACGGACCATCTTGCATGCAAAGAGGTCCGTACGGACCAACTCTGTGGAGTAATCATTTTCCCGGGATTTGAGGGAATATTGTGGACTTTAAGAAGATTCGGTAATTATGACAACAAAGAGGTCCGTACGGACCAATATTGCTTTCCCAATTTCTGAAAATTCCCGAAAGGTCCTTTTGTCCCTTTTTATCCCGAGAAAGGCTCCTCCCTTGGTTTGGTTGGGGGTTTAGAGAGGGTTTTGAGTGAGAGGGGTCGTCGAGGCTGTGTTGATGAGTGCGGTGTTTCCCGTGTGTTTGAAAGGGTGTGATCCAGTTGGGGTACTTACGAAGCCCTCGACGACGTCACTTATGAAAGAAGTGGGGTCGCCGATAAGATAAGGGTCCTAATGCGGATCGCGTCTTTGGGAGAGGAAGTGACCGTGGAGGTCGGTGTGAGGACGTGGTGGTGTCCTTTTGTGTGACCGCATAGGTCGGTAAATTTGGACCACTGTGATAGGATTCCTACGTATCCCTGGCGGGAATCAAGCACAGTCGTAGTTCGGGTGTGGGGTGAGTGTTTTGTGAATGCGGGCGTGGTGGTGCCACGAAGTGTTGTGTGACCGCCGAGGTCGGTGGTAGGACGTGGTGGTGTCTGGGTGACCGCATAGGTCGATGGCTGGACCACTGTGATAGGATTCCTACGTATCCCTGGCGGGAATCAAGCACAGTCGTAGTTCGGAAGGTCGTGAAATTTGTGAGTGCGGGCGTGGTGGTGCCCTGAAGTGTGGTGACCGCCGAGGTCAATTGTGAGGACGTGGTGGTGTCCTGGGATGGAAATTTTACGATTTTCCTAATCGGGTGGTTTAAGGCCTTCCGGGCCGGAGATAGTTGTGAGGACTTGAATCGTCTTCTGATTGCGGTTGGTGCCACGCTGGAGGACTTTGAATCGTCTTCTGGCGGCATGTTGGTGTTATGCGCGAGGACTTTGAATCGTCTTCCAGCCGCAGTTGATGTTATGCGCGAGGACTTTGAATCGTCTTCTAGCCGCAGTTGATGTTATGCGCGAGGACTTTGAATCGTCTTCTAGCCGCAGTTGATGTAATGCGCGAGGACTTTGAATCGTCTTCTAGCCGCAGTTGATGTAATGCGCGAGGACTTTGAATCGTCTTCTAGCCGCAGTTGATGTTATGCGCGAGGACTTTGAATCATCTTCTAGCCGCATTGATGTAATGCGCGAGGACTTTGAATCGTCTTCTAGCCGCGATTGATGTAATGCGCGAGGACTTTGAATCGTCTTCTAGCACTTGATTGATGTTATGCGCGAGGACTTTGAATCGTCTTCTAGCCGCGATTGTGGAGGCATAGGCTGCCTTGTGCTTTGATTGCGAGCGGCGTAGATGCCTTTGTGTTTTTGCATGTTGAGTAGAAGGTTGGACTTACGATGGCTTGCCGGTGCTTGCGCTTCCGTTGAAGTGGGCAAGGATGAAGGCCGGTGATTGCTTCACCATTTGGCATTTCGGAGGCGCTTCGTGCCTTGGGACTTGTACTCGGAGGTGTTGGCTCCTTCTTGTGCTTGTTTTGCCGTTTGAGTGGGCAAGGATGATGGTCGATCTTTGAGGATATGCGGTCTTGTATGACTTCCACTTTGACTTGTTGGGGAGGAGCTCGGGCTTACTTTGATGGCCGGTGCTTGCGTTGCCGTTGAAGTGGGCTAGGTTCGGGCTTACACGATGGCCGGTGCTTGAATTCTTTGAGGATGCATGACCTTGTAGGGGCCCTTTTCATTGGGAAGATGACTTCGGACCTCTTTTGAGGGCCGGATGGTTGAGTTGTCGTTGAGCGTTTGGAGGCGTCTTGTGCCTTGATATTCGTCTTTGGGAGGTGTTGGCTCCTTCTTGAATTGCCGTTAGGGCGTTTTGGAGCGTCTCGTGCGTTGGCTTGAATTCGTTTGGGGAGGTGTTGGCTCCTTCTTGAATTGCCGTTGAAGTGGCGAGGACCGGTCTTACGTTGACGGCCGGTGGTGGAATTGTCGTTGGAGTGGGCGAGGACCGGTCTTACACCGACGGCCGGGGATTGAATTGAAGGGTTAGGGACCATTACGCACTTGGATTTCTTTGGAAAAGGCCTTAGGACGGCCGGGGGCAAAGATTATAAGGGCGGGAAAGTAATTTGGCCATCCCCTTGCAAAGAGGTCCGTACGGACCAACAGTTGCAAAGAGGTCCGTACGGACCAAGTTGGTTTTTACGGTTCCCAGTTTTGACCGGGTTTAAATGCCGAGCCCTTCCCCATTCCTTCTTCTTCCATGCGTGAACCGGAGAGAGAGAGAGAGAAAATCCTCCATTGTTAACCAAAATCAACAATTTTTTGCTTGAATTGCTTGCCATGGTGAAGGATCTCGAAGGAGTCGTCGTCAGCCTTGATCGAAGGTGGTCGAGCAACGGATGGAGCTTCAAAGAAATTGGATCTCGTTCGTTCCATCTTCGAAGAACCCGGATGTCTTGTATCCGAATCCGGAGGTGCACAATCGTCGCTCTATGAACGTCGGGGAGGTAAGAAATCTGTTCCGTTTTGATTCCCTGCTCGAATTTTTGAATGCTAGAACTAGGTTTTAGTTTTTCGCATTTTTGAATTTTTTGTTATTATTTTTTTTTATGCCTTTTTGTGAAATTCTTGATGAATTGTTGAAAATGGACATGTAAAAATTGTGGGTATGTGTATTTTGTGCAGAAATGTGTAGATTAGCTTTTATTTGTGAAAATAAAGTGCCTCTCTAATGAAATGCATGCTTTGGTGTTTTGTACCGTATGCTATTTATGTATGTACATTATGAGAAAAATTATCGTGTAGTGATAATTTTTGTGAAAAAATGTGACATGTGCCGTGTTTTGTGACGGGTTTTGTCTGAAAGTGTGTGCCGTGTAGGGACGGATTTTTTTGAAAAATGTGTTATGCATATGTGTCGTGCCGTGTGTGCCATGTTTTTGGGTGACGGACTTTGTGGGGAAAATATGTGCAATATGTGCCGTGTTTTTGTGACGGGTTATATGTGCCTTTGCCGTGTTGGGACGGACTTTTTTTTTTTTGAAAATGTGTCGTGTAGGGCTTAATCCTTCTTTTGAGAAAATGTGTACAGTGTGTGCCGTGTTTTGTGACGGACTGCATGGGAAAAATTATATGTATAATGTATGTGAAAATTATGTGCAATATGTGCCGTGTTTTGTGACGGGTTATTTGTAAAAAAATATGTGCAATGTGTGCCGTGTTTTGTGACGGGTTTTTTCATGGCTTTCCGTGTTGGGACGGACTTTTGTGCCTTTTGTTTTATATTAAATCTTGTGATTGACGTACCTTTGCTTTGTGTTTACTGCGGGATGCGGGAGCTTATGGCAGGGAAGGCCAAGAGGATGAAGACTTCGGGGATCGCTCGAGGCATTGTTGGCTTGTGGCGGCGGATGCACGATATTTCCGTGGATGGTAGGCCGAGTCCCGGGAGGCTGGTCTACGCTTACGGCACTGGGGGTGTTCGTCGAGAACACGGCCGGAGTTTCGACACGAGGAAGAACAAGAGCGTCTTCCTTGGCCTTTCCGAGTATTGGTGGGATACCACCCACACCTTCCATCGAGTGGGGAGAGGTGACGGTGACGCCGACCGACTTTCTTTGCGATTCAGGGCTTTCCTTGAAGGAGGGCCGGTGCGGTGGAAGATATGATCTACGATGTGGTGTTGGCCAGAGGCTGCTGGGCTTTGAGCCTCGTCCTCGCGGGGGCACAGGCATGTTGTATAGCGACGTGGAGCTGAAGATCACGGCCGGTATTGGGGCCTACATCAGGGTACCGGCCGGGTGGCGCGGAGCGGTTAGCGCGCTCCTTTTGTGGTATGCACTTTGTCAGAGACTTTGTTCTCGAACCACGCGACCGCGGCTCCCTTTGCTCTGTTGGAGAGCTTGATTGACTGGATAAGTGCAGTGATATTGCTTGGGGCGAGGCGAGGCTTGGGCGAGCTCTACTTCTCCTTGGACCGGTTTAGCGGGGTGTGGCCGGTTCGTTGGCTGTTTTGACTTTGCTTTGGAGGTATGAGTTTATTGCTTTGTTTTGATTTAGCAACTTGTCTTTTCTCCGTTTTCTTTTGCTTGAGCCCTTCTCTGTTTTTGTCGAGGTGTGGTTTTATGAGGTTTTCCAGTGCTTCAGTGGGATAGAGATCACAGGCATTCTTTGCGTACCACCTTTATCTTTGGGCTGGGCTCGTACGGCGAGGAAGAGGAGGACCAGCGGGGAAGCTCACCATCGCCTACGGGGATGTGCGGGAGCGTCTGGAGAGGGGTAGCCGGAGGGGTTCGTCTTGTTCCCGTGGGCTCGGTATGAGGGGATGAGTTTGAGGGCTCCCAGGAGTGACGGCGCGGCGGAAGATCTTTGCGGGGCTTGACTTGTGATGTCATGTATGCAGGGGAGCGGGTCTTACTAGCGGCATGGCCCGGTGTGCTTCCCGTGGCTCAGGGGACCCTCCCTTTGGGATGCTTGATTCCGGGACATGGACGTGCTTGATTTTGAGAGGTACCTTGGCGGTGTGGGCGCCGAGGAGTTCATCTTGTATGGAGAGGAGTACGGGGCCTTCGTGAGGAGGAAGGCGAGGACGCCGCAGTGCGCGAGAGAGAGAGGCTGGCCCGCATGCTCCCGGAGGATTCCGATGCGGGGGCCGGATTTCACGTATGTCCGCGGGGACGGATCGAGGAGGAGGGTGTACTGCGCCGTTCTGAGCGAGCTCTGCTTTGCATACGAAGTGGATCCCGATAGATCGGTGAAGTGTGCTTGACTCTTTTCCATCTTGGCATCTTTTACGTATTTTTCTCTTTTTGTTGTTGAGTATAATTGTATTCTTGAGCGTTTCCTTGGCGCTTGTTGGTGCGGAGTCCGGGGAGAGCTTATGATATCTTGACTCGCCGTTACGTGGCGATGAGGTCGTTTGCGAAGAAGATGGCGTCGAAGATATCTTGCCGGTCTTCGCGACGCGTGCCGGCGTACGAGCCTATGCCTTGAGGCATTACAGCAGACGTTCCTCCGCCTAGAGCCGAGCCGGAGCCGCAGCGGAGGGACCTTTCGAGGGCGGCATAGCATGGATGCGGGGCGTCTTCGGGAGGCTGCGGGGCCTTCGAGGAGCGGCCCTTTTATCGATTCATGCCTCCGCATGGCGCACGGGGTGAGGGTTCCTCGAGCCTTCTTTCTTCGATCCTTTCGTCGGATTTGATCCTTCGGATTACTTTTCGTGGGAGCCTCCCGCGGAGTGCTCGGCTGTTCGACGACGAGGATGTGACGGGCGAGTTATTTGGGATGCCAGGCACTTTTCTTTGGAGGACCTCGGCGAGGATGATGATCTTTGAGGAGTCGGATTAGTATTCATTTGCTTTCCCTCTTTTCATATCCCTCTTTTTTTTTTTGTTTAGCAGAGACATTTATGGGTACACTGTAATAAAACACTTGTATTTGCATGGCAAACAACATTTTATTTTAAGATGTAATGTCATTTTTGTGATTCGGGAATTGTCCTAGAAATTGTTGCTATTATTATTTTTTATTTTGTGCATGCCACGTGGTGAGAGTGCGTTTGTGGGTAGTGTATGTTTGCGGGAATGGCTTTGGCCAGTGTTTGGGCGGTTTGGAGCAAGGTCTGCGAGGACGGTGGTTGTTATGCTTGTTTCTTTGGGAAATGGGTTACTTTTGCAAGGAGGTCCGTACGGACATACTTAGCATGCAAAGAGGTCGTACGGACCAACCTTGCTTTGGGAAGGACATAAATGCTTTCCGGTGTCTGGTTCTTCCTCATTTCCCCATTTGCGGCCATTTTCGAGCTTTCTTCCCCATTTTCTCTAGGAACCTCCATTTTTGCCATGGATTCTTCGTACGTCCCTAGAATTTTGTCGAGGCTTTCGCGGGAGAGGCAAGCACACTTCCTTGAGCGGTTGAAAACGTGGATGCGGCGCCGTATGAGGCATCGAGAGACGGGCTTTCGAGGTAAGGTTTCGTCTTTGCTCGATTTGGTCTTTTAAGGAGTTGGTTCCTGATTGGGATTTGTTGCGAGGGCTGCCGCGAAGTTACAGGATGTTAGGAGGCATGTGTCTTGTTTCTCCTATAATGAAATTGTGCCCACTTTTGAGGATTTTCGGGCTTTGATGGGAGGACCAGGAGGTGGAGGCCATCTCGCTTCCTTTGATTGGTGGTCTTCTTTGTGAGCGTGAAGCTTGCGGGCTTTCTTCGTACTTCGTTGGAAGAAGTGCGGGGCATGATCCTTGATTCGGGTCATATCGACATTTACGAGCTGCCGGAGCGGTTCATGGTTGATGATGAGTGATGTCTCTTGGGATGCATTTCGCCTTGTGCGTGATGGCGACGCTTTTCATGGTCGGCTCCCTTGGCATTTGTGATGGCGCTTTGCTAGATGTGGTAGAGACCTTTGCAGAGTGGAGAGGATATTGTCCCGTTGGTCTTTGGGGAGACTCTTCATAGGTATCGGCCAGTCTGGCGGCCCAGGGATCGGTTCATGAGAGGAAGCCCGCTTTGCTCACCTTGTGGGCTGCGAGAGAGACTTCGGGCCATGCCGAGGCTCAGACGTCGTTTAGCCCGTGGTCATTTGCTCGGCGACCTCTTGTGTTGGATATGGATCGATCACTTTGGGAGAGATGGATGGCACGGCTTAGTACGCATCGAGATCATTTGGTGGGTTCCGCCTTTGGAGGATTGAGACTAGGAGGATCTTGCGGGAAGGGTCCTACGTTGTCGAGTTCCGAGGTTTGTCTTGGTCCTCCTTCTATATTCCGTCGCTTGTTTCCGGCGGTTTGGGATGAAGCGAGAGCCTTTGTTGGGGTGGGATGACCTTGCTGCTGCGGAGGTAGTTCCTCTTTGTATGGCGGCTTCGGGTGCCTTCTTGTATTTTACGAGGGTATGGAAGTATTCCGCTTTCCCTCTGTGGTACTCCTTAGACGTCGGGAGAGTGTCGTGTTGACGACTCGTGCACTGGCTTTGTATGAGCGGCGTGTTGGGCGATCCCAAAGTGGTCTTGGAGAGAGCGGCGTGTAGCGATCTACAGGACCCGGTTGCCGTAGTAGCTATTGCCTTAGGAGTGCCGAAGCACAGTCGACCCTTTGGATGTGACGGGAGACACTTTGTTTGACTACGAGACTAGAGTTGACCGGCGACGGGGAGAGGTCCTGCTTTTACGGACTCGCGAGGAGGAGATCCGAGCCGAAGCACGGGCGAATGAAGCCACGAGAGCTGCTTGGATTGTTTGACTCTACGGGGAGGACCCCGGATCTCGGGCGAGAGACGCGAGTTGGTTCACGTGGAGCGAAAGAAGACTCGCCGGGGACGAGGAAGAAAGGAAAGAATGGCGAGGGACAAGCGCGAGATGGCGCGGAATGACCTCTAGGTATCCATTCATTGCATTGCAAACACATTATTAGTTAAATGTATTAAATTTGTCTTTTAGCATGTTGTGAACTTGAGAGTAGACCGTGCTTGAACTCATCAAGAAATGTTGTAACCGTTAGTGATTTGTGATTTACTTTTAAAGCTTTGTCGAGACGCAAGATCTCTTGTTTGCCTTTGTTTCTTTTGTGCACTTTGTCGGCGTCCATCTTTGGACTTTTACATTGCATTTGCGGGCCCGAAGCGATGCAGGCCATGATGGCAATCCCTTTTGCTTAGGCTTTGTGCTTGGGCGAGAGGTTGAATGCTCCCTTGACAAGTCGTTTTGACGGTCTTTTTCGTAGCTTCCTTGCCTCTTGTTGGCGTCGGGCTCTTGACCTCTTTTGCGGCTTACGCTTGAGCTTCTTTTATTTATTTTTTGTTTTTTGTGAGCCCTTGCTCGAGCTCTCTTTTTTTTTTTTTTTTTTTGTGAGCCTTGCTCGAGCTCTCTTTTTTTTTTTTTTTTGAAGCGCGTGAGGCGAAGACAAGCCCAGCTTGGAAGCGGACATGAGTCGGTCGTTTGATGTTGAGTGACCCTCGGATGTCCTTTGATGTTGCCGCCGTCGTTTGACTTGGTCAAGGTGGCTGTGTTGGGGCGTGTTCTTGAAAAGTGCGTAGCTTGATGGAGGTCTTGATTGACATTCAAACTTTTGACTTTTTGTGTATTTTTAGACCAGGACCAATTAAGGTTGCCTACGTTCCCCAGGACTAGAGGGCTCAGTGCACGTAGTTCGACACTACATGGAGTGCCAAGAGATGCACAGATTGTTCTTCTTTAGCGAAGTATCTGCGAAGTTTGCTTCCGTTATTTGGATTCATGAAGGGATTGCCGTCTAGGTGCATCGGCTTCATGGCGCCTCGGAGAAGATCTTTTGTACCACGAAAGGGCCGATCCATGTTGGTTCCCATTTTCCCAGTGGGTTGGTTCGAGTGTGAGGCTTTTCTTTGAGTACAAGGTCACCTTCCCTGATGTCTCGGGATTTGACTTTCTTGTCGAAAGCTCTAGCCATCCTGCTTTGATAGGCTCGGACGTGTTCCATGGCCTTTAGTCATCGCTCGTCTAGTAGAGCCAATCCGTCGTGTCGGCTTTGGACCCATTCAACTTCGTTGATGTCATTTTCCAGCAACACTCGGAGTGAGGGAATTTCTAGCTCGATGGGAAGGACTGCTTCCATCCCGTATGTCAGGGCAAATGGGGTTTCTCCCGTGGCTTCGGCGTGTGCGGTAGCCCCAAAGTGCAAGGTGCGGCTTCTCGGGCCAATCTCGTCCTCGGGTGGTCATTTTCGGATGATCCGTTCGAGGGTTTTGTTTCTTTGCTTCCACGGCGCCGTTTGTTTGTGGCCGGTAGGGAGAAGATTTGTGGCGTGTGATCTTGAATTCAGCCGGCGATGCATCGAATTCCCCCTTCGAAGTGTGAACCATTGTCTGATATGACCTCATTTGGGATGCCGTATCGGCAGATGATGTTTTCCTTGAGGAAATGCGCGACCTTCTTGGAGGTGAGTACCTTGTAGGACTTGGCTTCGACCCATTTGGTGAAGTAGTCGATGGCTACTAAGATGAACTCGTGACCAGATTGCTTTGCTGGCGGAGCGATTTTCCGATGACGTCAATTCCCCAAGTGGCAAAGGGCGAGGTGTAGTCATGCGGTAGAGATCGTGGGGCGGCGGATGATTGAGGTTGGAGAACCGTTGGCACTTGTCGCGGCTTCGGACAAAGTGGATGCAATCTGCCTCCATGGAGATCCGGTAGTAGCCCATCACGAGAATGATTTGCATCGGGGCTCTGGCGTTCATGTGGGGACCGCAAGCCCCATTGTGGACTTTGTTCATGAACTTGCTTGCTTCTTCTTGGGCGATGCGGCGTAGGAGTGGCCCGTGGTAGCGTTTCTTGTATAGCGTGTCCCCGAGGATGACGAAGTGAGAGGCAAGGCGTTTTAGGGCCATGATGCTCTTGGTTTTGACCCCTCGTGTGTGGGTCTCCCTTGTTCATGAAGGTGGCTTCCCCGTTCTTGAGGTATTGGAAGATCTGGTTATACCATGGCTCATTGACGGGCTTAGGTTACGGTTCGACCTCACAACGGTAGGCGAGGAATTTCCTTTCGTCCGACTTTGAAGGGTTTGATTGCTTTTCCTTCGGGGATTTCCACAAGGGAAGCCAAGGTGGCTAAGGCATGCGCAAACTGTTTCGGTCTCTTGGCAAGTAATGGAAGGTGACCTCTTCGAATTGTGTGATGAGGTCCTCCATGCGGGCATGGTATTTTTGCAAGCCGGGTCTATGGTTTTCCACTTGTTGGAGACTTGGTTGATGATCAAGGCCGAGTCCCCATAAACTTCGAGTTTCTGGACATTCCTCTCGAGTGCGGCTTGTAGTCCGGCGGCGCGAGCTTCATATTCGGCGGCATTGTTGGTTACCTCGAAATTGAGCTTTATAGCAATTGGAGTGTGCTCGTCCTTGGGATCTACCAAGAGCATACCGATGCCGTTTCCCTTTTTGTTGGCCGCTCCGTCGAAGAACAGTTGCCATCGGTTTTCGCCTTCGGTGCGAAGATTCCCTTCGTCACGGAAATTGTGGTTCGGGGCCTCGAGCCTCGTCGGTTGGGAAATCGGCCGGTTGTTCGGCCATGGCCCGTCCCTTGATTGACTTTTGGTTTACGTACTTGATGTCAAATTCCGCTAGGAAGAAAGACCATTTGGCGAGCCTCATTGACGAGAGATGGTTTGTCGAAGAGGTACTTGATAGGTCCATTTTGGAAACCAAGTGTGCGTGTGCGATTGCATGTAGTGCCGTAGTTTCCCGACAACCCATACCGAGGCTGCGCAGTTTTCTCGAGGGTGAGTAATTGAGTTGTTGCCTTGAAACTTTCGGCACGAAGTAGATGGCGTTTTCGACCGTGACTCCTTCTTTTCTTGACAGAGCATGGCTCCAAGCTGCGGTGTCGGTCACGATTAGGTATAGCAACGGTGGCTTTTCCTCGTGGGGAGGACGAGAGAATCGGAGGACTCACAAGGTATGCTTTTATTTTTCAAAGGCATCTTGGCATTACGAGTTCCATTCGATGTCGGCGTTCTTCTTCATCGGTTTGAAGATTGGCTCGCGCATAGAGGTCAATTGGTTGGCCGAAGCGGGCGATATATTGTAGGTGGCCCATGAAGCTTTTCACCTCTGTACGAGTTTGCGGTGGCCTCATTTCGATGATAGCTTTGATCTTTTGAGAATCCACCTCGATGCCTCTCTCGGTGACCATGTATCCCAAAACCTTGCCTCGGCTAACCCCAAATGTGCATTTGGCGGGGTTAAGCCTCATTGAGTATTTTCGGAGGCGATTGAAGAATTTTCTCAGTGCACGAGGTGTTGTCCATCGATCCCTTTGAGTGAACGATCATGTCATCGACGTACACTTCGATCTCTTTGTGGATCATATCGTGGAAGAGGGCGGTTCTTTGCCCGTTGGTAGGTAGCCCCGGCGTTCTTTAGTCCGAACGGCATTGCGTGTAGCGGTAGGTTCCCCAGGGGTTGTGAAAGCTATTTTTCTTGGTCTTCTTCGGCCATCTTGATTTGATTGTAGCCGGCAAAACCGTCCACGAAGGACTTGACTTCAAAATTGGCTGTAGTGTCTACCAACATGTCGATGTTGGGTAGTGGAAAATCGTCCTTGGGACTTGCTTTGTTGAGATCTCGGAAGTCCACGCAACAACGTACTTTTCCATTGGCCTTGGTGACCGTGACGATATTGGAGAGCCATGTGGGGTACTCGATCACCCTGATGAAGCCGACGCGGAGCATTTTTTCGATCTCCTCTTTGACTTGTAAAGACCATTCCGGCTTGATTCGGCGTAGCTTTTGCTTGATGGGCTTAGCCTCGGGATTCAAAGGGATCCGGTGCTCTACAATGTTAGGATCTAATCCGGGCATGTCTCGGTAAGACCAAGCGAACACGTCCACGAACTCTTTGAGCAGTGCAGTCAATGCGTCTTGCTCTGTGCCGGTGAAGAAACTTCCGATTTGCGTTTCTTTTGGCTCTTCAGCAGTTCCCAAATTCACTTTGGTTAAAACCTCCTCGGCAGCTTGGGCCCGGTTTTTCTCTCGTTTGACAACATGCTTAAAGATGTGCTTAATGTATTGTTCGTTTAATGTGTATGCACTTCTTTATCAAGTGAATCGTTATTAACTTGTTTGTGTGTTAGTTAATTTATCGGTTGTTAAAGATGCAATGAGAGATACTCGGAAAGATCGAAGCATTCATTAAGAGCATACGGGAATACATTATTGGCAATGAGTTCGTAATCTTCTGGCGTGAGGCCATTAGATGACTCGAGACTCAAATTCAAAGCTAATGGACTCGGGATGAGTTTTGACACTGGACTCTAGGACTCGAGGTCGAGACCAAGTTGTTCGATCATGTCCTTTTTGCTGGCGGTGGGTCGGAGAAGGTGGCCCGGTTATTGAGTGGCAATGAGCTTGATAGGAGATGGGGCTTGAAAGGCTTTATGTCACCGTTCCCGATCATTGCTATCACGAGTTATCGAAACAAAATCGATTAGATCGGCATCTCGATTTCTTCTTTGAAGAAGCGAGGTGGAGCAGTGGCTCGTCCCAAGCATCGTCTGCGGAGTCTTTTGCTTTTGTCTTGGGCATTGCTAGCTCGAATGCGGACTCGTCCCGCTTGTTGAGGGCGGGGGTGTTGACGAGAGAGTTTTTCGAGTTCTTACGCCAAAGAGGGGTTTTCCGAACCAAAATTCATTGTGAATAGTGGTGGTTGTGGATCCGGCGAGGGCGGTGTGTCGATGAATGCTCTTCGGACGGGATTTGGCTTGAGGCCTCCGAATCTTGCCGGGTTACTGCTGGAGCTTGTCCGTAGTTGTCGGCCGACTTTGTTTTGGCACCGATCGGCTCTGTTCCCTTTTACGGATCTTCTTCCAAGTTGCCGGCCTTCTTTGTGAAGTACTTGGTCATGTCGAAGCCGTAAGGACGAAGATCGGAGATGGCGTGCAAGCCTCTTTTGTTATACGTGGAGCGTTTTCGTGCGGCTCGCTTGTCCTCCGCAATGTATTCGGGAGTAGGGGAGTATCCCGAGGCCGTGCGGGGTATTGTTCTTTGATATTGATGATACGTTGAGTGCCACGATGGCGTTTTCCCAAACCGAGCCCCGGATGTAGTTCATGTGCTTCATCATTTTCATCGAGGAGGGATCTTGTCCCAAATCAAAGGCGAGTCTATGTGGCATACTTGGGCCTTTGGGCTTTCGATGGTGAACCTGTTAGCATCATGCCATCATTGTCGGGTTTGATCTCTAAGACCGGGACGCCGTTTGTGTCGGTCCTTTCGTTGACTATGCTATCACCGTAGATGATGGTAAGATCTGTTCCTTGGACGAACTTTACGCACCGATGGAGAGTGGATGCCACCCCATTGATCTGGGTGTAGCCAAGGGCGTCCCAAAATGGCGATGAATGTGATCGGGATGTCAATGACTTGGAAATCCGTTGGGACCATTTGTTTTCCGAACCACAGTTCAAGGAGGCTATTCCCAAGGCTGGGCGGGATGTTGAGTCGTATGCCTTGATTGCACGAGTCGAGGCTTTAGATCGATTGCTTTGATCCCTAGCAAATCCATCATCTTGGGTGGAAGGACGTTCATGGATGATCCCCATCTACCAAGGCCCGTGGGAGGCGACGCTCGTCCGGTTGAATGTTATGTAGAGAGGCTCGTTGTGGTCGGCCCCAAATTTTGGAAGGTCGAGCTACGTGAAAGTGATGATATTCTTTGTAGTTAACATTGCCAATCATCCGAACCGCTTCATCGGGTGTTCTTGTGATGGGAACCATGGTGCAGGCCGAGCTTTCTTCCAACTTGAGCTTGTGCGGGTAAGATGAAGTGAGTAAGGACCGAGTGAGATGTTAGCGAGTGCGCTTGAGTGTGTCAAGACGGGATCTTCAACCTTTGGGTCCAAGATTTCGGCTTCTTTGGCGTAGGACCCCTTTTCGGTTCGTGGCTCGGGTATGGGCGGCCTTTTGTCCGTCCGTGGAGGATTCATCAGGATTTGGCCAGGAACGTGTCGAGAACATTCACCTCTGGACTTATGGTTTTGCTTGTCTCTCCCATTTACGTAGTGGGAGGAGCCCGATTGGCGTAAGGCGGCTGCGCATTTCAATTCGTTCACTGTCATAGCCTTCTTGAAGCATCAATAGTGGCTTTGAGATCTTCCCAAGACGGGGTTGGATTATACTGGACCTTCGGGCCTTTGGTGGCGGTGCGAAGCTCGTCCCAGTGATCATGGAGCGTACATTGCCGTGGCCTTGTGCGAGCTAGGCTTCTTTGGAGTAGATGACATAGTAGTCAAACTTTCTGAGGGTTCTCCAAGGGTTCCGCGTAGGATCACCGGATTCGTACCTCCTTTTCGGTTTTTGTTGAGAAGATAGCTTCTTCTTTCTTCGAGGACGGCCCTCATTCATTTCATCCGGAATTCCATTTCCGAGACAAAGCACCGCTGTCGCAGACGTCCCACCAGATGTGTTTGTTGTTCGGCGGTGGTACCGGGACCTCAGGAGGCTGAGTGGGCAAGCTTTCCTCTGGAAGGTCTTGTGGCCTTACGTCATAAGCGCATGGCTCGTACGAGGGTAACGAGTTGACTTACGGGAGACAATGAGAGATGTTAGAGGCTGTAGGAGCAGTTATGACTTGGGAAGCCCCAGGTAGTTGGGTGGCTAATGTTCCGAAGTGGTGCATGGCACCTTCGATCCAGGCTTGTTGCTCACCTTGACGTTTCTCAATAACCATGAGGACCTGCCAAACTTCTTCCAATGTTGGGAAATTTCTTGGGGGTAAGGTCCCGTTCTCATCGTTGTTATCCACTGACTTGGCCATGGGGAATTGACGGACTGTCCTGGTGACAGAGCTGGGAAGGAGGTAGGACCTTGCTGTTTTGACACTCGGGGACGGGTTCCCGGGTACTCTCGACCACTCTCTGTTAGCTGGAGGGGGTGACGGGCAAGGTTTAGACATAGGAATGGCCTAACGGAATAAAAGGGGGGAAAGCTCACGTGGCATGCGGTTTCCGTTTCTTTTATTTATGATATTTTTTTTTGTTGTTTTAGTTTACTTAAAACATGTTTTCTCAGAGTCCTAGGTAGGTTGGAAAAGATTGCTCTTCTTTTTCGCAACTATGCTAGATCCTGGGTCAGTGGAAACCATCTGTGCGGCTATAAGCCCCTCGTTTTGCACCTGTATTTCGACATCCCGGGGTGGACAACCCCAGGCGAGGGTCCTATAGTGCAAGCGGTTTCCACCGGCCTAAAAGAAAAATCGAACCTAAGGACCGAGCCTGTCATGTTCGTTTTGATGCGTTAGCCATGTGAATAGTGAACCGAGCCGGCCACTAAGTCAAGATCAGGTCAAGAGTTCGGCATGACCTCTCTTTACCTTGCTTGCGCAAGGGATACGTGACGTTAGGCGTTGGTGGTCATATTGTCATGGGCGACGTATCAAAGGCGTGATGACATGGTGTCATGTGAGCATGGATGTATATCAGGGACGGAACATCGTGCAGGTGTAGCTTGGAAATCAAGATCGGAGTCAAGATTTTAGCATGACCTTTCATCGCTTTGCTTGCACAAGGGATCTTGAGTTCGAGCCTTGACTCGAAAAATGGCCGGCATGGTATATGTATCCGAGGTTGTATGACACGGACGGGGTAAAAACCAACCGAGTACGGACAGAGTGTGACTCAAGACTCAAACGTGCGGGGTTGATGCTTGGCTAGGATGGGATGTTTGGAATGATCCCGTGCGCGTCCAAGAGGCCTAGGAAGACCTAACGGACTGCAAGCGAGACCACTCCGGGTTGAGGGTTGTAGTGTGCGGTGTATCAGAAGCGACGGTGCGCGTAGCGTGCGGTGTAGCACCGAGGCGCAGGTGCGCGTAGTGTGCGGTCTCTAAAATTCTTTTACGAGTAAAACAGAAGCTTTTGAAGAATTTTAAATGTATGCACAGATGTATATTGATGCATTTTTTTTGTATTTTTATTTTTTTTGTAAAATAAAAACGAAGCACGTGCACACACACAACAATTAAAGAAAGGGGTAAAATGAAAGTTTGACCCTCATCATCGTTTTAAAAATCTTTTGTTTTGTTTAAAAAGATTATAAAACAAAAAGTCCCCACAATGAGTCGCCTAACCGAAATTACCCGGATCCGAGAAGGCTTCGCGGCCGCATCAGCGATCTTCGCGTTGGAGCGGTGTCTCGCCGTTTGTTTTCGCATTTGTAGAGTCGCCACGCCGTTTTTATTAAGCCCAAAACATTGAAAAAGGGCATCGGTTTAAAGATAATTTTAAAGCTGTTTTTGTGTGATGAGATTTTGAGTTCGGAGGTCGAGATGACTCCTCGGGAAGAGAATATTAGAATATTAGAGCTCACCAGAGTCGCCTCGTAAAACGAGTCTTTCGGATACCCTAATATCCTTTAAAATGTTGTGTGTGTGTGTGTGTGCTTTTAAAAATGCATGCTTTGTATCGGATGTCTACATTGTATGCTATGTATGGAAATGTATTGAAATAGTAATGGAAGGAAGCCTTACCAATGTTGGTTCGTGTCTCGTCTTCCGTGGGGAATAGTGTTTGAGGTCGGAGTAGCGTTAGGTGCGGATCGGGGATTGCCGGGAAGGGCCGGTTGTGCAGCGGACGAGTTTCGGCGTGAGTTGAGGTTGCGAGGCTGCGTTCGGGCAGAGGTTCGGCGTGCGTGGGGATCGTCGGGATCACTCGGGCGAGGTTCGGCGTGCGTTGAGGTGGCGGTAGTCACTCGGGCAGAGTTTCGGCGTGGTTTGGGATCGCCGGTTTGACTCTGAAAGAGCGGGACACCGTGGAAAGACCAGGCAAGGCCTCGGAGTACCACGAGGGGCCTCAGAGTACCTCGAGAGTGCCTCGGGGCAGCACGGGAGCGTCGCGGGAGCGCTCGGGGAGGCTTCGGAGCACCACGAGGGGGCTCGGAAGGATCCGAAAGGGGCCGGGAATGCCTCGGAAGGACTTAGAGGGGAAGCCAGAAGGCCTAGGGAGGAAGAGAGAAGTGGGAGGTGTGTGAAAATGAGGGAGGGGGAACCCTCTATTTATAGTGCCGGAAGCGCAAGAAGGTCCGTACGGACCTTCTAGGTAATCTAGATTTTTGGTTTTCCTCGATTTCAGGGAATGATGAGGATTTCTGAGATGATTTTGTCCCCTATGCAAAGAGGTCCGTACGGACCACCTCAGCATGCAAAGAGGTCCGTACGGACCAACCATGCATGAGGGTAATCATTTCTCCGGGATTTGAGGGAATCTCGTGGACTTTAAGCGGATTTTGCAATTATAATGCAAAGAGGTCCGTACGGACTTCCATGCTTTTCCACATTTTACAATTGTAATGGCCAGCTAGTTCTCGTCGAGAGCTTTCCAACCATATATGGCACGTCTCAATCGGAGTTCGTATGAAGGAGTTATGACCTCCGGAAGTTTGCTTGGATGGAGAGCGATCCAGATTGGGGTACTTACAGGTACTGCGGTCCTGGTGATTCTGATGAAACTGGGATGGATGTTTGGTAACCCATCGAACCCTGAGTGAGAAATGGATTGGTGAAAGCTGTGGGAGCAACGAGCTAGCATCATTACGAGGAGGGGCTCTGGCATGAGGCGGCAGCCGAACTTGTTGTGGCCCTTTGAAGCTGCATTGTTGCGAGCCCGGATTGATCGGTTCCGAACCGAGGTGGCATTCCAATTTGTTGGGGCATTCCGAGATAACCCCAACCATGAGAAGACATTCCGTCTTGGCTTTGTCCCCACCGAGGAGCTGTGAACCGATTTGTGCCGTCGAGCCGTGCGTGGATCCAGTGGTGGTGTGTTGGGAGCCGGGCGACGAGAAGACCGAGGAGCATGGGTTACGGTAGTGGTACCATAGGAGGTGGGCGGTGGCATCCTGGAGTAATCGTCAGGCGATTGAGAGTGGGATTGGCATCCTCGTCTTCTTCCACGCGGTGAAGGTGCCGTCGGGATTGAGGTGGCGGCCAAACCGTGGCTCTTAATAGCCTCCATAAGGCTATTCAGTGTGCTTCTGTCGTAACCTCATACGTTTCGCTAACCGATTCCATTGTTGTTACGTCTCGAGGGTCCGGGAGGCGGAGTGACGTTATCCCCATCATTACCGGCGATGCGAGACATTACGAAACCGGAGTCGGAATAAACGGTGAAGGCGATGACGCGCTTGACTCTTCCCAGGCGATCAAACGGTGACCCGGTGTCCGGAACCAACCTTTGTGAGGAGGCTGCCGGGGGAAAGACACGAGAGTTCGAGATGTGCAGGAATTGAAGGAGGGTAAGTGTTTGGGCTTTGGGCTCATGCAACATGCGATTATTTGTTCACGTTTACTTAAAACATGTTTTATTAACCTAATCGGTTGGAAAAGATTGCTCTTCTTTTTCGCAAACTAGTACGGATCTGGATCGGTGGGCCCCCGTCACTACGTCTATAAGCCCCTCGTATTTCACCTTGTATTTCGACCTCCCGGGGTGGACGGCCCAGGGCGAGGTCACTATAGGGCAAGCGGGTCCCATCGACCGAAAGAAAAATGATCCTAAAAGTCGGCGGGTAATCGAGTCTTAACGAGCATTCGATGTAAATTACGGACAAGGCGGCGTCAAAGTCAAGATCATGTCAGAGAGCTCGACAAAAGTCGACATGATTTGGGGCCGATAAGCGTCCATAAGTGATCTTGACTTGTCGTCGGTTAAGCCGTAATTAGGCATGGAATAATCATTAATCCTTGATGACTCGGTGTCATCTTTGGGAGTCGATGTATAATTTGTGCGGTCAGGCCGAAGTCAAGGCGCCGGTCAATATCTTGGTCAAAGTCTGCGGCGGAAAACCGGCGAGCTTCGGCGGATTAGGGTCCCCGAAAGATATCGAGTCGGTGTGCCGACAAAGGCTTGAAAGGAAAGGTCTATACACGAGACGGGGCATGACACGAGACCAAACTAAAAACCAACCGGGTCTCGGACAAAAGTGTGTCACGGACAAGTGCATGGTCGACACGAGGCTCCATGGGATGTTTGGGTAGTCCTGTGCTTGCACCGAGAGGCGTAATAAGACCAAACGGGCCGCGACAAGGATTTCCCGGGTTAGGGACGCAAACAGGCAAGCAGTACTGGTCACGTGCGCGTAGTGTGCAAGCAGTCTATTTTCTTTTTCTGAGTAAAATAGAAATTTTTTTATGTGTCTTAAAAATATGATGCATGATTCTTTTTTTTTTTTTGAAAATTTTCTCTTTTTTTTTTTGAATTTTTTTTGAAATTTAATGAACATATAAGCACATAAGCACAAGAATTCCGACAGTTAGGGACATGATTCCGACAGTCAAAATTTTGACTTTTTCCGAGGCGGCCGAGACAACACAAAAATGTGCAAAAATCAACACACACAACAAATGATTTTCAAAGTCGGGACGGAAGCTTGACCCTCAAAAGCTTTTTTTTTTTTTTCGAAAACGATGATACCGGTACGTGGGATTGTTAAACCACAATTTATCCCCGACTCGTGTTAGGAGGCGATAACGGGAAGTTTAATGGTTTCCACCAATATACCAAATATCATTTTTTTTAGGAAAAGCTTGATTTTCCCCAGCGGAGTCGCCACTGTGATGATGTGCCGCCAAAATTTTTCCGAAAGGGTTAACTTTGAAATTTTTGTTTCTTTGAAAAACCTATCGAAAAAGACCGGAGTCGCCACGCCATTTTTGTTTTAAGGGCCAAAACTTTGAAAAATGCCCGAGATTAGAGATTTGGGTTCGGAGGTCACGTTACATGCCGGGAAAGACGTTAGTGTGCACCCGGAATGCCTCGTAAAACGAGTCTTCCAAGCTAAAAATTATTTGTGTGTGTGTGTGTGTGTGTGTTTTTTGGCCAAAATAAGTTGAAACTCAGAAAAGTAAAAATTGGAAATTCTTTATTAGACTTTGGACAGATCCCATGATTTTTGGTGTGATTTTTGGGTTGAGTTTTGGTACTCAAAAGATTTTTGGGAGTTGAAGAACACTTCTGCCAGAATGAAAAAGGCAGTGGACACTTGATTTTGAAATGGATTTAAGGGCTTTAAAACTTCATAATCTGAGAAAACTCAGAGAATAAAAGTTGTTCCAGACACCTTAAATAAGATTTCTATGAAAGAATTTTCTATTTTGGATAAGATTTGAGGACCCAAAACCTTCTGGAAATCTCAGATATGAGATCTGGACTTCCAGAGACTGGTGATCTGATCTTCAAAAGAAAATTTGGAAAATGGAGTTTTACTCACGAAAAAAATAAAGTAAAAATATGTATGGAAATCTCTGGATGTTGGCTACAAAAAGTGTTTCGTAGTCAACACCAAATTCCAAGTTTATCTGTGTCCAAAAATTTAGACCATGGACTGGGGTCTTAGAAAATTGCTACTGGACAGCAACTTCTCAAGAAAGAAAAACATGATTAAAAAGGGGATTTGACATCCATGCTTGTCCCTATTTTCCTAGGTTTTGATTAGTGATCACTTGACATTTTAGTGGTGAATCAACTATATCAAACCATCCTTGGGGTACATTAGGACTAAGCACTTCATTTGCTTGGGAAGGGGATTTTTATCCTTTGAAAATGAGATTTGATGTATGAAAATGATTTTTAGGGTTTTGAAAATGTGTTTTCTTTGCAAGAAAGTAAGAACACTTTGAAAATAATGTATATCCTTGTAGAAGATCATCCATGGAGATGAACTTCCATGGTGATCTTCTTGGATCTAGGGCAAGAAGATGAACAAACTACATTTTGTAGCTTGAAAATGCATGCATGGATGAGAGATTTAGGGTAAGAAGAGGGAGGTTATACCTATCTTCTTTGTGTTTTTGTTTGAAGGCTTGAATGTAAGAGTGTTTAAGGCTTGAATATGAGAGTGTTTGAGTGAGTGTGATTTTGGTTGAATAGTTGAGAAAAAGGTGACAATTCTATGGAATTCTCACTGTTTTCTCTCTATTTTTGCCAAAGTGCAGTTGAGGAAATGTGTTCTTCTCTTTCATTTTTGAGACTGGAGGGCTCAATTTATAGCCCTCTGAAAATGCAAACATGTCCGCGCGGATGGGATCTTCAGCGTGCACTGTTCATTAAATCTTTGCCCGAGGCTTTGGACACAAGGAATATTTTTCAAAAAAAATCAAATTAACAGCCAGTTTTTGTTCCAGCCATTTCTATTTTTGATTTTTCTTATTTCTTTTGCTTTTTTGATTCCTTTCCTTGGTTTATCCTTAAATAACAATACCCACTTTGCCCTTGCTTTGTTAGAAATGTTAGGAATGTTAGAAATTGTTAGGAATGTTATAACTTTCGTTAATTTTCTAACGAAAATTCTAACAAGCTCAAATTGGAGCACTTACAGGTCCCGGGTTTATAGAGGGTATGCAGTGCAATGACAGTTATAGTATGAGTGCGCGTGTGTGAGAGTCAATACTAGGTGATAGAGTAAAATAGAGAGTTTTGTTTTTTTTGAAAACAAAAGAAAACAAATAGTGGCCGCACCAAGTGGTTGCCTACGTTTCTCCCAAATTAGGAAGACTCAGGCCGTCGTAGTTCAACCTAAAGGAGAGAGAGAGAGAGAAATAAATAATTTAAATTATAACTCCCGAATCTCCAATGGACCGGACTTTAATTAAATAAAACCCAATCGCACGCAGTTTATAAATAATAATCAATTATTTAAATGAAATAAAGATCCGAGTTCCACATCTTAAGGGAGGCCTTAAGATGCGGGAACTCTGCAAACAATGAATTCTGGGATCCCTCTTGCATGTTCGGCTCTCGTCTTGGACTATGAGATGAACGGGAGAAACCAGAAAACAACCAGATTGCTGAGGCGATATCTCGCGCGAGATATGATATCTCGTGCGAGATATGCCTCATCTGAGAGCAGAAAATCGAATTTACAAATTTTTTTTTTGAAAACCTCTCTTTTAATTTTGACGCAAGTTTAAGCCTCTTAATTTTAAGTCCCCAGCAGAGTCGCCACTGTAGCGTTGTGAGAAGAATTTTATCTTTTTAAGTCGCCACCTATATTATTCGTTTGGAAATATAGGAAAACCATTTTGAAAAGAGATTTGAGTTCGGGGCTTAGGTTATGGAATGGGTAGGTCGAGGAGCATCCATTCCACCCAATCCGGAGATCGGTCTTGCTAAAGAAAAGAGAGGTTTTCAATCTTTACAATATATACAATTAAAGAAAATAACAAGTAAACCCTAATCAATTTCTTGATTAGGAATGTCGGATTGTATGCTTCGAGATCGCCTTCATCGATTGAAGGGACTCTAGGCCAATCCTTTTGATGGAATTACACCACTCTAAAAGCCAATAGAGAGAGATTGAGAAGAGGAGAGTAAAAGTATAGGAATTTACCTAGCGTTTGGGGAGTGTTTGATTTAGAACGTGGTTCTAAGATGTCTTTTCGGTCGAGAAGTGATTTGGGCAGAGTTTCGACTCAATACGAGAGTCAAATCTTGATGCGGACAGTGCTTCGCCTCAATCCTTGCTTCGGGTTTGGATGTTTGTTGATCAACAAGGTTGATAAACAAACTTTAGGTGATTTTAGGGAGGTTTTGTGAGTGATTTGAAGGAATCTTTCGTGGAGAGAAACCAACAAATTGTGTGTGTTGTGTGGAATTTCTGGACCTTGTCCTCTTTTTCAACCTTGGAAGTCACCAGATATTTATAGGGGTTTAAGAGGTAGAGGTGGAGAGGTAAAACACTCCTAGGAAGCTTTCAGAACTCAAATTTGATTGGAGAACCGGATTAGATGAGGTTTATCAAGAAAGGAGGTTGAAACGGAGAAGGAGAGTGATTTCTGCACATCCTGTCGAGGGAATATCTCGCGCGAGATATGATATCTCGTGCGAGATAACTAGTCTGATGACTATTTTGTCCTCTTCAGTTTATTCTGTTAGTCAGTTAGGTCCAAAACTAACGAGGTTAGTTAGAAACTTAACGAAAATATGACGAAACTGATATGCTTTCATCAAAACATAAAAGAGAGACGAAGAGTAGTGTAATCATGAATTATTAATTCAGAATGGGGTGTCTACACTAGCATATAAAGATTTTGATGAATCGCACACCGCTCATAATATTGCTCTTAAATTACAATCAATTTTACAAGAATATAGTCTTGTTACAAAAGTGTTTTCAATGTCTTTTGATAATGCTAGCGCTAATACTGCTAGTTTACCCGAATTAATTTCTATTTGTCAACCATCCTTTGGTGGTAAATTTTTTCATATTAGATGTTATTGCCATATTTTAAATTTATGTGTACAAGATGGTTTATCTGCTTTGCATCTATCTGTGAATCCAATTAGAAGTGCAATTTATACTATTATGAAAAAATCAAATGTGAAAGCCCAATGGAGAAAATATTGCAAAGATAATGGCAAGCCTTACAAAAAATTATCAACGGATGTATCAACTAGATGGAATTCCACCCTTAAACTATTAGAAGATTCTTATGATCATAGAGGTGATATTTGCTTATTTTTGGGTTCCATAAATTATAATGTTCCAATATATGGTCGATTATGGGAAGAATGTGCTAGTATGATTAAATTGTTGAAGAAATTCAAGGAAGCAACGTTGGCGCTATCCGGTACGTATTATCCTACTTCTAATTTAGTTCTTGATCATTGTGCCGAAATTTCTACTGTTTTTTGTGAGTTTTTAAATGATCCTATACTTGGAGGCGCCGTTTGCAAAATGTTAGAAAAGTGGAGAAAATATTTTACAAATATTTCAATGCTTTTTTTGATTGCTAAGTTATTAGATCCAAGAGTAAGAGAAGAAGGTTTGGAAGCATTTCTTTCTTTTTATTATTCAAATTTATTTGGTCAAAGTGATCCTTGTTTACCAAACGTAACTCAAATTGTTGGTGAAGTTAGACAAGCATTTTATGATATTTTTAAAGAGTACAACTCACTTTATGGTGCAAGCCTGCCAAGCCGCCAACCTTCGGTTCAAGCTTCCTCATCGTCGTCAATGTCATCATCATCATCATTTGTGGCAAATTTTTATGGAAAACAACAAGCTCGAGTCGGCGGTTCTAATGGTAAATTTGATAAATATTTAAATGGAATATTTGAATATGATATCGAAAACTTTGATATTTTAAGTTGGTGGTCCAAGAAAGCAATTTCTTTTCCTATCATTTCTATGATTGCAAGAGAAATACTTGCTTGTCCCGCATCAACGGTTGCAGTGGAGTCGGCGTTTAGCATTGGTGGTAATATGTTGGACCCTAGGCGATTAAGATTAACAACTGCTAATTTAGAACGTCAAACTTTGTTGAATGATTGGTTCAAAGCGGAAAGAAGAGAGCAAGACTCCTCAAATGCGCTTTCTTCCGATGATGATGACTACTTTGATGGTAATACAACGGGAAGCGATTAAGGTAAGTAATTGTAATTTTTTTAAAATTGTATTTTTTTTATGTAGGTTAGATTTTAGAATAGAATTAGATAATTATTGTAATAAAAGAGGTAAGGCTCCTTATGTCCTACCTTACTTATAAAAGGGCAAGGTTGGTTTGTCCCCCTCATTGTAATTTTTTTTTATATTAATAAAATTTAAAGGGTACCGTCCCTTTTTTTACATTATTACTTTGTTAATTCATTATATAAAATTATTATAGTTTAACCGATCTTTTTACTATTTTCATTCATCTCATCTCACCTCAAAATTCAAATCAAATTTTTTAAAATACAAGTTTTTTATTTATGTTCTTTATTATTGAAATTGGACCATTGCCATTTGCCATTGGTAATGAAAAAGTACGGACAATTATGAGTCAATGACAAATGACAATGACAAATTGACAAGGAGGGTTACTACTTACTGACTTACTGTGGGTTAGGTTAGTAGGGCCTTAGCCGGGTAGGGGTAGGGGCAACGGTCCAAACTCCAACAGAGGAAGAGGATGGCATTGGCATTTTGGCAATTGGCACTGGTAAGACAAGTTAAAGACTATTTATAACTTTATTTATGTTCTTAACAACTAAATAAAAAAAAAAAAGAGAAGAAGAAGGTAACAACTAAATTTGAAAAAAAAAAAATAGGTAACAATTAAATTTGAAAAAAAAAATTGAAAAAAACATAATTATTTTGGACCCGTGGAACCGTGTATCCGTACCCGTAGGACCATTCCGGAACCGTACCCGTATTCGTGCCTCTCACAGTTCGGTTCCGGGTCTCCATTTTTGAACCCGTGACCCGATGAATCGGACCGTGCTCGTATCCGTACCCATACTCGTACCCGTATCCGTACCCGAATTTGGCCATGTGGGGAAGATACATCAATTTATTTGGTGGGAGAATCTCAAATCTCAAATCTCAATTTGCACCCACGCGGTTTGAAAAAGTAATCCAATAGTAATTTGATTTTCCACTCCGCCAACAAACAAACAGTTGAATTTCAGTTTATCCGATCCGTTACGTCGGACCAACCAATGAGCGGGAGCGAAGGTAGCTCGGGCCATTCTGCCGGTCACGGCGGAGGTGACTCGTCATCTCCGGCTACAACTTTGACGACAGCGGCGGCCACGAAGAGGAAGGAAAAGGCTAAAGTGAGCCGGACGTCTTTGATACTATGGCACGCGCATCAGAACGATGTTTCGGCCGTCAGGAAGTTGTTGGAGGAAGATCGATCGCTGGTTCATGCTAGGGATTATGATAATCGGACGCCGCTTCATGTCGCTTCGCTTCATGGATGGATCGATGTTGCTAAGTGTTTGATTGAGTATGGCGCTGATGTCAACGCTCAGGATCGCTGGAAAAATACGGTATATTTACACATTTCATGCGTTTGATATACTTATTTCTCAAGCAATTGCTGTCTTGTTCGCCAATTAGAGGTGTTATGTTGAATTTCCGTACCTGAATGAATTGACTAATCACAAATAATAATAATAATACACTATTATTATTCCTAAGTAAACTTACGCAAGGACAAGGTACAAGTGCTTTCTTGCACACACTAATACACTCACCACACTAGATTGTAGCTTACACTAGGAGCCTTACACTCAATTCTTATTCTCTGGACTCTAACTCACGAGTACACAAATTGGAAAAGTCAATTCCCTATTTATACTCATCCTAAGTTGCTTAAGGAATCACCCCTAACTCTCCAGAAACTTCCATCCTATTTGGGCTCCTCTCTCAAGTATGGAAGCTTCTCCTTTCTTCTTCATCTGGAGCCTTCTTCTATCTTCTAAAAGAGGGATTAGTAGAACATTCTAGAAAGCTCTCGAATTTTCTAGATAAATCTAGAGTCGGTAGAACATTCTAGAAAGCTCTAGAATATTCTAGATAAATCTAGAGTCGGTGTTGACTCTCAACACTCCCCCTCAACACCGACTCTTTCTTCTTGAACCGTACGAGCAGATTTCTCCCACTTGATCCTTGTTGTTGGCTTTGTTTTTCATCGGCGCTCCTTGACCATTTACTCTCTTCAATCGTCTTTTTTCGTGCGCCCGTTCGTGACATTGCTTACTCCTGATCGTTCTTGGAGCAATTGTTCATGTGTTGAATCTTGTTAATGTTGCTTCCCCTTTATCTCTAACTTCTTTTCGTTATGAGCTTTGGAGCATCCAAATTCAAGTCGACCAGTTCAAGTGTCTTTTCCTTCGAACCAAATTCGACCATGCTTGTTAATGCTTTTAAAGTGTCGTTATCGTCTAAAATGTCCTTACATCCAATATTGACCATGTCAGCTACATCTTCAAACCATCGACCTTCGTCAAAGTCAATCTCTTCTTCGCTTTCCACGTTGTCATCAATCCAACATCCTTCGGTAGTAACTGGGTAGGCGTGGTCCTCAAACCATTCTTCCTCTTCTGGGTCATCTTTATGAATCCTTATATCTGCGAAGGATGCTTCCATGTCCCACTCTTCTTCGCTATCATAGGAATCTTGATTGGTAACTACATTTCCTTCGACAGCCTTCTTCCTGAATGGACAATCTTTTAGGAAATGCCCTTTACGACCACAGTTGTAACATTCATTGGTTCGTCTCCACTCATCAAGTCGAGAATCATCTTTATTCTTCGGTTTCGCTTCCCCTGCGTGAGAGCATCCTTTGTACCTCGGACCTTCATGCTCGTCTTGGATCTCATCTTTCTTTTTCCATCCCGCAGCAACACGTCCTTGTTGCCTTCCGCGACTTCAGTGGCTAAAGAGTGCTTCTTCTTAATCCATTGATTTTGGCGTTGAAGGCCTAGATGTATGTTTGTCTAGCGTTTCTTGGCTGGCCAGCAAACTCTCTAACTCTAAAAGAGATGGTTGTGTGGCCCAATCACGAATTGCCGTAACTAACCCCTTAAACTCGGGTCTCAACCCATGGATGATTATCCTCTTCATTCTTTGCTCGTTAATCTTTGAGTCTAGATCTAACTTCGAGATCTCATGACATAAAGATTTAACTTTATGAAAATATTGACTTACTGTTAGATTTTGCTGCGTAGTCGACATTAGCTCATTCTCGAGCATCTGGAGACGAGCCTCATTAGTTCTCGAAAATAACATCGCATATGTATCTCATATCTCTTTTGGAGTTTGTGCATCCTCGACATGCTCCAAAAGTTCGTCCTCGACGCTAATCTTTAGCGCGTACATAGTCTTCCCGGCTTTCGCTTCCCATTTTCAGAATGCGTGAGTGTCCTCCTTTTTCGGTGGCGTGGTCTCACTACCACCCACGACATTCCATAACTCTTGTCCTTGTAAGTACAACTGCATACACGTTCGCCAATACTTATAATTGCCATTGTTGAGTCTCCTGACTCCACCAAATGCGCTTGCCGGATCTACCATCGTGACTTGAGTGCGCCTCCGTGCACGTCACCAAGTAAGCCTGGTCTCCCACCACGAGCTTCACAGTCTCCTACTGTGCACCTGCAACGATCCCGAACAACGCCTCAACCACGGTTCCCGCGATCCCGGGTCGTACCGCTCTGATACCAAATTGTTGAATTTCCGTACCCGAATTGGCGAACCACAAGTAATAATAATAATACACTATTATTATTACTAAGCAAACTTACACAAGGACAAGGTACAAGTGCTTTCTTGCACACACTAATACACTCACCACACTAGATTGTAGCTCACACTAGGAGCCTTACACTCAATTCTTATCCTCTAGACTAACTCACGAGTACACAAATTGGGGAAGTCATTTCCCAATTTATACTCACCCTAAGTTGCTTAAGGAATCACCCCCAACTCTTCAGAAACTTCCATCCCATTTGGGCTCCTCTCTCAAGTATGGAAGCTTCTTCTTTCTTCTTCATCTGGAGCGTTCTTCTATCTTCTAAAAGAGGGGTTAGTAGAACATTCTAGAAAGCTCTCGATTTTCTAGATAAATCTAGAGTCGGTAGAACATTCTAGAAAGCTCTAGAATATTCTAGATAAATCTAGAGTCGGTGTTGACTCTCAACATGTTATGTATTGTTTTGGTATGCTGATTGAATTTTATCCCCCCTTTTTTTGACAATTGTTGACATATGCAAGAGTGATGACTAGATGCTTAGTGCTCTCCCTCCTTACCATAACAAATGTTACTAAAATTGAATATGTGTGAATTAAGGAAAAAGTAAGGTGTTGTGAGTATGAAAAGTCAAGTAAGAGAGAGAAAGTAGGTAAGAAAATAGTTAGTGGATTGTTGTTGTGAGTGTGGCAAGTGGGTCGTATTGACATTTTAGGATAGCAACATTTGTTATCAACTGGGAGGGAAAGATCAAAGAAGTAATATGTGACAGAGGGAGTATACTCTATGTCATTAAGTTTAATTGAATGTTGCACTCTTTCTTTTGAGTTCAATTGAAGGGTGGAAGACTATAGTTGCCTATCTCTTTAGGGGTTTTATTGATTTTTAGTTCCAATAAACAGGGGTCAGAGGCAGTTTAAACTTTAAACTTTACAGATAAATGCTGGCACTTGAGAAAAGATGAACCCTTAAGTTAGTGGTCTGTTTGGATGCCCCGAGCTTTGCTTTCTGCAATGCTTAGAATCTAAAGAGTAGAATTGCGATCTAGACCTGTGCAGGCATATCTGCATGAGAGTGAGCCATATTTGGAAGTACTGGACACCCTTTGAAACTGACTGCATTGGAGAGTTTGTTAGCTACTAATTGCATTTGCCGCTAGAGTGGTCTCTTATCCCGATTGATAGAGGGTAGGAAATAATTTCTGAACCGTTGAGGAATCGTGATCCTCGTCACTTTGCTGATAACATTATACTATCCAACAAATTTTTAGCGTTTAGACTTTTCAAAGTCATCTTGGCTTTCTTTTCGACTGAAAGATGTCTGTAGATTTACTTCTTCTTTAAAGATTTTAAAAAACATGAGATACATAATAGAAGCATTGCTTATAAAGGTTATATTTTTATCTCTCTACTACTAAGGGGAAATATGTTAAGTTGATGCAAAGTGGTCAAAGTGACTTTGAGAAGTGAAAATTCAACTCTCTTTTTTGGGTTGAAGCCTGAAGGGAGTACATCTGAACTCAATGTCAATACATCGACATCTATGACGAGTCATGACTCTTCCATAGATAGATCTGATGGCAGTGTTGGCTTACATCTTTTGTCGAGGTTATGCCTATGCAAAAGTAAATTCCTATTGTTGAAACTTGAAAGTGGATGAAAGTACCTAGTTTGCTTCACAAAGAATGGCCTAAGCTATTACTTTTATGACTATTCCACCATCAAACAAGACATTTTTTTTGTACATCTAAGGCTTTCGTTGGGTGTGTAAAAATTTATTCATAGATCCAGCTCTTTTTCCTTATACATGATTACACCAACTCTCCTGTCACTTTCTTTTTCTGTTGCTTCCCTTATGCCTTAACTTCACTCCATGTTAGCGTTGGTAAGTCAACTGACATGGGTGCAACTAGCCAAAACAATGATGAATTCTTCCTCTTTCGGAATAAGCAGTTAATGATTTAAGTTTACTTTCACATATTTCGATATATGCCTGCTTTGGTCAACTTACAAGTAGGGGTGACAATGGTTATCCATGAGTGTTATCCATTAAGAATTGTGGTGCTTTAAACTTTTGTACATTTTACCAATTGGGTATAATGCACAATAGTTCAAAGCATGATAAAATCTTAATGGATACCCATGGATAAGAAATTGCCACCCCTACTTACAAGCTTCGATGAGACTCGTCTGAACGTTATATTGCTCATGACAGCCTCTAGCTGACGCAGAAGGAGCGAAAAAACATGCCATGATTGAGTTATTGAAGTCATATGGTGGCCTCTCGTATGTAAGTTTAACATTGAGTACTTTCATCTTATCTCCCATCATCCCATAATTTAGTTCTTGAAATTGTTAACTGTGTTGGCAGTGATGTAAAATATTTTAACGACTTAATTAGAGCATCTCTTATTTTATTCTTTATCTCTTCTTGGGTTGTTAATTCCTTCCATTCCGATTTTGAAGGTTTTGCCTCCTTTGAATTGAAAATTTTGCAAGAATTAGTGATTTGTTTCTCAAGTAACACGCAAAAAAGTTCTTGAGAGAGTAGATTGAACATGTAAGGACAGGAGGTCCTTGGAGACGAAAGTAGTGAGTCAAAATACGAAGCTGTATAAAAAGAATAGAAACACAAGCAGCCTGTAAACACACAATAGCAATCATCCTCTCACCCTTGCATTTTGAGGTTGTTAAATATATCTTATTTGTGGATCATGCAGATTTGAGTCAAACTAAAAATGTTTTTCTGTCCTGGACCAATTCACACTCCATTCATTTTTCTTTCTACCCCCAAAAAATGCTCAGAACATTGTGATTTTGTGAAAATGTTGATCGAGCTTCCTTCAAGGACGGACCTTATGCTGGTTCACTAATATTTATGTGTAAACTAGTTGAATTGACTCAAGTAGGCAACACATATTTGCTAGAAATGTCATGTGATTACAAATATGTGTTAATGCTATGTAAAAATGAGGATCATGAATCAGTTTTATATTTCATGGCCTTTAGTTCTTCAGAGAAATCTGCCTGAAGTGAGCCTCCAACTGGACTGAACCTTTCTAAAGCTATTTTGGGTTGTGTAAATGTGTCTATAGAGGTTAGGGTGCTCTCATTTCTGGTTATTATTACCGAAATCAATAATTACTAGGATGCTTATTTTGGTGCACTAGTAATGCTGTTCTTTCATAGGTGATAGGTGTGCTACTGAAAGCCTGAATTAGTACTTTAGTAATCTTAGCTACCCTGGACAGATTAGTACTCAATCCGTCCCAGAATAAATGTCACAGTTGACAAGTCATTAATTTTAAGTATTTTTTTTTTAAGTTTCCTATATTGCCCAGTATGTCCTACTCAAGGTCGTCGATTCATCATTCAATTGATATTCAGGCTCTTGCTCCATTCACAAGCGAGGCATAGTGTTAGTTTCCAAGATAGGTTACATTTGGGGTGTAAGCAATAGCACCCCCAGTATTCAGGCTCCTAATTTTAAGAAAGGGCATTTTAGGGAGATCGCCACACTTTTTGTACTATTTTTAGAACTGCGACATTTATTTTGGTACAAACCAAAATGGATAGTGCAACATTTATTCCCGGACGGAGGAAGTAATAAAAGTTTTCCATACTCGAGCTATTTATTCTTGCCTTCTGTTGATTGCAATGTTTGATGTACTCCCAATATCTTCTTATTTATGAAAAGTGATGGACTTGGTGTACGAGGCTCTTGCAGAGTCTTCTAGGGTTTAATGTACTTAGTCTTACCCGTACTTACAGACAGGGGCGGAGCCAGGGGGGGGGGCATGGGCACTCGCCCCCCAGCGGCGGAAATGCAGTGGAAATTTTTTTTTTTTGCCCCCTCCATATTTTTTTTTTATATATGTATATATATAATTAACTTCAAGATTAACACCAGTGAGTGGTGCGGTTCAGCGGTAGAAGGGGTGAAGTTAAAGCCTTTGGTGTTTCCTTTCAAATCCATGTTCGAGCCCTGCTACCTACATTTTCAATTAATTTTATTTGTCCTCCATCTTTGCTATTCTCTCTTTCTCTCCATCCATTTCTTTTTCTTAACAGTTTTGTTTTTCTCTTTCTCCTAATTTCCTCACATTTTTTCAATCTTAATTAATTAGTTAGGCTTTTCCCATTTCTTAATTCTTTACATTTTTAACTAAAATACATTGTATTTCATGGATCCGACCCATTTTTTACTTGTCCGACCCGAATTTTTTTTTTCGGGGGCGCTGCCCCCGAACCCCCGTGAAATCTTGCCCCCACTGGGGCAATTCCTGGCTCCGCCCCTGCTTACAGAGAGACTTTTTCCGTAGTTCGAACCATGATATCCAGGTCACAGTGGAACGAACAACTTTAATTGGAATGCACCGAGGCTTGCGCTTATTTTCTTCTTATTTATTACGAAGATATGAGGATTCATGTTAGCCGACCCCCCAAATTATTTTGGGATTAAGGCTTTGTTGTTGTTGTTGTTGTTGTTGTTGTTATTACGAAGATAATTATGCAAAGAAAATAGTGCACTATGGTGCTCTTGTTTGTGCATATGGGAATCCTGACGGTACTCATTTGCTTCTCTCTACATTTATCCAACCCCGCTGTTACTCACTTGCAAACCCTTTACGCTTCTTCCTTATTACTGTACTATGTTGTTTGGGATGGGACAGTCTGTCTTTCCTTTACAATGTAATATTTAAAGGTATGAAGTCTATGTGAATAGGTCAATTTTGCATGGTATTTGTTCTAATCTCAGAACAGAGTATTTGGATGGGATACATTTTGTTTATCTGGTGGTTTTCTCTATGTCGCCCATCTATTCCCATCTATTGCTGGATGGGGCTTACCTGAGCAAAGTGCTGAAGGCAACTTCATGTTATAATCTCACCGCCAGCCATTTTATATGAATTTGAAAGCTTGATCTTCAGAAAGACTCTGCAATATCTTCCATTTTTTTGGACGGATAGTGAGTGCCTAATTGAAAGCTGATGAACGTTGATGTTGTCATTGCAGAAAAGGACTTGAAATAATTACAGTTCCTCATGTTTATTTTGGGTACTCTTAGATGTGGTGACCATAAGTGCTGAGTTAAGGCTTGTCTTCTTAAAAAATATTAAATTTCAAAACTCGGTCGATTTAAAGCGGTAAAAGCCCAGCCCATAACATGGAACTTCAGAGTTACTTTGAGATCTCGGTGAAATGACTCCTATAAGTGGTCATGTTAATCTTCAACAGAAATTAGGGGATATTACTCTTTTTTTTCTTCTTAAGACTGCAATAAAGGGGTCTTTTGAAAGACAAGGAATCTTTCATTCGGAATTAAAGAATGAGAAACTTCAAAACTTTCGAACAAATCCATGGAAAAACTGGTTAAGAGGACTGCCTCACTACACTTTATCTAAGAGCAGATGGTCTATTGAACACTTTCTCCAGGACACTTCGAGTAGCACAGTAACATGTTGGCATGTGGGCTTAAGGCCATGAAGAATTGATGTACAGTTTGTATCTCTCTATAATTAAATAAATTCCATCTATGATTCCTTCCGAGGCCTTAGAAATGTTCATCCAAGCTTTCAGCCAATAATCTAGTGAATGACGCCTTGTTTGTAGAAACTCATG
This sequence comes from Adenophora triphylla var. japonica, assembly GCA_022495995.1. Taxonomy (NCBI): domain Eukaryota; kingdom Viridiplantae; phylum Streptophyta; class Magnoliopsida; order Asterales; family Campanulaceae; genus Adenophora; species Adenophora triphylla. The sequence goes on from JAFEMH010003746.1 coordinate 76,309, forward strand.
AAACTATAAGTTGCACAAAGTAAATTGTATTTGCTGTAAATTTTGCATTTGAAAGGAGATTGTAGTTCTGCACACGTGTAACCTCACAAGAAAATGGGATGTGTCATGAACAACTAAAAATTGGAATATGCTAATCCTTAAGTCCTAAATTAAGTGTCTCCTATTGATTTTGCAGAGAACATTTGATGCTAAGGGGTTTTCCTTTATCCTCTCTTTATTCTCTAGTGGTGTCAAGTTAATGGGACACATTATTTTTATCTTGCATTGTGTTGTCATATTAAGAGGACATATTTTATAAGTTGCACAAAGTAAATTGTATTTGCTGTAAGTTTTGCGTTTGAAAGGAGATTGTTGTTCTGCACACATATTACCTCACTAAACTTGGGATGTGTCACGAGCAACTGAAAATTGGAATATGCTAACCCCCCTCTCCCATAGTAAGTGTCTCCTATATACTAGGCAATGAGCATTTGATACTCTGGTTTTCCTTTATCCTCTCTTTATTATTCAGTAGTGTCAAATTAATGGGACACATTTATTTTTGTCTTGCATTGAGGTGGTGTCAAATTAATGGGACACATTTTCGTTAATCTCGTATTAAGAAAGGTGGGAGCAATCGTGTTTTATATGTTATACATGCTCTTGTAGATTGTAAAGTTATAGTTTTCGTGCTGCAGGGACAGAATGGAAGCCATTTTGAACCAAGGCCTGTTCCACCTCCCCTTCCAAATAAGTGCGACTGGGAGATTGACCCTACTGAGCTGGACTTCTCAAACTCAGCTATGATAGGCAAGGTCTGGTTTGCTGGCTCTAAGATTGTTGTAATGAATCTGAATTTGAGTGTTTACTATATATTGAATTCTTCAATGGATATGTTGTGCAACACAGCGGAAGCAATTGACAATAACCAAACACAAAAGCAATTGGGAATCGAAAGAGAAAGAGATCGAATTGTTTGGGGTTATGAATTTCGGCCGCCTCTCTATTATATGTGCAAGAATCTTATGAAGTTACATAGGGTTACAACCTTATATATAAGAAACAAACCCTAGCCCAACTAATAAAGATAAACGAAAATAAAAAAAGCCCGTAATCCATACCATCCAACAGGATACAAGCACATTGTTAATAATATTTGATTGTGATTTTTGTTTTGATAAATATTATCAAGAGTGTGAAACGAATGAGTGGGATTATATGTAAAATCAATCTTTCACTTCTCACGGTTTACTCTATGCGAAAATTTCCTTTACTGTTGTACAACTGACTTTTGCAAAATTATTTCCCTAGTTTTTAAGCTGTAGTTTTAGTCCATCAATGTTTTGGTGTAGGCCTTTAGTTTCTTCCACTTGTCCCCCACCCCCCGATTCTACACCCTCCTCTTTCTCACACATTCTATTAGTTTTGTCTCTCTTTATGTTTAGTATATTTACCTTTATTGATCAATAATAATAGGGGCGCCTAAAAAAAGTCAGTGTCGGTAGTTGTCAATTGGCCATCCATTACTTAGTCGCAAGGCTTGCCAAACAACTGCCAATATTAATTGTGGCAAAATCTTGTCAGTTTTCGGTGCCCCTATCATTACTCTATTTACTTTTTTTTTTTTTCATTACTCTATTTACCTTCTCTAAGATTAAATCATTTTGATGCTCTTGATCCTTTGCCTCAATTTGTCAAATTAAAGAGGCTAGAAAGTGCTGAAAATGATATCAATGTTATTATCCCCTGAAACTCCAATTTTCATTTTTCATTTTGGTCCAAGTTGTATCATATTCAATTAAATATTGGGAGGTCAATCCAGCTACTAATTCTATTGTACTTTATTACTACATTTACATTAGTGATGATACCTATTGCACACAGGGGTCCTTTGGGGAAATCTTAAAAGCATGTTGGCGTGGAACACCAGTAGCTGTCAAGCGTATCCTTCCAAATCTTTCAGATGATAAATTGGTGATGTAAGTTCCATTATTCGCGAACTCAATATAATGGATGTTTTCAGATTCCTATCCGCAGTTGCTTAAGCAGTGATGTTTAGTTTGTTAATTTGATTTTGGTTTCACTTGCTATACCAGTCAGGACTTTAGGCATGAGGTCAATTTACTGGTGAAGCTTCGCCACCCTAATATCGTGCAATTTCTTGGAGCTGTCACCGAGAGGAAGCCGTTGATGTTGATCACAGAGTACTTACGAGGGGTAAGTGATACAAATTTTCTGAAACTAGTTGCAAGAGATCTACTGTTGTTGTTATATGCTTATCGTTTCTCATTCCAATGTTTTAGAATACATTCATGTGTGGTTGTAGGGGGATCTTCACCAGTACCTGAAAGAGAAGGGCTCGCTAAGTCCATCTACAGCTGTTAGCTTTGCACTAGATATTGCCAGGTATGTTCATCTGTTTTAGGCAAGAGTAATACTAAAGTCACAAGATCATGCTCACAAATAGTGTTGTTAAAATTGATTGGATGTTGTATTTAATATAGGGCCCACTATTTATTAATTCAACATCCAATCAATTTTTGACAACTGTGTTTGTGGCCAAGATTTTGTGAAATCTTTTTGTTCCCCTAGCATTGCTCTTGAGACAATACACTTTCAGATGTTAAAAAAAAAGTTAATAAGAAAGTAATTTAAACTAGAGTTACTTGTTTTTCAACGGTCATTAGACCTCAAGTCTGCAAATGCTGGATCCTGCAACTTGATTGTCCTTGTTACTCATTATGAGCAGATATTAAGCAGCATTCTGAGATATAAATACTGATATTTTTTGATAGTTAAGATGCTTCTGGAAAAAAGCAAAGTGGGGTAATGAGGAAATAAGCACTGCTTTTTCTCCGAAGAGAGACTTGGAGAATATTGTCCTTCAACTCGTTATTTGGAGCTTTATGTTTCTAGGTTACCTCTCAATCATCTGTCTGTCAATTTAGATAGATGGTTCAAGCATAATCAATTTGATTTGACGTGCAAGTCATTGTTGTCGACTGTGATTATGTGAACCAGGAGAGAAGTGTCTTTTATATTTGATGGAGTTGAGCACCATGCTCTTGTGTGACAGAGTTGACTACATTTAACATGTCGAGGGGTAACCAGCTTGATAGTTTATAAATTAAACAATGCTTTCCCCTTAGCAGAATATTGATGCCTTTCCCTTTTCATTGATTAAAAAGCACGGCTTGTCTTACTCCCTCCGTCCCTGAAAGATTGTCCCATTTGCCATTTTGACTTGTCCCAAAAAGTATGTCCCATTTCTAAACTTAGGCATGAATGTTAGTGCAAATCTACTAAGGTACAAAAAGGTGAAGCTCTTCTTTAATAATTGCAAAATGTACAACAGGACAATCTTTTAGGGACGGAGGGAGTATCTTTTTGGCTAACTAGACTATGGGGCAAGGCCCTAGATACTATTTGTCCCATGTTTGCAGGATTTGATTCACTTCGCGTCCTGAAGAAAGTTGAAATGTGGAAAACTTTCTTGCTATTTTTAATTTCTTCAAATTGCTGTCTGTTAAGTTTGAATCTTCTCTAATTTGAGTTTCCTTATATTGTGTTGGCAGAGGCATTGCTTATCTTCACAATGAACCAAATGTTGTTATACACAGAGACTTAAAACCAAGGTTGGTGTGCTTTTTCTATCTAAGATGTGATGAAAGTGTATTCCTTCTATAGCGATAATCAATGTGAACCCAGACAAAATTTAGAACACGGAGTTTCATTTCCACCCCTCCCCCTCCAACTGCTCTCTCTTCTCTTAAGCACATTATGCACATTGGGGGGTTTGTTGTCGATAAATGAAAGTAAATGTCAATATCTCATGGGTGACTGTTGAATGTTAAGGAATGTTCTTCTGGTCAACTCCAATGCTGATCATCTGAAAGTTGGAGACTTTGGACTTAGCAAGCTTATCAGGGTTCAACATTCTCATGATGTGTACAAAATGACCGGCGAGACTGGAAGCTGTATGTTCTTGTCTCTTTGTTCTTATTGATTTATAGTTGGGTTGCTCGAACTTAAAATAATGTTCCTTTTTTCTTAATTTCATGGATTAAACAAAAGACCGTTATATGGCTCCCGAAGTTTTCAAGCACCGTAAATATGATAAGAAGGTGGATGTTTTCTCTTTTGCCATGATACTGTATGAGGTAATCATTTTTGCAATAATAAGCATTATAGAGTATATAAAGTCATCAACAGAGGATCTAACCATTATTTTTTCTTAATTATTGCAGATGCTAGAAGGTGACCCTCCATTATCAAACTATGAACCATATGAAGCAGCAAAGTATGTGGCAGAAGGGCACAGACCTTTTTTTAGGGCGAAAGGTTATATTCCAGAGTTGAGAGAGTAAGTATATTCAATTCTTATAATCTAATTGTCGAATATATATAGATGCTATGTTTCCATTAACATATAACAGCAGAAGCTGCAGAGTAATCTCCAAAACTTTAGTCCATTTGCATCATTCAACCTTAGAAAATCCAAACCAAAAACCATAGACCTACATGAATACAAGATAAAACGTTAATTTTGAAAAAGAGCAAGAGAAACAAATTCAAGAATATCCTAGACGCTGGAGTCAATTCCCATTTGTCAGGATTTTTCACATTTCTCTGTCAGTTGTGGGAGTGTTGCTGATATTTATGCTGCAGAAACATTAGAGGGGTTTTTCATCTTTTATGTATCATACATTTACTTCTTTATTCTGAATTTACTTTGTCTACTAAGCGCTCTCTCTCCCACTCTCACTCTCACTCTCACGCACGCAGCCTATCATTGTCATCCGACTGTTAATGCGCATATCACCTGTAACTCAATATGTTTGAGCCAAAATCTTGTGGATGCCGGTGCCATTGTAGTCCATTACTTCCTCTGTCCCATAATAAGTGTCGTATTTAAATAAGGAAATTGTATTACTGCAATTTTACCATGGTACAAACAATGTGCAAACAAGGAACACACATTCCTTAAAAAGTTTGACAAGTCAACTGCGACACTTCTTTGGGACGGAGGGGACGGAGGAGTGATAAGTAACCATCATTTTAGAAAAAAGTTCTTCTAATTCATGAAGAACAAACTTCCCATGACAATCATTATGGCCAAACATGAATATTTGTGTTCTAGAAGCGGCCTGCTAATTTATATGGTATCTTCATTTTTAGGTTAACCGAGCAATGCTGGGCAGCAGATATGAACCAGAGACCTTCTTTCTTGGAGATCTTGAAAAGGCTCGAAAAAATCAAGGAAATCATTCCTTCAGATCACCACTGGCATCTTTTTGCATCGTAACAATCCGTAGCTAAGAACTGTCACTATGGTACCTCTTTTTTTAATTGCAACAGACGGGCTGTGAATATATTTGAACTTCAAAGTGAAGAGGGTTGAAGAACTTGCAATAGCCAATCCGCATTCTAGTTAACAATCCGTATTTCTTGTAAGTTGTAGCTTGTTTGTTTCAGGTTAGTATTTAGAAAGAAAAAACGGTGTCCGCTATTATATTTTTTCTCCATTCAAATAATGCAATTTACTACTTGATATATAGAAACTAATTGCACCTCCAGAAACCATTATTCTGTTTCCCCAGCTTGTAAAATGTAAATGATCAATTTGTTTTTGCTAAAACGTTGTGTAAGGTATAAGAGTATTTCTTCTTGTTTGTTACCCCCCCCCCCCCGGTCCTGTCTGTAAATGAGTGTCCGAATTTTCAAAATTTCTGTCGAAAAACGAATGTTCAACTTTTTGGGAAGCTACTAAATGTTTTCTCGTCATACAACAAAGTCTAATTCACACTTGGACTTATCATGAAGTATGGTGGGCATTAAGAATTTTTATTTACCTATGTTATCAAAAATGCATAACGTTAATATTATTGCAAATGTTTCTCAAAGTAAAATTTGGATATTCATTTAGAAACGGAGTGAGTAATAGCGTTTGCTCTTCTTCTTCATTTTGTTTAATTTTTATTGTTATGCTTGTTCATTTCCCTTCTAAAATCTCTTTGACCATTCCATTTCAAAGACCCTTCTTCTTTTTGGAACGTTCCATCAAGCAGTTCAGTATGTATAATGATGCAGGAGACGATTCGGAGTTTGAGGATCAGGCGGCCGCCCCATCTCCACCCAGGCGTGCGCCTCAAGCTCGTTACACAGCGCGGCTTCCTTCTGTTGTTGAGGCGTACGCCTCATCCCCTAGCAAGC